>ML777185.1:538862-568302 GCA_009831015.1 Picea engelmannii
ATTGCTTAACATTCTAGCCTGGATATCTCATGAGATAGAGAAGTTCTATTTGACTACAATAGAGAGTTTCATAGAAGGTTGCTGAGTTGTGTGGAGTGATAAGTAGCCAGAACTTAGCTGTTTTCAGTTTATCTTTTACATGCGTATACAGAACAATACCGGTTAGTACAGAGTAGTACCGAGTACCGACAGAACAGAGTAGGGTACAATAGCTCTTTCCAGTGAGTTTCTTTTAGCAGTTCAGAGAGTAGCTTGGCATCCTTTAAACCCCCTCTTCAGCCCTGCATTTCCTGTGCTGGTTCCTCTAAGTCTACCTTCCCAGGTTGACAATTAAATGTTGATTTACATGGTATATTTGCAGCTCGACACCCGCTACCTCCTCATCGGAGACATCTTATACCAGCGAGGGGTCGACACCATTCTTCATCAATGCCTGACCATTGATGAGGCTGATAGAGTCTTGAACGATTTCCATAGTGGCGCATGTGGGGGCCATCTTTCAGGAATATCCACTGCTCAGAAGATTATTCGAGCAGGTTACTTTTGGCCTACCCTATTTCATGATTGTATTCACACTGTGAAATGATGCGAGAAGTGTCAGCTTTACACCAACAAAGCCCAAGCACCACCTGCTCTTCTTCATCCATTCATCACTGCTGGCCCTTTTTGTAAGTGAGGCATAAACTTCATGACTTGTAATCCTCCCTCCAGCAATGGACACAAATACATTATTGTCACAGTCGATTACTTCACCAAATGGGCGGAAGCTATGCCCACCTTCAACAATACTGCTGACACCACAACGCGTTTTTTCTTTAACCACATCATATCTCGCTTTGGAGTAACTCTCCAACTAGTTTTCGATCATGGGAAACACTTTGAGAATGAGATTTTTGTCGAACTCTCATCTCGGTTAGGATTCTCCCATGAGTTTGCCTCACCATATTACCCTCAGTCTAATAGACAGGTCAAAGCAGTTAACAAGGTCCTCAAGACCATGTTACAATGCATGGTTAATAAACATAAGACCAATTGGCATCATATGTTATTTTCCGCGCTATGGGCTTACCGTACGGCTTTGAAAACAACTACTGGTTTCACACCATTTCATCTAGTCCATGGGGTGGAGGCCACTCTTCCCATAGAGTGCAAAATTCCCACCTTATGCACCGCAATTGAGCTATTACCCGACACTGCTCCAATGGAGCAGCGCTTGCTGAACTTAGAGTCCCTGGATGAAGATCGTCGATCCTCATTACAGAACATTGAGGCAGCTAAAAAATGATCAAAGGCCACTTTTGATTGACATGTCAACCTTCGCTCATTTCACGAAGGCAACCTCATCCTTGCTTACGATATCGCTCACGATACCTTTGGTCATGGAAAATTTGAGTCACTATGGCATGGCCCCTACATCATCCAACATTGCCTCACCAAAGGCGCATACATCCTAGCCTCTCCTGAAGGCCTCTCTCTTAAAGAACCTGTCAACGGGTTATACTTAAATAAATTTTATGCTTAAACATAGTCATTCTACTTTAGGTTATTTCTTTTATAGTTTTTTTAATCTTTTTGTTCATCCCTCACGTCTAAACTATCATTTGTGCTATTGACAGATGCTTCCTCCACCGGCCTACCACATCGGTTACGCCAACGACACTAGTCGTTGGACACAAAATCTCGCTTCAGCCGCTTGGGCTCTCTACACCCCCTCATATGAAATGCTCCATTCGAGCGGCATATGTTTGGGTTCAGTGACCAACAACCAAGCCGAATACACTATCGTCATTGGCCTCTTGGCCGATGCCTAGCATCATCATATTCATCACCTTAGCATCTTTCTTGACTCTCAACTAGTCGTTCTCCAGCTCAACAATGTGTACCGCGTACGCAATCCTTGCCTCTTTCACAAATACCTGTAGGTTAGACTTTTATCTCGACATTTTGATTCCATTACATTTACACATATTCCAAGACAATTGAATCAAATTACAGATAACATAGCTAACATTGTGTTAGACTGGCATATATCACATCAAGATACCTCTACACATACACAAACATATCACAAACCTGTCACAGCATATACATAGATTAGACATCATCAAACATTACAAAACACATGTAAACACCACATAGATCTCAAAATGTATACTCATGTATATATAAAATGGTCCACAGTGTCATCCAAATGTTTACATACAAAAATACAAGTATCCGCAGGCCAGTGAAGCACCTCGGTACAAAATGGGCTCACCAACCTATATACAAAAATACAAAAATACATAGAGCACCACTGAAGGTGCCTCTAGAGCACCACTCAAGGTGCCTCTAGAGCACCACCTCCTGCCCCTCCCTTAGGTAGTGGTCCCCCACCCACTACTGGTCCCTCCTGACCAGGAGGTAACCATCCAGTCATAACAACACCTGCTACTACTTCCCGTCGTACCACAGTGTGCCATGGTGACAGAATCCCCACACACTACTCCAGGATCCCCTCATCCTAGATACGTGACCACATGAACTCAGGCACACCCTATAGCACCACCTCCAAGTGATGACTTATGTCCTCAAAATATGCTCCGGCATCCGCTGGAGGAGCATGTGATGGCTTGGCACCTGGGTCATCAAACTGGTGTCTCCTCATTGCTCTCTTAGGATCAGCTAGTCTCACTTTGGTGTCCTCACGCTGACATCTCTCTCCAACCTGTGGCCCTCCCCGTGGCTGTCTCCCCAGCTCCTAGTGAGATAACGTCCTCAACAACTCCACCTCGCACCCGTAAGGTGCCACATCTGCACATACAAACAAGCAACAGATCGTATCAACATCTACATCATATACATATGTCATGCTATCTCAAAAAACATATATATAAAACTCACAAACATACCTCGGTGATCAAAAACCTCCCCTGGAGGTAACACCATGTCCGGATCCTCCCGAAAGTCAACACCAGCATAGGGGAACTGCAATATCACCTGCGACATCTGCTGCCACACCTGCGCCGCCTCAGCTGTGAAGAGGTGTCCACCCTCTCCACCACAGTGGTGAAGAAAAATAGTCGACCACCACTTTAGTCATGGCTCTCACACCCCAGGCGCACCCAATAAAATCCCAAGGTGCAACATAGGCACCCTCTCCAAAAACCAGACCACTAGGATGGACCCAAAGGAAAACTCTCTTGTATCCATGGACCGACAGTGGTCCAACTTCCCTACCATCCTGACATGTAGTGTAAGCCCCTAGGCAAAGTGCTCACTGGCTAGTACCCTCTCCATCACACACAGCTGACCACCATTGATCTGCTACGTTGCAAGGGACCCATACACTCTCACAATCATCGCTGCTATACAACGATGTGCTAGAGCATCCATCACCCAAATGCTCACCATAGTTCCCGACATAAAGTTCACCCCCGAACACTACCTCCAGCCCACTGTCACTAGCACCACATCCCTAGGTAGCACCGGCTCCGTCGGTGGGGGCGTTCCTCAAAATGGTAGCCCAGTCAAAAAATATATGTCCTCCACCATAGTGAAGGCAATCTTCTCTCCCCGCACAAAGAAATAATGCAGGTCTGGACTCCACATCCGGATAAGGAACTATAGGAGATACTCCTTCACTCGTATCAATGAGCACTTAAAGAAATTCAGCAGCCCACAGGCTACCAAAGTAGCACTTACCCCCAGATCCTCAATCGCCACAGCATCTCTCAGTTGGGACCAATCCCGCTCTCACCAACCAATGGGCATCGTGAAAAATGATCACATGCAGCCACATAAAATAGTCCTAAGTCAGCCAAATGGACCATAAACAATATTAAAAAGATACATTTTACACCAGTCAACCTTGCCTCCAAGGCACGACTTTTTAACCCATAGGCGTGCACACATGCGTGCCTGTTCACTCCACAGACGTGCACGTATGCACGCCTATCCACTCCACATGCACGTACTCAAGCACCCATATCCATCCTCCAGGAGCACATGAGTGCACGCCTACTCAACATACAGGGGCACCTTCATGAACCCCTGTCACAAACACATGCGCACATTAAAGCGCGCCTGTCCAATACACAGCTGTGCACACATGCGCAGCTGTGCAACCAACAGGCACGCACATAGTGTGCACCTTTGTCCTCCTTACAGGCGCCCCCATGTGTGCCTATTCGGTGGGAAGGCATGCACTTGTGCACACATACTTCCAGATCGCCTGCGCACATGGGGGCCGACACCCATAAGACCCTTGTATGTCCCTCCATACAACCCCTGCCCAAAAAATGGAAATCCTAATTCTATGCAGGATGATCAGACCACTAACCTGAAGCTCGCTGGTCCTTGATTAGATGCCTCGTCCTCCCAAAATCTCCAAATATCCTCTAAATACTTCTCGTCCAGTCACTATAGCAGTAAGTACAAATGAGGTGGTAATGTGGGTCCTACAGCTATATATAGGCCTTTTCGCCAAACTTCCACTCACCATTTCGGGAGCTCCGGGTGTCCATTTCTTGATCTGTCTTCAGCCACAGGATCAACATCCCGTCATCTACATCATGATAGTATCTGGGCCTCTTTTCATCCTGAGCCCCTGGGACACCATTTTTTTCATACCTTGACCAAGTACACATGCACATATTCAAAATTATCAAATAAATGCTCGTATGTTCGATTCTCTTCAGATATTGTTTACGTCAGGTATTTGGTTTTCAGGTGTGCAGCTACTTGGTCATCATACATCAACGCCACCCCTTCAGTTATATACTCAACACTGGCATGTAGTCATTCCCTTTGAATCTCACTTGCATCTCCAGTCACACCCTCTGACATTTGCCTCTAGGATCCCCATTTCCATCTCTGCAGTACCAACACCTCCATTTTCATCTTTGGTATTGTCACTCGGTAGCGCACTCCCCCACATGAGTTGTCCCATTCATAGCACCCTTTTGCACATTGACACTCATGTTGTTTTTCAACCCTATTAGGGATGGGAGTCCCGATAGTCTTCCATTATGTCGTGAATCAGCCACATACTCATTCTCCTCATTTTTCTATCTTTCCCACTGGACTCCCAAATTATCTCTTCAAGGTTCTATTTTTGACTGCACCTCCGCAGTATCATGAACCCTCCATTTCATCCACAATTAGTTTACCCATCTACAAATTTCCCTTCATTTCACCTACCTCATACAGAAACCCACCCATGTGGCCCCCACCCTCCACCAGTTCTCCAAGCAAATTGTGCCCTACCCAGGCCAACCATATTACATTGGGGAACTCATTTCTATATTTGTACACTTATCCCAAATTATTCTTTATTTATTGTGCAACCGCCTTTGTTTCCAGCATTTACATTACCTTTTTGTCGTCACCTTATGTGACCTTCTTCCCTTTTTGGAAAATGCAACCCATGTTTCCCTTGGTTGGCGCACTCTTTATCATCTACCCTTATTGACATCGTCCATATCCTCTGAGTATCCCACATGCCACTTACCTCTTCCCTCTGAGTTTATTCACTTTGTCTCGCCTCTGGCACAACTTCTCCCACGTCTTGCTGTCCCCCTGACACTTGACTTAGTTGAACGGTTGCGGCCACTTGTACTTCGCATATATCCCCAACCAAGGTCAGTCTTGAGTCTCCATACATATTGACTTCGACCATGTACCTCTTCCAAATTCCTAAGCTCAGCTAGTAGATTTCACGAATACCTTTGCTTCTGGGAGTCGCGTCCCCCTTTTGTCGACATCAACACAGTTTTTCCAGAAGGGCGACAATATCTTGATTCTCATTACCTATCCAATGAGAGATCTCGGATGACACAAGAAGAACCACAATTTCTCCCTGCTATCATTGACCCCCATAACATTCGACGTCAACACTTTCTCATGTTACAGTGGGTCATACTTTGCAACTATTGCAATTATTTCTTATATTTTTCGAAGACCTATGAACCTGGTTGAGCTACCAATGCCTACAGAATTCATGATACTTCTTATAGATATCGCTGCCTATGGTTCAAAGTATGTTCCTCCACATAATTTTATTCTTCCTTTATCACGACCGCCCTTGAGGGCACTGCAGTTGTCTACATCAACACTTCATTCCCTTTTGAGTTACACGACACGAGCATGGGGCATGCCCGCCTCATTTGTATACAGTTTATTTATACACACCTTATGGAAGGTTGGGTTCTACAGGTTCCTTTCTCCCTCCAATGGATAGCTCTGGACAATCCCACTATCGCTCTCTCTTACAACAACACTCTCAGTAGAAGAAACATTGATGGATTTTGACTATATGTATGCTCCTAACCTCATCCATCAGGGGGCATCTGTTATCACTGAAATTTCGTCCACAAATGGTTACAAGAATTCAGCATCGCCAAACAGTTATGAGGTCACCCATGGACCAAAAATATCACAAAATCATTCCCAAAGGGTCAAAACTATACAACTAGTGCAAAAATTAAAGGGCGCTATGAAGACACTGGGTGTGCGCGCACATGTGCACGATGCACGACTATTGTCGCAAAAAGATGTGCACTAGAGAAACGACACATTTATGAGAGTGGTTGGCCTCCCACCCACTTCTGGTTCAGCTTCCAAGTTGATTTGACACTCAAATCTGGACTGGATTCGACTGGGTGGCTGGTCAAAGACCTAGAAATGCCCTTATTAGCCTCTTTACACACTACAAACTAGTTGGACAATACCTCAAAGGAATGCTATAACAAGGCCATTGATACACTTCATTTTTCAAGGAATTCATAGCAAAGTTATGCTGTCATTATTCTCTTGAGGAATCTTCTATCCTTGCCAAGAGTATACTTGCATCATTGCATTGGGCAATCTATCTCACCCCTTGAGTGGATTAGCAAAGAATTATTTCACCATTTTCATTTTCATTTTCAAAGTTGTAAGAAGAGCTTATTTGTGGGGGTCCAAGAGCCCTCCCTTGGAGGAAGAAGGAACTCATAGTCCCCTTGCTTCTCGGTGTTTTCTTTCACTAATATCAGCCTTATCATTGGTGACATGGGTCTCATTGTTTCTTTTGTCCTTATGTCCCTTTGTTTATCAATTTAGTTGTTGTTTTATTTCTTAGTTTGATTCTTAGTTGTTGTTTTATATTTCTTTTTCTAACCCTTTTCCTTACAACTGTCCTGCTTAGCAAACCCAACTAAGCTTGCAAGCACCTCTATTTTGTTCACTAAGGTGACGAAAGAGGCGAAACAATCCTGCTTCAGGGAAGTAACTTCCTCATTTTTATCAATATCTGAGCATAACATTGGTTGATAACTTTCTTCATAGGATAAATCTAAGTGCTCAAATGGATAGTCATCAAAGTCCTCAAGGTATGACCGAAAATTAATCGGAGAGCATAGCATTATTTCATCCCTGGGTGTCTGAATAAGGTCAAGTTCTTGTTGCCAGATGTCAAAGTCATTTGTAACTTCATGTGATAAATGCAAAGGAAACCTTTGGAAAGGACCATCAATGTCATACATGGGATTGCCATCATATCTAATCATATCCCATCCATGTTTCCTAACATGTACGAATTCATCAAAATTATCAACAAAGTCATTATCTTCATCATAACATGAAGGGGTTAAAACATCCGATACTTCTTTGCTCTCTACATCATAAAATAAAGAATCGTTGAAAGTTTTGAAATAGATCACCTTGTTTAATTGTTCCTGTGTAGGAGCTTCAAGTGTTCGGATAACTTCATAAAGTGGAAGATCTACCTCCACATCTTCAGTCTTGAGACATATAGGATCAAGCTTGTCCAAGGGTTCCATTTCCTCTTCACTCTCTGAGTCATAGAGAAAGGTATCATCAAAACAGTGGAAAGGAAAATGACTTACCTCATTCTCTTCATCTTGTGCAAGAGGGATAGGATCTTGGAGGGATTCATCAGGCTGAGGAGCAGTTACTGGTGTTTGATCGTCACAATTCACTTCTTTAGTCATGTCTTCACAACACTCTATTGAATCATGGGAAAAATCCTGCTCCTTTTCAAGGGGTTGACAACGTTCTTCATGGATCTCTTTTTTCATATTAGAGGGTTCTTGATTTTGAACATGATAAGCATTTCTAAGATCTGCCACAATCTTAGTAGTGAATCCCCCATCTTCCAAGGCTATTGTGAGATTATGAAGGGCATCTTCATACATTTGGCAGCATGGTTTGGTAAGGTCAATGAACCTACTGATGAGGTGTATGAAAGATGATATACCCTTGTCTTCACAACAACTCTTAAACTGATCTTGCAAGTAGGATGACAGAGTGAGTATGAATAATTTTATAAGAGCATCCTCTCCTCCCAACTTTATCTCTCTCAAATACTCCAAAAAATTTATGATGTGAGGAGTTGGGAGGCCCAAAAACATTGGAGAGTTGTTTAGCCATTTTGTATCAAATTAATTTGGGTATCCTTGAAAACTTCTGAAATCAATACTCAGATACATTTGTTCCCAGTGTGCCATGATCCCATAACTTGGAAATATCACAGATTTTGAGAGTAAGGTGGCACCCTGAAAAAATTAGTGGATTCGCCAGATACTTTACCTGAAACTATCAAAGGATAAGGGAAAACACCCTAGTAGAGTAGCCAGGTAAGATTTTTAGATAAAAATCTAGAGGCAAGGCTTACCGAAAATGTTTTTCGTTTGAGGAGAATTGACTCAATGTTCCCCAGCAATGGCACCAAAATGTTATCGCACAATTTGTAGCTAGGAGAAAAGGCTATAAGGTAGAGGGCCAAAATAGCATAACAGGAACATATCCCACCCATTTTCACCACGATGGGATGGTTATTTTTCTTTATGGAGGTGAGGCCCAGGGGAGACATCCCCGGTGACCTGGGATTTTGAAGAGGCTAAAAAGATAATTAGACAATGACAAGTTTCTCCCTTCACAGGTCACCACCAAAGAAGATAGTCTGGCCTATATCCAATAAAGACAACCAAGTAGGATCCCTACCTGAGAAAAAAGAAACAATAAACTCGATATATGCAGGCTTTGGTTAGTACTTCATATATATTAAATACTATCTAATATTGAGCAATTTAAAAGTAAATGTTGACGAAGTCAATGTTTACAAAATAACAATAATAGTAATGTCACTTCACCATTAAATACTAGAATGATACAACATTCAATATAACAAATCACTTCTTAACTCAATTAATTCCTTCAAAAACCATTCAATTGCTCAAAAGACAAAACATTGTTGCATCAATGATATAATAGCAAGGAGTGACGTCATCATTTAGGGTTAGTGAAGTTAGGGTTTCAATTCAAAGGTATTAAAAGTGTTTAGATCAGGTTCTACTTCAATGTTGAGGTCTTAGATCAATGCTTTTAGGGTTAGATGGAGTCAATAATGAAGAATGCAGGAGTTGAAGGAGGACGACTAAGGACTGGAGGGAAGAGCTCTGAAGTGATGCTATGGCAGGGCCTTAGAGACAAAACCCTAGGGGAGAGAGGCTCAATCCAATTTTTCTATGGCAAGGCCTCGTGCTCTCTCCTCCTTCCTTAGATGGAAAAATAGGCTAGCATGAGAGATAAAGTCAAGATAGGAGAGTCAAATGAGGGAGAGTGTTGCTACAACAAGGCTTTATCATCAAACCCTAGAAGAAAACGACCCTAAGTGTAGATAACCTAGGCCTGGGACGTCTCCTCCTTATTGAGCTCTAGGAAGTACGGATAGCATATGAAGAGGGGAAAAATGAGTGTAGCTAAGGCTAGGCTCAAACCTCTTCAGCATGAAAGAGCAGAGTGTTGCTATGGAAAGGCTCTATCTCACTTCAGCAAACAAAATGGCTAGAAATCTTGACGGGGACACGAGACAAGGACCAATTATGTGTGCTTGTCACCTAGGGTTTATGAAACAAATTTATAATAATAAATGCAAGTAATAACAATACAACCATTCAATTAAGAATTTTTGCAGAATTTCACTTACATTTCACCAAGAAACATCATAGCAAACCCTAGTTGTAACACCTTCCGTCAAGAGAAATGCCAAAAAATTCCAAGAGAATCTTCCTTCAACAAGTGTGCCTCACTAAATCAGCCAAAACCCTAAAGTAGGGCACAAATTGTAGACCTCACCAAGTGGTGAGTGAAAGATGATGATAAAATGAGAGTCAAAACCCTCAATATATAGTGTATAAATGACCTAATTTTACTTGTTAGGTCATAAAAAGGCCGACAAGACCATAATACCAAAATAATACTATTTTTACATTAAATTGTCAAATTAAAACCCTAATTGAGTTGTAAAGAGAGTAAAATCCCCTTCAAGGGAGGAACTAGCCCTTTTTAGGGAAAATGAGACATCCAGGGGAAAAATGTTAGCCCCCCAAGGGCCTCTCCAACATGCCACACATGCCATTGCTGCCTAGTCTGCCCCCAAAAGTGTCCATGAAGCTGGATGATGTCATGGTGAATATGGGGACGTCATAAGCCTTCCAAGGCTAGCGTTCCACTGAAAAAGGGGTCATTCCCCTTCGGTCCAGTCCTGCCGGAGTGTCTCTGGTGGAACGTCCTCCTCCTCTCAGTTGCAAAACCCCTGATCAAGGTTTGTCTTGTCTCTGCCCCCTGATGGGGTCTCAACATCCATATGGTGGGCTCTTCAGCCCCATGGAGGTATGAAATGGTCATCTCCCCATGTGTACTGGTCCAAATGGTACTTGTCCATTGGGCATGGTCCTGCACATCAAAAGCTACACCCTCCATGGGCTCATCAGTCACAGGGATCATAGCAATGTCAATCACACCTCATCATCAATATTATTAAACATATGCATAAAACCCCTAATACATCAGTTAATATCTCAAATATGTTACATAATCTTGGAATACAAGTCTAGGGAAAAGGACAAGGCTTGCTATTGGGCTAGTGTCCACAGAAAAGGGCAAGTTCCCAGAAATACCTCTTCCAAGCCATGAAAGTGGGTGGTATGGTTAGGGGATGTCCAAGCATGTGGGTGCAATGATGGCCAAGGGTGCAAAGATGTTACTTGTGGGTGCCTTTGTAGAAGGTGAGTTGTCCCTGGCATGGATGCATTTTTTCCAAGCCCATTCTTGGCTTTATTCTTTTATTCTTTTTATTCTTTTATTTTCTTTTTTGTTCAAAAGCTAATCAGGGGACACTGCCTTGGCATGGTGACTAGAGTTGACAACGTTACCCACAAGTACTTTCATAGAGATGAGAAGGATGTCTCGTGATGAGACCCCCTTTCCCTTGGCCATGCAGCCAAGAGTTACTGCCCTGGCATGGTAACCAACTGGTGACAATGTCATACTACTAGGTACCCATGGACCTAATAGGCTAGCTTGTGATGAGACCCCCTATCCTTTGATTAGGTCTTGTTTTATTATTTTCTCGGGTCCCTCTTGTTTCTTGCTGAGAATATTTTTATCGCTTTCACGGGGATGCCTAGGTGAAGCACCTTGAGGTTTATTCTTAGGCTTTTATCTTTTACTAGATTGCTTTTACCTTCTGGGCCTTTAGCCCCTTCTTCCCATGAGGTAAGGTGTAGTCCTGAAAATAGGTCAACCCAATGCCCGGACAAGGGGAATGGGATAGATGAGCGGGAAACAAGATGTAAAAGTTGTAGTATGATGGGAGCGAACGATGGCTTTTCAGAAATCCCCCCAGTGGCAAACCAAAACCTACAGACACAGGCTTACTAGGGAACCCTGTCAATCCCCCCAAACATGGTCAAGTGGGCAAGTGTAAGATCCAAGCAGTTGTTAGAGACAAAAGGAATCAAATGCATATATTCAAAGGTTTCAATGATCAAAAGTGACACATACCATGATACCTGGACCAATTACCTCATGGAGCAAGAACCTCTTCTAATATAGGACCAAGCTGATGGTGATGGATGTTGCTACTACTGACAAGAAAAAGACAATGGAAGAAGAAAAGTTGGGCCCTCCAGGCCCATCCTCAGGTCAATCCTTCTCTCGGTACTCCATGTCTAGGACCTGTGGGCCTCGAGACATGATCTCCTAGTTATCCCTAAAAAGTGAGGATACCAGTTCTAATACGTCAACTTCATCCAATTTTGGGAATGCAAGATCATTAACACTGTTAACAGGAGGATTATTTTCTCGATTCAAAGTAAAGATGCAATTAATTGTAGGATTTGGTGAAAATCTCGACATTAATGAAATAATGGTTGATCATCTTCCATCACGAAAAACCTAACAGCCAGAAAGGGACATGGTACCAACCAACTCAATGAAAATACAGGACAATAACTTCACATGCATGACTATCCAAGCATCATTATCATTTCATTATGTTAAGAAGGAGACCAACGCTCCACTTCTTTACCTCTTCCCTAAATTTTGAATATGCTCCTTCATTTCCCTTGTAGTAAATATGTTGTTGATTCCATTATCACATTCATCCTATAATAGTCCAGCCTCCTTTCTACCATTCATAATAGGGAATCATTGAGTAAACCTAAGGCACAACCAAAGGATAATCCCATGAAAGAACAACTGCTTCCCAATCCAGTGCGAATTTGCAACATCTCATTCGAAGGCCCTGCACTTAGAAAGGTGTCCCTACTCAAGTGTATTGATTATAACATCTGGGAACCCAATCATTTCCTTGAACTTTAGGTCAAAAAATACACAGAGGTCATTGAACATGAAGATGGAACTACCAAAATGGTGATGTAGGAGTGGACAAGACCCCTAAAGAAATTCAGAATCCTATCCCTCCTTAAATGTACACATTTTGGTCGATCCCAGGCCATTCATTTTTGTGTTCATTTCCTCTTCACCAGAGTGCATGGGGGATACCTTTATCTATACCAAAAATATCTTATTGACCAGGACATTATACATAGGGTCTCCAGTCAGCTCACTTCCTATGAAGATCCAATGAATAGTCTCAAGGAAAAGAATGGAATACAAAAGGAAGTCTATTCTAAATATGACACATACAGGGGAAAGCACGACGTTGCAATCCCTAAAATTAACGATTCAACTATAAGGTTTGCAACCCAATTACTTTCATGAAAAATTATTTTCAAATTCCAAAAGGATGAATGCATCATCAGGGTCGTTCTCATGGCAGAGTGTTGTGTTGATGGGATTCCAATGGGTTGGTCCCTTACTTATTCAAAGAGTTCGTCACTGACTGTATAAACTCTCAAGATAAGGGGAAGGAATTTCATTATAGTTGGGTCCTTCTATTAATAGGTATGGTACTATGGTAGCCACCCCCAGCTTTGAAATCAACATGGACATTTCCCTGTCATTTCTCACTCAGTTCTTATCGCTCCAGAATTCCAAGAATGTAGAGGAACACACTACAATTTATAAATCCTTCCATCAATGGTACACATAGTTGATCAATGCTTTCACTGATAGAGTATGCATCCCGACCCACATATTCAAAAGGTATGAGCATCATCTTGGCTAGATAGAAAGCCTCCCAAAATGACATGATGCAGAAGATGCATATTATGGGCCAAAAATTCACGTTTCTCTCCCTACCAGAATCTCCACCCTCAACTAATCCAACCATCGATGTTCTAGGAGCTAGTCAACGTAGAGTGTTGAGTGTCGATCTACTCATGATTTCCCCTTTAGTTTCGACAAGGACCGAAATGGACTTGTCCCAGGTCCTACAACTGAAATCTAGATCTTTCTCACTACCATGTTCCATGAGCTAGGGGAACCACACCAAAATATCAGCTGTGAGCAGACCCAACTATTCCTTCAATTTGAACAAGAAATTTCTAGTCATGTTTCCACGAGATCCCAATTACAACAGGAATCTCACATGCATCAAGAAGTTGAAGAGGCCTGAGAAAATTTACAGAAATTACACAATGTTGAAGTGGCTACACATAAAGAAACTCATGGCTAATATGAAACCATCCTTGTCGATCACATTGAAATGGTCATTTCTCTTAATGAGGCCTATTCCTAGTTTTACCAGCATGAACAGGTGCAGTCAGAACTTCTGGCCCTGCAAAAAATGAAAGTAGTCATCGAGTGCATTCATGTCTTGAAATCCAAGAATAATGAACTTCATGCATGGATTCAGCAAGTAATTTCGGAGGAACGAAACTATAGAGGCGGATTCCCCATGCCGAAGAAACCATCCAGGAGAGATGCAAACGTGCATGGGAATTATCAATGTTGGTCACTCAAATATTTAACTTGTGGGATCATTTATAGAGTCCTCTAGAGATAATTTCTATCCATTATATTTTTAGAGCAGTTGAGGCTGAGTTCATGCAACAAAAACATGACTTGGGTTCCTTGCCTCCCAGTGAGAAATCCACTGCGATGCTCATAATTGCAACAGAAACAAAGAGATCACTCCAGCTCGAGCTGAGCAATAGAGTATGGAAAAAATTATCACTTATATGATTGATAAGGCCTTGGTATTGTTTAAACAACTTTCTGACGTATAGGTTGTTTTCAACCCTCTCATTGAAAAAATCAATACAACTGACTTGAAAACTTCTCAGGTCACAACAATTAACGCTGAGGCCAATGTTCAATTCATGCAGATCTCTAGGGATACATTAATGAGCTCAAGCACCTCTTTAAGGAGTTCATGTAGGAACTCAAAAGCATTTTCCCATCCATTGTGATGATAATTCCATGAAGCCATTGGATCGAGGATGATCCAAGTAATAGTGGTGGGGGTATGTTGACACCCAAAGTTTTGGGTTAATCTTGCACATGTGCACAAATGAAGTTGTGCACTCTCATTCCAAGTTTTTTACACTATCGTTCTAGTTTTTCACTTGCTTAAGATAAATGTGCAAAAAAGGGCAAGGAGTGAGAAACAAACTGAGTTTTGATAATGCACTCCAAGTCCAAGATATGAAATATGCACGCAGGTCCGCGTTTTGTCAGTAGCACCGAAAATAAAGAAGTTGCACACTGGAATCAAGAAAGGAATCATTGGGAAATATTCTCGAATGATTATGGTCAACAACATAAGGGATCATGGAGCTGAAAAAAGATGAGCTAGTGAGGTAGTTAAGATTTCCTTGATTCTAGAAAGCTATGTGGACTGTAGGCAGGTTCGATAAGCGTGAAATGTAGTTATTCAGTAGAACAAGTGGAGCATAGTATAAAGAGATAGAGCTCTTGAAAAGATAAATCTATAAAAGGAAGTAGTGACATAAGAGATAGAGTTAGATTATTAGAGAGTTGGAAACTCACATACAAGATCCATTGATTTGTTCTAGTTAGATCTCACTATGAGCCTTTGTAATGTTGTAATACTTATAAATATAAATATGAGTTCTTCATATGTTTGATATCTAAAAAGGATGTGCATTGAGCATGATCTAGGAGGATCCATAATGCTCAAAAAGTGGTCCAAGACGATCCAAAATGCTCAAAAATTGATCTTCTCAAATTATTTTTAAAACTGCTTCATTGCGTAGAGCTCTGCGATAGCTTTCCAGCGGTGTAAACATTGCCTCAAATAGAGTTTGTATGAAGACGTTATGGCTTGTCAAATTTTGGTCAAAGGTCAAAATTCAAAGCAGGGGTGCCACATGGTAGGCCCATAGGATGCCATGTGGTCTATCCATACAGTTCATAGGATGACATCATGTTGATATCAACAGGGTGGCATGGAAGCACAAGAGGTTGCCATGTGTCACTCATTTTTAGCATTTTTAGTGGTCCATGTGGACCAAAACAAATATGCCATGTTTCATCCGTACGAATGATGTGGCATTCGTATGATGATGTGGCATGTGAAATGTGGAAGGTACAATCAACATTCATACGTTGACGTGGAAATGACAGGGAAGTGATGTGGCACTACCAACAAATTCCATGTGGCAGTTACCATACAGTATGGTGTGAGGTGGACCAATCACGGGCTACCACATGGCAAGCCTAGATTGGCCAATAATGGTTCAGGTATAAACTCTGAGGTGGTCAGGTCATTGGTTTTGGGTTATGATATATTTTAATAATTTTATTAATATATATATATATATATATATATATATATATATATATATATATATCATTATCCAATGTATTTAATGTATGGATATATAGTTATAACAAATACCAATGAACTGTTACTTTGGTGATTTGACCCCATGACCTCCGGGGTATATTCTAAAATTTTAAACACTACATCATCCACTTATGTTATGCTAATTAATGATATTTAATTAGTTTTGTTATGAAATTAATTCAGTTGTAACAATGCCAACATATTTAGATTCAGTTTTTGACCTATTTAAACCTATCTCCGGACCAAGTACAAACATGGAAATTTATTCCATATTGGAGCATGTTGCATTGAAGTTCATGCCAAGTTATATTTTTCTCATTTTTCATGCAATAGGTGTTCTTGGTTTTGATTTGCCTCGTTTTGCATGCCATTGAGTTTTTGAGAAAGCTATAGGGTGTTTATACTCATTTTTCTTGATTTTTCAAAAGGATCATGATGGTAACATTAGATTTGTATAAAAGTGTTGTATATGGAAGTCTTAGTTCAGTTTGACATGTATGAGAACAATAGTCTTGTTATACATGCAAAAAGGATTTTCAAGCACCTGTTCAAAATATAGTCGAGTTTATACTCATTCTTCTCAGAATTTCATGAGGATTTTAATGGTGATCTTTATTTTCGGGTTGGAGTAGCTTACTTGAAGGGTGTATTCATAATTTGACATTTGTAAAGACCATTTCATTGTAATTTTTGGCATTTTGAAAATTAATAAGAGTGGACTATTTCTCTCCATTTTGGCACTCATTATTTTTGCAAGTTATATTTGCTAGTTAATGAAGTTTATGGATAAGTAAGACATTCACATGATATTTTGAAAATAGTCAATTCGATCTTCAATTTCTCAAATCTGGTCGGATGTTTATGTGTATTTATGAACTAATTGACATCTAAGGATTTTCGGGCTGAATTGGTATCAAAGTTTGTTGATATTTCAAATCAAGTTGGTATCAGAACTCATTTGGTATTTTTATATTATGTGGTATCAAAAAGAGGTTTTGACATTTATTTGCAAGTTGATGCTTACAAGGTCCAAGTCTAAGAAAGGTGAAGGAAAGCTTGCAAGTTATAATCCTGAAATTGGTTCAAGGAGCTTCACTCAAAGGAAACAAATGGAGCATGAAGATGTTCTTTCTGAGTAGGGATGATTTTAAGGATGGAAATTTATTTTAAAATGTAGAAACCTTTGCGAATCTTACTAATCATTCATATGCCAACTATAAATGATTCGCAATATTTTTGTAAAAATATTCAAATTTCTAAGGATTTTATATAGTTTTTATAAAATTTTGGCAATTTTTAAGGTAAAATAATTTTATCCTATAGAATTTGGGCGAATAATTTTTAAAATAGCAAATCTCGGTTTTTCAAAAACCATGGAAAATTAGCCCATGAGAAAAATTTATCCCCTAAAATCATCCTTGTTCCTGAGGCTGATAAGGAGTTTCAAAAACTATTCCTTGAGACGGTGAAGGAATTGTGGGAAGACCTGGAAAGAAGGAGAGAAGCTCATCAAAATAAAGGTGGTCTAGTTGAAACAATGGTAAAATATGAAGGAGAAGGAGAAGGAGAAGGTGAAGAACCTCTAGGGTCTCTTTCATCCCCATCATCATCATCATATTCTTCCGATGGAAGTGAACATTCTTCTCATAAGGGGAAGAAACATTCTAAGAAGTCTTCTCGTTCTTATGATGTAAATTTTGATTTGCCTACTTATGGTGGAGAGTTGAATGCATAGAAGTTGGATAATTGGGTCAAACATATTGAAGTGTATTGCAGGGTACAAAATATTATACATGATACTTCAAGGATATAGTTGGATACTCTTCTCCTGAGTGACGCAACATTGATATGGTGGGAGAGTCAGACACAAGATGATCTTATTCAACATGGTAAAATCATTTCTTCCTGGATTGAATTTGTTATTGCATTAAGAAATCAATTTTATCCATTATATTATATGCAAACGTCAATGATTGCTTGGAAACATCTAAGATGAGGAAAAGGGAAAAATGTTCAATATTATACACATGAATCTAAGAGGAAGGAATTATCTTTTGGAATTCCATTACACACTCCTGAGACTCTTCTAAAGTATATTGGTGGTATGCACTCATATCTTCACCATACTATATTGATGCTTAATCCTACTAACATTGACGAAGTATTAGTACAAGCTACTCATCTTGAAGCCAACAAAGGAAAACATGTTGTTGAGGATGTGTCAGAGGAGCCACATGAATTCAAGGAGAAATTGAAGGGAAAAGGGAAGAGTAAGAAGAAAACTACATTGAATAGGGAGAAGAGAAGAAGCCTATATGTTCTCACTGCAAGAAGAAAGGACATCATGAGAAGAATTATTGGAAATTGCATCCAAAATTGAAACCAAAGTGGGCTCATCCTGGAAAGGTTAAAAAGTAGACCATGACCATAGTTCATGATCTTGGATCAAATTCTAAGGATGAAACCAAGGTTACAACTATGGGAATCAAAAGTAAATATTCTATTGCAAGTTCTAGTTCACACAATTCTTCTTCAAAGGCTAATGTGATCCCTTATGGAAGGAAAATAAGTGACCTATTTCATTTATGATTTATCTCAAAGAACACTAAGATTGATACACTTGTTGATAGTGGATCACAAGTGAATCTTATTCAAGAGAAAGTTGTTAAGAATTTGGGATTGGAAACTAGGCCTCATCCAAGACCATATACTTTGAGATGGATTTGTGATAATTCTCAGGTACAGGTAACTAAGCAATGCAAGTTATGATTTGTTATCAAATCCAGTTTCATTGATGAGGTAGAGTTAGATTTTGTTCCACTCGACATTTGTGGGATGGTTTTGGGAAGTCCATACTTGTATGATGGGAAGGCCATTTTCTATAGGGAAAAAAACATGTATAATATTTTCAAGGATGGGATTGAGTTCATTGTGAGAGCTCATAAAATGAAGACTAATTTGACAGTTGTCACTACAGGGAATGTGAAAATTCTAGTTAATGCTATTATCCAATATTCAGATTTACATCCTGTTGATGCAAAAATGCACAATTAGAACTTTTATTCAAAGAGTTGCAATGCACCCTATAAATTTTTATTACTATTATTATATAGATAGTAACTATACTTGGGATCCATTATAAGAGAAACTAAGGAAAGTTGAATTTTCATTCCTCCTGAAGATGTTGTCTACATACAATTACTTCAACTACAACGAATTGATGATTATCTCTTGAAATTCCATTCTTATTACACAAATGCATGATTAGTTCCTTTAGACAAATGAATGATACAAAGAAAAGGTAAAAGAGTTCTTGCATAGATTGTATTATAATTGGGGTTATGAATCTCTAAACTCTTTATTATAATACTAAGTTTAATGATATACCAAAGTGGTTAAGGTTACTTGTGGTATGCATATATATTTCCTTGAACACATGGCCTCATATCAACACACAATATCGTGGGTATTGTTTTCATACGAGTATGAATAGGTTCAACATGCTTTATATTGGTCATAATATTGGTATCATAAGTTTAAAGAGATCGACATCTTGTTGGTTTATTGAATGTGGTACAACTTCAAACAATGAATTAAGGATAGATTTTAATACACACAAGTTGTGTGACTTCCACTATGTAACTTGTGATCATGTATGGAATATAGTTGAAACATTGGCTGAGTTATGCAGGAGGCGTGAAATTAATGAGAGTGAATGCATACCCCACGAGGTTTTCTCCCGAGGTTTACCACCTTTTCTTGCTTGTTTGGTTATGTTGGAACTGTCTAGAGCTGGTAATTGAGGGTTTGATCTCAAAATATTTGTTGGTAGTTGAATAATGATCTTGGGAAACTCATTCCTATTTATTTAAGCATCATTGAACAAGTATGGACTTTTTGACTCATCTTGTATAAAAAAATATGCTACGTTTCTCTGATAATTTTGAAAAATTGGCTCTGTTTGGTTGCATCTGGTGTGTATGTGAAAGGTGTTGACTCAATATCTATTTTGGGTATAAATAAATATGTGAATGCTTACTCCTTGATAAGATATCATTTCCTAGTTCTTTTGGGTTTCTATCATAACAGTAAACAAATAAGTCTTGTCATAATTTTGGTCTTGTTATAGGTATGAGTTATAAAGGAGATGTGCCCTGAGTTTGCATTAAAAATATGGATGATGTGTGGTTTTGAGTGAACTCGCATACGAGTATGAGTATGAGCTTGATCTTGTGTTCAGCCCAACATTTCCTTTGCTCGTTTTATTTTGATGGATTATGGTCTCAACTTTATTGGGTTATGAATCTGTATGATTTCAAATGGTTTTAAAAGAGATTTTTGTTGGCTTTCACTCAACCCAAAAATGTTATTTTGACATATGTTTTGATTCCTACTATATATGATTTCAAAGATAAGTTTTTTGGGCTTGTTAAGATATATTGCAGACACAAAAATGTATATTTTTGATGGGCATTTGATGTGGGAAACAATTGTTGGTTTCGAGTTTCGTAAAACCCTCTTCACTCTCTACTCAAGTCGATTATCACCATTGCTTTGATTTTGATTATTGTATTTTGAACACTGTAAACAAATACATTGCAAATAAATAGATTACAAGGTGATGAATGATGAGCGATACTCTCAATAAACTTTGATGAACATTCAAATCCATGTGTATAGGCCTTTGAATAGATTTAACTTGGATATTTATTAAAAAATTTCAAATAAATAAGATTAGTGCAGATACAAAATGATTATGATGTAAGAAGCTACATGAATTCATTTCGATGGTGAACATAGGTCTTATATTTGATTGTATGGGTTAATGATCTTTGAGTTTGGGATGGTAAATTACCTGAATTGTGAAACAACATTGATCATTTCATATCCCTTCCATAATCTGACTTTTCAAAAATTATAAATCCTCTCATGTCCCAATTCATTCAGTTTCCATGTTTTGGTTTTATATTAATAAAAAAGGATGTCATTATATAGAAGGTCAAATTAAAATAAAAATTGATAAGGAACAAGATTTAAGTGTGGAACAATGAGTTTTTGTTGGATGACAAATGCATACTATTTGATGATAATATGCTTATAATGATTGATTTTAGATGATTGAATTTTATGAATTGATTATGGTAAAGAACAATATTTGTTTCTTCCCTTTTCATAAAATCATTTTTCTCTTAATACAATCCTATCAAATCCCATATATCATTTATTATCCATGTTCTAAGTGGTAATAATTGCGAAATAGAGATCAAGCAATTCATTTGTGGATGATATATAAATAGTAATTTGATTGATTGCATGCATGCTTGTGTGTTGACTAATCAGAGCCAATGGTTTAAATTATTATTAGGTAAAGTAATTTGATGTTTAATTAGTCTTCTTCTTTCATATCTTGATCTAAGTTTCATTTTAGGAAATGAGTTTCTTCATTAGGGGAAGTCATGGAAGAGGAAGAAATAGAGGTAGAGGACAAATTAATTGTTGGAAAAGGGGAAACAAAATATTGAGGTTCTTAATACACTTTGATGTTGATTATGAAGAATTAAATTAGTTGATGCAAACTAGTTTCCTCAACCTAGAAGGACAAATGGCCTTCCATCCACATCCGCAAACTGAGAGACCTCCATATCGACCTCATCCTAGCATTTCAAATGTTCACGTCCCAACTCATGTGTCCTTGCAACCAGAATTCCTAGTTAATGATGGTTGGGGTGGTGTTGTTCAATCTCCTCCATTTCATTATCAGGGTTGCACCACAGTGTCATTAATATTACCTCCTCCTCCACTTCAAAAATATCTTCAACAAATTGGATCTATTGCATCCCATTCTCACTCTTATCATTCAATCCTAAATCTCAAGACAACTATTCTTGAGATAAAGTCAAGTAAAGGTAAGCAAATTGCTACTAAATCTAAGTCATCCCATGATTTGTCCCATTCAGTGGCATCCCACACTCACCATCCTAATGAACAACCCCATGATTTCATTGAGGTTCAACCCAAGGAATCTAAGGAACAAAATTATTCTAAGGTAAGATCACATACAAACAGGATAGTGTTGGACATGTTAGCACTCTGTAAATTTTGTCTGGATGATAGAAAAACGATAGAGGTAATTGATTCAACCTAATTTAGATCTAGGCACTATCCTGCTCAACTCGGAGAGGGCTCTCTCATGTCACTGGGTATTTATTTGACAATCGATGGCTAGATTTAGTTTGTTTTGGGGGTTTTAATAAAGTTGTTAGCAAGGAAGGGGAGGGAAACTTAAAGCTATGGATTTGAAAGTAAATAAACAATAGTAGGCTATTAGAATTATCCAGAGGAGAAAGGCTAAATAAGGTAATGAATCTGAGCTATAAATTGAAATTTGCAGGGTGAAATAGGAAAATGAAAAACAATTAACCACATCAAAGCATTATTGAAATGAATTCTGAATTAGCTAGGAAGAGAAACACATAGTTTAAATCGCTTAAGTTGAGAGCATCATAAGATGAATTCTGGACCTTTGACTCTCCAATTTAAATAGAAGAAGATGCAAATGGAATTTTAAAGACACAAGAAATACACACTATGAGAGAGAACAACACTCATATCACAACCATTATATATTTTTTCATAAAGAGTTGAAAATACTTCTGCATTATATATTCAATTTAGCTCCAAGAAATTATAAAGTCCTCTTGCTACGAGGGCAGGCCCTTCTCCGATCAGTCCTTTTTTCCATTTGTCTTTGGAATAATATATATAGATAGATTACATCTGGGATTCAAAATGAATCAACTTCCCTACAGTTCTAAAAATAGACATCAATTACAAAAAGGAGTAACGTATAACAATTGTACTCCTATTTTATAGGGAGCATTATAGACAAAACTAACATATTCAATATTTTCTCTTTGAACGCCACATGTCCATATCATTACAAAATTCTCTGAAACATACTCAATTTATCCTTAGAACTATTTCAGATTAGCAATTTCTTCTTTTAAAGTGTCAAGCCAAGCCGGTTGGTTTTCTCCAACGCTCTCAACCACCTCATCTTTAAACTCTATCTTATGTCTCTTTCTCCTTTTCCTCTTGACAGCTCGCATGTGATGCTCATCAGCATATCCATTAATGATTAAATCCTTCACGATGGGGTTTAATTTGATCTCTTTATCTGCTTCTAGCTCTTCTGTAGGCTTTGTATAAAATTTTATTGCTAATATTCGTGCAACAAACTTCTCTTTCTTCTTCAATGATGAATTTGTCATATTAGTTGAAAATCATGGTTCATTGGAGGCCACTTGGTATTCTTTATCCATTTTTCCCGATTTTCCAGAAAACATAAGCTTATCTTCCCTGATTGTACAAAAATTAGGAAACTGATCCGGTCGTCATCGAGTACCAATCACAGATTACTGACGAAAGTACTTGCAAGGAAAACAACCCATCAGACTCGACTATCAATTTCAAATGATGAGCCTTCAAATCAGTTTTCTAGCGACGCTTACCCGACGTTGCATGGGCGTAAGATACTCGAAAAACTATACTGATGTGATTCGACGAGTCATCAACTCTCCCTTTTCACACACTATATTCATATGTGACATGTATCAAATGATTTTATGACACATGATTTTTAATGTTTAAGCCATTATTATAGTTGTTTGCATTTCATTAGATAACAATAGCATAATCTAAGATCACTGAGAAATACACAATCACAAGAGACACAACATTTATCCTGGGAAACCCTCTAGGGGAAGAAAACCCAACAAAACTTCCTTAATATAGATAGCCAATACATTGCCAAGAGATCTCTTAAACTAATACAGAAAGTCCTCTCCTAGATATGCGCCACTCTCTCTCTCCTTCTTCTCTAGTAGAACCGAAACTTGTCTCTCAATGAGTAAGTGAGTTGTATCTAAGTGAGGCTCTAGCCTTCTTATTTATATTATACTGGCATGTGTGAAGTGCCTCTTCACTGGCAGGGCCGAATTCTCCAATTGGGTGGTTATAACCACCTTTATTATAATTCAGCGCCCCTTTAATATTTTATGGGGTCGACTTCTTGTTCTACCTATTACAATTATCTTTTGACCAATACGCAAAAGTTTATTTAGTCCTTTATAATAACCAACATGATCAATCCACAATCGGGATTGATCCAATGAATAATATATCAAATAATAATAAGATTACTCTTTGCAGTTACATTATTTCAACACCCCCCCTTAACAAGAAGGGTATTCTTCAATAACATCATGCGAGAGAGAGAGGAAAATATCATCAACAACATCAGGTGGGTGAGAGGACAACATCATCAATATCATCTTGGAACATTGACTGGCATATCTATAAATCATCAAAATTTTTCTTCATCGACAACATCGTCATTCTCAAAGGAATGACATCATCATCTACATCACTATGTATTAGTATAAAAACTGATACATCATCATCATCATCATCATAGCATGAGGTTGGCTCATCATAATATAGGACTAGATTTACATCACAGCTATCAAGCTGGAAGCTCAGTACTCATCTCATATCAATGTATTGCTTTACGTCACATCACTCAGGCTGGAAGCAAGATACTAGACTGGCTTTACGTCACAGCTATCAGGTTGGAAGCACAGTACTAGTCTCATCTCATCGTCTTGCTTTACGTCACAGCACTCAAGCTGGAAGCAAGATACTAGACTGGCTTTACATCACAACTATCAGGCTGGAAGCATAGTACTAGTCTCATCTCATCGTCTTGCTTTACATCACAATACTCAAGTTGGAAGAAAGATACTAGACTAGCTTTACATCACAGCCATCAGGCTAGAAGCACAGTACTAGTCTCATCTCATCATCTTTCTTTACGTCACAATGCTCAAGATGGAAGCAAGATACTCATCCTAGTTTATGTCACAACCATCTGGTCAGAAGTAGGATACTAGACTGGCTTTACATCATAGCTATCCAGCTAGAAGAACAGTTCTAGTCACATCACATCATATTTATTTATGTCACAACCATCAAGTCATAAGCAAGAGATGTCTCATCTCATCATTTACTCCCCCTTTCAAGGAGGGTCCTTTCGAACTATACCAAGCTTATCTCGAAGGTACTCAAACTTTATACAAGATAGTGGCTTGGTCAACACATCAGCAACCTATTCATCCATGCTAATGTACTGGAGCTTTAAGGCTCCTCTCTGCACCATGTCACGAATGTAATGATAATGGATCTCTATTTGCTTCGACCTTTCATGGAATACATGATTCTCTGTCATCTTTATGCAGCTCTGGTTGTCACATAGAATCAAGGTTTCTCTCATCTCTAAGTCAAATAGGTCGGTCAACAATTTTTGAAGCCATATAGCTTCACAGTTGGTAGAACATGCAACACTGTATTCTTCTTCCGCTGTGCTGAGAGCAATGCTAGATTGCTTCCTACTCTGCCACGAGATCACTGCTGATCCCGAACTTAAACAACATCTTGAAGTGATTTTCCTGTCAGAAACACTTCCTGCCCAATCTTCATTAGTATATCCACTCAATGTGAAATCATGATCTCCATCACAGATGAGACCACAATCTATTGTACCTTTAAGGTACCTCATCACATGTTTTGCAGCCACTAGGTGAACATGTCTGGGTTCTGCCAAAAATTGACTCAAGGTGTTCACGGCAAAAAAAATGTTTGTTCTGGTGTTTTTCAAGTACATCAATGAACCAATAATGTGTTTGTACAGTGTGGCATCAATCAACTATGATGAAGTATCGACCAACAGCTTCAACTTCGCTTCCATGGGTGTATTCATGGGCTTGCACTCCAACATGTCGAATCTCTTCAAGATTTCAACCATATACTTCCCTTGGTTAAGGAAGATCCTCTCAGGAATCTGCCATACCTCAAGACCTAAGAAATAATGCATTAGGCCAAGGTCTTTCATTTCAAATTCTGAGGAAAGTCTCTTTTTACATTCAGTGATGAGATTTTCTTGTCCAGTTAAGAATAAGTCATCCACATATAGCAGTAAGATTACTGGCTGATCGTTCATGATCTTGAAGTGGAGGTTAGAGTTTTCTTTACTCTTGGTAAAGCCTAAGCTTGTCAAGAAACTGTCTATATGGCCTTACCAAGCTCTAGGAGCTTGCTTCAATCCGTATAAGGATTTCTTCAATCTGCAGACATGAGACTTCCTGTTTTCAACCTCAAATCATTGAGGTTGCTCTATATACACTTCCTCTTCGATGACACCATTTAGGAAAGTTGTCTTTATGTTCATCTGGTGCAGCTTCCACTTCATCTTAGGTGCAAGAGCTATGATGGTTCTGATTGAAGTGTATCTGGCCACAGGAGAGAATGTCTCTTCATAGTCAATGCCTTTCTTCTGGGAAAAGCCACGAGAAACAAATCTTTCTTTATACTTCTCAATACTTCCATTAGTAGCATGTTTTATTTTGAAGAGCCATCTGGAGGATACCACATCTTTATTCTTAGGTCTGGGAACTATTTCCCATACTTCATTCTTCATTATGGATTGGTATTCCTCTGTCATGGCATCTTCCCATTATTTCCTCTGAATGGCTTCTTCAAAGTAGGTAGGCTCCTCTTCTAGGAGATCACACATCAAAGCCGTATAACTGGAGAATGGCTTTGGTCTTTTCACCTGTCTCATAGTTCCTTGGGGAACACCGTACTTCTCTCCATCTTGAATAAGCTCTCTTGCCCAAGCTAGCTTTATTTTATGGAGGATCGTCATCTGAGGAGGTTCTTTCACTTCTACTATATCATGGTCTTCTAGAAGTTCCTCATCAGGGGAAGTTACGACTTCCCTCACTGGTTCTGCAGCTCTAGTAACCTCCCTCATTGCAGTACTGGGGATTTCAGGTTCCTCTTCATATACTTCTTCAAGTTGGCATAGTTTATATTTCTTGAGCATTGCATCTTCATCAAAGGTCACATCCCTGCTGATCTCAATGTGATGTTGACTTTGTATATAGATTCTGAAGGCCTTGGAGACCTCACAGTATCCCACAAATATTCCCTTCTTTCCTGAAGGGTCCAGCTTGTTTCTCTTTTCTTTAGGTATATGAATAAACACTAGACAGCCAAATATTTTGAGATGGATTACCTCTGGCTTCTTTCCGGTGAACATCTCTTCTAGTTTCTTGACCCCAAGTGCACTATGGGACAATCAGCTCTGCACATATACAACTTCCATTGCTTCTTCTACCCATAAGCACATAGGAAGATCTTGATCATGGATCATAGTCTTCATAGCTTCCATTATGGTTCTGTTCTTACATTCAACTACACCATTTTGTTGGGGATTATAGGGAGTTGTGAGTTCCCTCTTGATCCCAACATATTTGCAGAAGTTAATGAGCTCTTTTGAGGTGTATTCTTCTCCATTATCTGACCTGATTATATTGATCTTTCTCTCATAAAGATTCTCTATCAAGGCTTTGAATTCCTACTAATGGAGGACGATGGCATTGGGCCACACACATCTGAATGAATGATCTCTAGGACTCCTTCTGCCTTGCTTTCTTTCTTCGAAAATGGGTTCTTGATGTTCTTCCCTTGTGCACATCCATTGCATATGCCTTCATGGTCACCTTTGAGTTCTGGTAAACCTGTGACCGCTTTGCATATGTATGGTAGCACCTTGTAGTTGATGTGAGATAATATTCTATGCCAAAGTTCACATGGATTCTTCAATGGCATGGGTCATGGAAGCTTCTGAGTGACCCTTTAGCTTATGCAAGCCACCTTCTTATTTTCCAATGATGATTTCTTCATTCATGGTCTCTCCTTTAGCAGGTTGCCTTCTGTAACCTTCACTATAGCTTCCTCATGGTTATTACATGTGACCTAGAGCAAGGTCAACAAAACTACAAGCAAGAATAATTCCCTTCTGATAATATAAAGGAATATAATGAACAATCATCATAGTAGCTCCTTTAGAGATATCACTTATAATTTATCTGAAGAAAATATTAAAGGTAAGGAATACAATACGAAATGAGGTCAACACTCTCATAGTGTTGTGACCAAGCATTCTTTCATGGCAACCTGGAGCTAACACACAAGGTTTCTCCTAGAGGAGGTGTTAGTTGTATCAAACAAAGCATTTACTTGTATATGCTCACATGCTATCAAGTATAATACTTTACAAAGACTTCTATCTCAACTATAGTCATCAACTTGTCATGTGTACCTTTGAATCTTATCAACTTGATTTAATCAAACCTGGAGCCTTGTCTTCAGGAATGAGTGCTTGCTTTTCTTCCAAGTCTCCTTCATTCAAGATGACGAGTGCTTTCTTCAACCTGTCTGTTGTACTAAGACAATACGCTATCTTGACAGAAGGTTTGGTTAGAGGATAAGCTCCATGATCTCAACTTTTAATCCATCTAATACCTTGACTCAAAAAATGTTAGAATGATGGTCATAGCTACAGCATGCAACACTCATCAAAATAATAATGCATATCAGAATAATCACACCTGGGTTGCTTCATTCCTTTGAAAGTGTTGGATCTTGAGATCCTTCTGGATCTATGGCAAGAGATATCTTCTCCTACAAATACTCTTTAGGGATTAACCATTAAACATATGTGAGTACATACCTCTGATAGCATTTGCAGGTAGTGGCTCCATCTGGTAGCAATGATAATCATTACCAAATCTTAAGAAAACTTAAAGGGTGATTGCAACTGGTTCTATGGCTGCAACTACAACTGATGTTGCAACTACAACTGGTTCTAAAACTGCACCTGCAACTGCAACTTAGGGTTTGATGAGGAAACCCTAATTTTTCAAAATTCAAATTTTGAAATTCTAATCCAGGGAATAGATGTGCTGAGCTAAGGCGAGTATGCTGGTGTAGTCAGAATTTCAAAAGTCCAACTTTTACCCCCTCAAACTTGATCTACGGATTTCTGGATTGGTGCTTCTGGTTTTTTGGTACTTCTGGTACTCTGGTACTCTGGTACTTCTGGTACTCTGGTACTTCTGGTACTCTGGTTTTCTAGTTTTCTGGTACTTTGTGAAACTAAGGTTTCACTTTCTGGGAGATCTAGCCATTGAAAAGGTGTGATGAAGGTGCCAAAATGATCCTTGGGGGAGGGTGCACTTTTCTAGGTGGTTTTAGGGATGAAATACCTTTCCAACAAAAGCCCTAATTTTCATGTACGACAACAATGACGTTTTTCACTTTTCTCTTGTGAAAGATGCTCTCTTCAGCTTGGCTCTAATACCATGTTAATGTTTAAGCCATTATTATTGTTGTTTACATTTCATTAGATAACAATAGCATAATCCAAGATCACTGAGAAATACACAATCACAAGAGACACAACATTTATCCTGGGAAACCCTCTAGGGGAAGAAAACC
>ML777185.1:568352-578921 GCA_009831015.1 Picea engelmannii
AGCATAATCCAAGATCACTGAGAAATACACAATCACAAGAGACACAACATTTATCCTGGGAAACCCTCTAGGGGAAGAAAACCCAGCAAAACTTCCTTAATATAGATAACCAATACAATGCCAAGAGATCTCTTAAACTAATATAGGAATTCCTCTCCTAGATATGCGCCACTCTCTCTCTCCTTCTTCTCCAGCAGATTCGAAACTTGTCTCTCAATGAGAAAGTGAGTTGTGTCTAAGTGAGGCGCTAGCCTCCTTATTTATATTAGACTGGCACGTGTGAAGTGTCTCTTCACTGGCAGGGCCAACTTCTCCAACTGGGTGGTTATAACTACCTTTATTATAATTCAGTGCCCCTTTTCATATTTTCCGGGGCCAACTTCTTATTCTTCCTATTACAATTATCTTTTTACCAATCCACAAAAGGGGATTTGGTCCTTTATAAAAACTGACATGATCAATCCACAATGGGGATTGATCCAATGAATAATATATCAAATAATAATAAGAATACTCTTTGTAGTGACATTATTTCAACAGTGACATCGAGGTGGACTTGGGTGTTTTTAGGATTACTCGCTCTTCCCCCCAATATGTATCTGGTGGCGCCACGTACCCTCGGAACAAAACCGCGGTATTATTATTGGCCCTCCTCTAGGATATTAACCGGTGAGCTATTTCTCCACCCAATTCATCCTTTGACTTTTGATTTGGCAACAATCATGATCACGACTTGTCGGGCCCCATATAGTCCACCTTTCCACTATATTTATCCCTGTATACCAGATGTGGCTTTGTCCGCTAGTCTATCATTCCTCCATACTGAATTAGGCTCCTGCTAGGTTCTAAGGCTGGGTCTCCAAAATAAAATTTTACAGTGATAACATGTGCTCCAACTGGGAATTCTATCCTCCTTGCAAGGTAGCAAAGAACAATAGACCCTGTACCTTATCCATTGGGATTCTCTCATAACAGGTGTGTGCCATGCTTTGAACTAGAGATTGAACGCTGGATATACTGCTAAAATCTAACTGAATACTTTATTTGGGAATCTAAACTTGAAAATGCTTGATCATCAAGATTATTCACACCTACCTACCCTAACTGATGAAGTGAAATGCCAGTCAGGTGAAATGAAAGTGCCAATGTAGCCATGCCAGTGTTTTATCTATTGCTCGTCCGCTTTGCACATGCTCACTCCAAATCCTGTTCATCAACAACTCATTTGAGAAGTTACATATGAACTTGAATCTTAGGAATTTAAAAATATTGGGACTATTCATTATTTCTAGCAAAACTGCAAAAGGATCTTCCAAAAAATGTGTAAACAAACAATCATGTATCATTTCTTCCACTACTTTCTTGTTTTCAGGTGATTCGCACTGTCGATTTTTGTCAAGAGGCTGAAAAATCTGTTGAAACTATTGTAAATAACAACCTTATGAATCGAAAGACAGTTCTAACTGAAATGAAACTTTTGGTGTAAAGAAATCCATATCTAATATCGACATTGATTTGTCGTCCTCTTCATTCCTAAGCTCACAACCCATCATCAACTGTAGATTTAGACTGTAAATATTCTCCATATAGCATGCCATAGGGTCATGAAACACATGAGAGACCATTTCTTTTTGAGGATTTAAAATAGAAGGACATGCTTCCTTCACAAGTGTTTGTTGTTCTTGCTCTACTTCTTCAATCCTGGGAGTATTTTCAAATGAAATGGCAGCAACAATTTTGTCTACTTTTCCATCCATCTAAAAAAAAACATCCATACATTATTGAACATCTTCAAGTATGACAACCATATTATGTGTATCAAGGTTATCTTTTCATTCATCAAACCATTATGGTTTGGCTTCATCAATCTTCCGGAAATTTTCTCGAGAACTGTCATTTTGACTTCTAAATGAATGAAGGGGAATAAGATCCTTCTCATAATATTCTTGTAAATGTGGAAGGCTAACATCAAGAACTATTTCAGGTTCTAGGGTGCTCATGGATGCATTTTCAAACCCATAATTTGAAAAGGGATCAAATAGAACAACTGCCCGCTCATTATCTTTTTGTATTTCTGATCGAAAACTGACATACTTTATTTTGTTTCTTTCCTGAAACTCTATAGAATTTATTTGTTCATTGTTTGAAGTCTCCATAGATGCAGTTTAAAAATCTTCATCCATGTCTAGGCCACTTAGAAATTTAAAAACCACATCATCCTCAGGGGAGGGAAGACAACGTTGAAATTCTTTGTCATGCTGGAAATCTTGTTGCATATCTTCATTAGTTTCAGGAGAAAGAAAATGACCTTCAACAACAATTCCTTGATCAAATTCATCTTCATTTTTAGGCTGGTATCTGAGCACAAGATACAAGTCTGAACTGAAATAACCTTCCATGTAATAATCCATACTATCATTTAATAAAAGATGTTAATCTTCCTTACTAATAACAATTCTGTCATGTAAAGAAGTGTCATCGTAATCATAATTTCCTGCTTCCTCTCTTATTTCATGATTTTCTTTCAACAATTCAAAGGATAAAAAACATAATGGAAGATGGTTTTCATTTGCAAGTACACTGTATTTTGAACATTCAACATCACATCTGGAAGATTTCTGGTCTAGAACATTATTGATATTTTGCTTCAACAATTTTAAAGAAGAAAAACACAATGGCAAGGTTGTTTCGGCTAACTCAAAATCTTCTTCATTTCCTTTACTTCTGTCACATGCACATTTTTTCATTTCTCTAGGCTGTTGAACACACTCCCTTTTAGATTCCTCTTTGACCAATGGCTACAATTTCTTGTCAAATTGTCTCAGTGAATCAATGTGATTTGGCATCAACATACTTTACTTTGTTTCAACGATGACCTTAGCATTTTCTTTCAGCAATTCAAATGAAGAAAAGCATAAAGGCAAATAATTGCCTTTAGTTGTTTCAGTACCCTCTTCTTTGTGACTGTGATATGTAAGTTATTTCTCTCGTTATACTGATGGAGAAGGACCTTTCCTGATAGAGGAGATGAACTTGGAGGTTCTGGGAGTTCATTACCATAATCATCGTCATATTGATCATATATAGGAAAATCAGTAACATCTACTGCATTGTCTAACAAAAAAAAACTTGGGACATCAACCTGTTCCTCAACAAACTGATTTTCAAGATCATCCTCTTGACCATATTCAACTGAATATATGAAACAATCAGCTTTATGCTAGTCATGGGGTGGATCATAAACTGCATAAGTACCTTCCCTTTCAATAAGCATAATATAATCTTCTGCAAAATCATTTGCATTCAAAAATTCAAAAGGACTTATGATATCATCAATTTTATGCTCAAGATTCCAGTAAAATGTTCTCTGTTCACATTCATCCTTATATCCTGGAACACCCAAATTTTCACTTTGAATCTGTTCACATGCTAGGATATTGTGTTGAATCTCCTGAGCATCATTGAACATTTGTTGTAAGGTCAGAGGTTTCCTTTCCATCAGGAGGAAAGACAAATTTGAGTGAAGAGTAGTGGCATACTAGATCATGGAAGCAACTTCAGTGGGTCAGATTTCTTTGGGAAGATCATAATAATTACTGGAAAATCTTCTACTGAATGCGGAAATGGTCTGATTTCTTTTCCCTTTCAAGGCATAGAATTATGTAAGTTGTAGGTCTAGAGATTTCTTCTTTCCCCAGAACTTCGAAAAAACACCCTTCAATTCTTCCCATGATCCAATTGTCCCTGGTTGCAAATGTTTGAACCATTCTTTGTTATCTCCTCTCAAGGATTGAGAGAAATCCCTCATACAAACAACATCATGGTCGATCTCAAATAAGTCTATAAAATATTCAAATGTTTGGAGGTTTTTTTCAGTTGTGATGGCACCCATTTCTCCATCAAACACAGGTAGGTATTCACAGTTCTTTGGAGGAAAATCATGAAGGGTGTGGGGTAATATTAAAGGTCTATATCTGTGTTGGGTCTTGGAGGGTGTTGGATCAAGTACAAGAGATCAAGTATCAGCTTTGGTCTCATGAGTCTTATCAACATGGTTGTGGTTATAACATGGCTCAGATGAGATATTTTTATCAAAATCAACAATAAACTGAGGATATATTTGTATACTATTAAGAGGAGGATATGTAATTTTAGGTTTATCATGATCATCATTTGCATGCAGTAGTTGAAAAAAAAAAATTCTATCATGTTTAGGAAAGGACGAGAGGAAACTTATAACAAACAATATAATGCCTTGGAAAAAATCTAATTTTAAGTACTTGTTTTCTTCCATAATTCCTTTTCATACCTTTGTCATGGATCTCATCTTCAGAAAATGGATTTGCCCATGATGTTTCATACACTGGATTTCACATTGAGAGTGGAGTCACCAATAAAAATTTAAATTTATGGATTCTTATACCAGTGGAATCACCTTCAAATTGATTTTTTATGTGTGGAGTCGCCAGAGCAGGAATACAACCAATATGTACCTAAGTGTCTGCTTCTCTCAGACCTTAGAACTAAACCATATCATTCTTTCCCAGGAAATTTTTTTCAATTTCATCCCCGACAACGACGCCAGAATGTTAACACTCTGTAAATTTTCTCTGGATGATAGAAAAATGACATAGGTAATTATTTCAACCTACTTTAGAGCTGGGCACTAGCCTGTTCAACTCATAGAGGTCTCTCTCATGTCACTGTGTATTTCTTTGGCAATCAGTGGCTATATTTAGTTTGTTTTGGGGGTTTTTATAAATTTATTGGCAAGGAAGGGGAGGGACACTTAGGGCTATCGATTCGAAAGTAAATAATCAATAGCAGGTTATTAGAACTATCCTGAGGAGAAAGGCTAAATAAGGCAATGAATCTGAGTCGTAAATTGAAATTTGCAGGGTGAAAGAGGAAAAGGAAAAACAATTAACCGCATCAGAGCATTATTGAAATGAATTCTGAATTAGCTAGGAAGAGAATCACATAGTTTAAATCGCTTAAGTCAAGAGAATCATAAGATGAATTCTACACCTTTGACTCTCCAATTTAAACAGAAAAATATGGAAATGGAATTTTAAAGACGCAATAAATACACACTATGAGAGAACATAACTCATATCACAACCATTAGAATCCTTTTATAAAGAGTTCAAAACGCTTCTGCATTATATATTCAATTTAGCTATAGGAAATTACAAAGTACTCCTTCTACGAGGGAAGGCCCCTCTTCGGTCAGTCCTTTTTTCCATTTATATTTGGAATAATATATACAGATAGATTACATCCAGGATTCAAAACAAATCAAATTCCCTACAGTTCCAAAAATAGACACCAGTTACAAAAAGGAGTAACATATAAAAACTATACTTCTATTTTATAGGGAGCGTTATAGACAAAAATGACATATTCGATATTTTCTCTTTGAATACCACATGTTCATATCATTACAAAATTCTCTGAAAAATACTCAATTTATCCTGAGAACTATTGTAGATTAGCAATTTCTTCTTTTAAAGTGTCAAGCCAAGCTGGTTGGTTTTCTCCAATGCTCTCAACCACCTCATCTTTAACCTCTATCTTCTATCTCTTTCTCATTTTCCTCTTGACATCTCACGTGTGATGCTCATCGGCATATCCATTGATGATTAAATCCTTCATTATGGGATTTGATTTGATCTCTTTATTTGCTTCCGGCTCTTCTACGGGCTTTGTATGAAATTTCATTGTTAATATCCATGCAACCATATTCTCTTTCTTCTTCAATGATGAATTTGTCATATTAGTTGAAACTCCCGGTTCACTAGAGGACACTTGGTCTGCTTTATCCATTTTTTCTGGTTTTGCAGAAAACATAAGCTTATCTCCCTTGATTGTACATAAATTAGGAAGCTGATCCGGTTTGTAATTACCCCGTTCAGGAATGAAGCATCGATTTCCCAAAACAGATTAATGTCATCCATATTTGAAAGATGGTCATCATCAAGTACCAATCACAGATTATTGGCGAAAGTACTTGCAGGGAAAATGACCCATCACACTCGACCATTAGTTTCTAATGATGAACCTTCAAATTAGTTTTATGGCAACACTTACCCAACGTTGCACAGGCATAAGATACTCGAACAATTGTACTGATGTGAATCGACGGGATGTCAACTATGCCTTTTCACATGCGGTCTTCAGATGTGACATGTATCAAATGATTTTATGACATGTGACATTAGGGTGGACTTGGGTGGTTTCATGCTTACCCGTTCTTCCCCCTGATATGTATCTGGTGGCACCACATACCCTCGGAACAAAACCACGATATTCTTATCAACCCGCCTCCAGGATATTAACCGGTGTGCTATTTCTCTGCCTGATGTGTCCATCTACCATTGATTTGGAAGAGCTCACGATCACGACCTATCGGGCTGCATCTACTTCACATTTCCTCTATATTTATCCCTATCTTCTGGATGTGTCTTTGTGCGCCAGGCTTTCTCTCCTCCATACTGACTTAGCCTTCTGCTAAGTTCTGAGGCTGGGTCTCCAAAAGAAAATTTTACAATGATAACAGGACACACTGACCACATTGAGAGGGGGGTGAATCAATGTAGGGATCTCCTGCTTCGTTAAAAAAAACCTTAGTTAACAATCACCATTTACTCATCATCCATTACTTTAATTTATAACAAGTTGTATGTAATCATATCTCAGTAGAAACCATAATCAATAAACCATCAACATGAAGAATACAAGGAACGCAAGATATATGTACAATTTTCTTTTATATTACAAACTACGATCCTTAGGGTTTCTTTTCTAGCAAAAACAGAATAAAGAATCAACTCCACAAGAGAACCAACTCTCAATGCAATACTTAGCCTGCAAATCTTAGCACCAACTGAGAAGAGGAATCCAACCCTCAAGTACAATACCCATCTTGTAGACAGAAAGAAATCTGTCAAACTGTACCAACATTCTATACCAACACAAGTGAATTACCTATGCACCACACAACCTGTCACATCAATCTCATCATCCAAATCAGATCTACTCACTAAGATCAATCACCAAGACAACTCTCAACAATATCACCAACATAACCAACAATATACCTCTAGAAATACACCATACTCTCCATAAACCAAATATCATAAGTTGTCACAATTTTGTTGTCTCGATTATATTGTCGTGGTTCTGCTGTTGTGATTCTTCTTCCACGATTCTGCTGCCACAATTTTTCTGTCATGATTTTCTGCCACGATTTTTTTGCCGTACTTTTTCTCCAGTGATTTTTCTACCGCACTTTTTCTGCTGCACTTTTTATACCGTTAATTTACTCTATCAATAATACCTGCCTAAATAACCTTTCACAAATGGATATTCAAATATGCTCAAAGATCATTTCCAATAAGAGACCCTTTCTCTCTTATTTATTCTCTCCAAGTAGATTCCTCAAGGATTTATCTTCTAACCAACTTCCTTCTTTTAAGGGCTAACCCACTTCTGACCTCTTGTCCACTTCTAACCCACTTTCTCCATAAATTGTAACTTCTCCACATCTAATTTCAACTAATTTATTTTTAATTGGTTTCTTGTTACAACCACTTAACCCATGACTAACCACTTTGACTAGTCAACTTCTTCTAGGAGATTCTAGAATAATTTGACTATTACCTTCTAAGGGATTCTAGATAACTCGTGAAGTTTCTCCAACTTCTCATGGACATAACTCTCTAACCGTGAGGAGTTATGTGACGTTCCACATGTCACCAGAAACAACATGACATATAATATCTATCTGGAATAGTTTCTCCTACAAATTCATTGATCTTCATTACATTATTCCTCAATCACACTTGGGTTCTCTAACCATATTGTTGGGATACTTAACCACCTAACCATGTGGACTTCACAAAGTGTCTTCCTATGAGGGATTTCACCATAAGGGGACCAATTTGGAGTTTATCCATTTGTTTCTTCCTATCAATCATGGCATTATATCAATGATACAACTCCCTTTAATATCAACACATCATTATGATACCACTTGACATCAACCCTTTGGAAACATAGGCCATCAATCAATACATCAATGATACTATGACAAGACATAAACTCTTTGACATCAATCATTTGACATCAATGACAACATAAAGCAACAATATCCCCCTTTGGCATTGATGGAAATACCAACATTGATGTCAACACCAATCATTGATGGAAACATGTAGACATGACATTTCTCTTCATAAATAGTCATCTCAATCGCATCAATGTGAATATCTCTCCCCCCCTTGACATCAATGGAAAACAATAGTTCTTTCCTTAGGGCTTCTCCCCTTGCCTGAACTCTCGTTGGGGCTTCTCCCCCCATATGGATGCATTTGTTCTTCCTCTGAATAATGTCTCCCCAATTTAACAAGGGATATCACTTTGATTTAATGTTTTAGACATATGGCTCATTCTCCCCCTATGACCATCATTCCCCTTGGAAACATGCCTTTGTGCTCTCTCTCCAAGAATCTAACTCTCTAAGCATCTATATCTCTATCCTGCATCTAATGAATCTCTCCTCTTGGAATCATGGGAATAAGAATGACTCCCCTTGTGGGTATGTGTCCCCCTATCTTCTCTGTAAGATGAACAATATGTTGCTACTGCAATCGGCTTCTACTGCAAATGCTACTACTGAACCAAAACATGAATCAACTTCTCAAGAATGATATTCTCTTCCTATGACAATCCTTGGACCTGTCCATGCATCAGACTCATTCCATTCCATACTCTATGAAGTGATATGTCAACATTGAATAGAGAACCATGAAAAAAACATCAATCATGTAGATCATGTGCCATACTTTGTGCCAACCATACACAACAATCATGTACATAAACCATGTACATCATGTGCCATACTTTGTGCCAACCATACACAACACTCATGTAAAACCATGTACATAATGTGCCATAATTTGTGCCAACCATACACAACACTCATGTACATCACTCATACAATACCATACAATATATCACAATATATCATCAATGGAGTGTATCTACCATATTTCAATAACATGTGCCAACTGTGTACCAAGCATATATCAAGATAATCAACAAGTTCCTCTATCAATGTACCAATAACATCGTCAACATGCCAACCATGTGCCTCAATCAAGTTTCCTATCACACATGATATGCCTCTATCATAAACCAAGTGCCACAAACCATGTGTCAAGATATGTATCTCAACCATCAAGCATCAAATAATGTACCAACCAAGCACCACAACAAGTGTCTCAACTATCCCATACATCATGTATCAAAGTATACGCTAAACACGTAATACCAATTATGTACTTTAACCAAGTACTGTCACCAAAAATCATCTTCACTCTACAAGTGCATGAATCATGCACCAAACTTCAACAAGATGAACCACAATCAAGATGTGTTCCCATATATGTATGCCTTACCCAATATACCAAGCATGTACCAATCATCCATTAACTATAGATCAATCTACGACTCATCAATGATGTATAACATAATCATCTCATCAACTACATGTCCCAATATGTAGCTCAACCACATGCGGAATGCATGCACCAAAAACATCCAACAATTACATTATAAGATATATCGAATACTGCAACGAATACTAAGCATCCAATAGTATCTCTAAACATGTACCAGAAGTGTTTCTCAATAGATCAATGATATATCACATCATCATGATATATCTCATAACCAAAGTGATATAACCTCACTGTCATAAACAACATTGTTCCTCAACAAAAAAAAGCCTCAATCCATACTCTAGAGTTAGTATCATCCATCCAGGATAGGGATCAAGCATCTTCTTTAACACTCAACCATATGTCATTACCATACATACATTATGCAACCATATAATCATGAAAACCTACAACAAACCATGTCAGACCCTGCAAAACAGAGTTATATTATCAAATCATGTTGCTCTCATATGCATATCCTTCTTTACCAGGATTTTACCACAAATACAAATCATGTTACACAGACATCTTGCGTATGTACACGAATTTCTCCACAGTATCCCGCGCATGCTTCTAAAAATGTCAAGGTTGATATTCCCTCATGGATGCCTTGTTTTCCTGGTTGTTCAGTCTTGTTCACCCACTTCTGAAGGTGTCCCAACTTCTATGAACTTGAGTGCTAGCGGGAAAATCCCCCTATAACTATACTAGGGTTTAAAGTATAGACAAAGAAAATGACTCCCTAAAAGTCAATCTAGTTTCTACACTACCCCAAACATACCAAAATAGATGAACATAAAGTAGTGGAAGAGAAGGTCAATAACCATACCTTTTATCCAACATTTGGTGATGATCTCCTCAAGATCTGTAGCTCCCAAGGCTGCAAGTCTCCTCCCAAAGATGACCTACATCCAAAACTAGGAAAACAAGGATACAAGCATGCTATTTCTATTCATAAATTAGGGTTAGATAACAATTTTTATGTATAAATCAAAGAAAATACATAAAACATCATCATTTGGGTTAGGGAAAAGAGTTTCTTTTATTCATTAATAAAATATTGAAG
>ML777185.1:589685-617702 GCA_009831015.1 Picea engelmannii
GGGGCGGGGTCCAGAATGGTTGTATTATAAAACCACCCCCTGGACACTTGTTGGCTCCACATGCCAGTGGACCCCCCACCCTAAAACCTCTTACCACCTCAGGGGGGGTCCGGAATACCGCCTTCCCGACAAAAAACCACTTTCCCCAATATTTTTTAAAAAATAGCCCATTTTTGCCTGTTCAGTATGTCTTCTTCTGAAACCGATTTCGGGTGAACAAAAATGAATTTTAATAAACCAAGAGAGGTTTCTATCAATAACGAGATGAAGAAAAAAAACCTCTCATGTTTTTCATAGGTTCCATGAGAAGGGAGAATAGAAGCCATCTTCGAGACCCTTTTTTCTAGTTTTTCATTTTTCTATTAGAACCCTGATTTTGCGGGAGTTGTTATAGCGAGCAGGAGGCGAATTTGGTGAAACCAAAGGAGGTTTTTGTCCATAAAATTCCCATATAAAATAATTTCCTTCATTTGTTTCCCAGGTGTCATAATTAAAGAGAAACAAATGTCTGAGTGGACCTCTTTTTCGCAGAAATTCGGCCCGTCTTTCATGGTGGACAACTCCAGATTTTTGGGGATTTGTGGTTGTTTTTGGCCAAGGTGGTTAAATACAACCTAAACAACTTGTTGGGGGATATATCCTATTTATTCATATGATTTTAATATAAAATGGGTTGATCATTGCACCCAGAAAGGCTGTTCTCTGTAATTTTGTTTAGATCCACTAGTAATACAAAGGAATTGATGCATAGGATTCTTGCGTCTGGACATTGGTGATGTTTTTCTTGCTATGTTAATGTTTTCTTACTTTGTTATCACCTTGTTTTCTAATTCTATATGTTAAAAGGAAGTTAAAGAACTGAATTTACCTCGTGTACTATGTATCTAGCCTTTTATCAGTCTGCATGTTATTCTTCTGATTTTGAGTTAAAGAAATTCTTGAAAGCTTCTTTACATAAATGAACCTCTCACCTGTTCTATATTTCCATCACATTTCATCTTAATCGATCCACTATATTGGCTATCTCACCCTATGAAGAATCCCTTTAAAAGTTGTTTATTTGACCTTAAGTTTTGACACAGACCCCATAGCCCAATGGGATTCTAAAGAAATCATTCAGCCAAACACCTCAAATAAAAAACAAACCCTATTCTGCATAACTAGCCTAATATCCTATTTCAAACAAATCTAAATTTGACAAATAGATCCCTCTCTAAGTCTCAGAGGGCTAGATCCCTGAATCGAAGTGGTTTTGATGTTGCCTCTGTGACTTCCTTCATAGCCTTGGGAAAATTACAGAGTGCTAACAAGGAGGACCCCCAGCTGGAGAGGCTGAAAGAGTCTTACGACGAGTGGAGCGAAACCTCACTTCGCTCACTCATGTCGTTCCTATGGCCAAGATCGAGGATCTCCCTCGGCTATGAACCCACATGAAGTAGGGTTGCCTCAAACATGGGTTTAACTATTCTGGCATCTTGCAAATGTCATCATTCATTATAGCAAGGCCAATAGGCCTCGACCTTAGATAGTGCCAGACCATTGATGTGCCGAGAGCACTTTTTGTACTATATATATTTTTTGAGGGCGTAAGCCCAACAATGTAGACTGAAATTTTTTTAGGGTTTCATGCCGACTTTTATACTCATAAAACTATTTCTAGACACACACACACACATACATCTTTCTTTCTTTATGGATAACATTTTTTACAAATGTATTTACATGTGTATGTGTGTGTTTTTCCTTTTATATGTGAGCATCATGCTAATCTAAAACTTGATTAGCTAGAGTATCTATTAAATGATTAAATATCCTAAGAACATGGATATACATAATGTAATCAAAAGATAATTCTAAGAGATGTACCCTAAGGAATTTTCGATGCACAGTGGGATCATAAAAGCGGTAAACCCCATTTAACTGGGACACAACCAAGTAAGAATCTAGGTAAACCTAGAGGTGATAAATTCCATGTGACAAAGCATCACGAAGCAATTATATCACTGTGTTGTAATCAACAACATTATTTGTTGCATCTCCTAGAAAAATACCTCCAGAATATAGCAACTCGCCTCCAGGTGTGAAAATCACCCAAGCTGCGGAAGCAAGCCTCCAAGTGTGTCAACTAGCATCGTCCGCGAACCCAAAGTAAACCTCTGATTCACTTGACATTTTCCACAGTGAAAAAGAAGACATAAATAACTACACGACCATAAGACAAAAAAGACAAAAAATGTATAAGATACTATACATATATACAAGAAGCCACCCATGTGACAAACCTAAGAGGAATACTTCTTAAGGTAGAGCCCATTTCTAGGCTTTGCTAAAGAATTTCCCTCAAAATCGACCATAGGGTAAGAGCCCTTCTCTATGACCTATTTCACAATGAATGGTTCGAACCACATGGGTTTGAACTTGCCTTCCCCCAGGGGATGTTTGTCTTGATCATAGACTAGGACAATATCGTCTTAGGACAAAATCCGAGGGTGAACGGACCGGTCATACTAACTCTTGAACCATTGCTTATGAGCCTCATTGGCTAAGGGTGCCTCACGTCACTGTTCATCAAGATGCTCGAGATATAGAAGGCGTTCCTCAAGTGGTGAAGTGTCCAACAGTAATTCCAATGATAAATTTAAAGAAGGGACCTGATATTCAATAGGTAAGACTCCTTCTAGCTCGTATACAAGTTGACAAGGTGAAAACCTTGTGGCAGTCTTCAAAGATGTTCGATAGGCCCACAATGTTGAATACAACATCAAATGCCAATTCTACTTGGAAGAATTGATCGTCCACTCAAGAATAGTCTTAAGAGACTTATTCAGAGCTTCAACCTGACCATTCACTTGTGGGCAGTAGGGTGATGAATGTTCCTATTTGAACTCGAGATTTGATGTTAATTCAGTAATCATTTTACTCTGGAAGTGACTACCATGGTCAGTGAAAATCTCTTTTGGGATACCAAGCCTTGCTACTATCTGATTAAAGATGAAAAGATTCATGGTTTAGCCATCATTGCTAAAAGTTGGCATAGCTTTGACCCACTTTGTGAAGTAGTTTACTACTACGATGATGTAATGATGCACCCTGGATGAAGCTGGGTGACATGTAGTAAAGTAAATCCACCACTTGGTGAAAGGACCAACATTAATGACCAGAAACATAGGAGAAGGGTGTGCTTGCATATTCTGACAAAATATCTGGCACAAGTGGCACTTCTTGACCACCTCCACAAAATCCTTGATTAATGAGGGCCATAAGTAACCTGCACGTAGAATATTTTGAGTTGTTTCCAACCTAGAAAAATGATCTCCACATGCTATTATGTGACAAGCATTGAAAACGAGATCTACTTCTTCTTGTGTGAGACATCGCCAAAGAATGCAATTTATGCCTTGATGATACAAAATGTCATCGAGTATAATATAGTTTTGCACCAGATGTCGAATTCTTCGATGCTCATTGCGAGAAGTAGAAGAAGGGCACTTCAGAGTCTGGAGATACACAAGTATATCTCCATACCAGGGGTCCAGAGATGCAATTAGAAAAATATCTCCATTTATAGCTGATTCTTCAGACATGATATCACTAGACTCGACCGACAATTCCTAAATTAGTTTGGAAAAGACCAATGACTTTTTGGATTTCACAGAAACAAAATATAAGTCAAACTCTTGTAGGATAACTATCCATATACTGATATTTCTTCCAATGACCCATCGTGTTAACACATATAGGAAATGGTTGACGACGACAATGATGGTGGTTTTGCGAAGAAAAATATAGTAACAGAATCGTTGGACAACATGGACAACTTCCAAAGAAAGTTTCTCAAAATGAGAGTAGTTGAGTTTCGGTCCAACCAGGCCTTGACTAAGATAATATATAACATGCTCTTCAAGCATGTTATCTTCCTGAACCAATACCATGCCAATGGTCTACTCTGCAACAACCAAATACAACAATAAATATATGTTATAATCAAGAGGCTGAAGTAGAGGGGAAGACGTCAGGGCACATTTCAATGCTTCAAAAGAGCACTGAGAAGATTCATCGCAATAGAATGGGACCCCTTTTTCCAAAATATGCATGAACCCTTTAGTGATCTCATCATAATTAGCGACAAAACGCCAAAGAAAATTCACTTTCCCCTGTAAGCTTTGAAGCTGGGGTATTGTGCATGGGGGAGGAAATTGAACTATCACCTCAACCTTGAGAGGATCGACCATGGTCCCTATTTTCAATACAATGAAACCTAAGAGATGACCTGATGTCACACAGAAACTACACTTGTTAGTATTCAAGAGAATTTGATGGTAGTGACATCACTCAAATATTAGTCGTAGATGGGATGGATGATCAAATCTCTTGAGAGAACCTGATTCTATATCATCAAGGTACGCCTCGACTATGTGTTTGAGGTCATGAAAAGTGAATGACATGGCCCACTGAAAGGTAGCTCCAATATTCTTCAAGCCAAAAGGCATATTTCTATACACGAAGGTACCCTAAGGACAAATAAAATCATTTTTATGTTGGTCCTCGGGTTTGATTTGAATCTAAATGTATCCCAAAAAACTGTCCATGAATGAAAAGACTTCCCAACTTGCACATTCATCAACAATCTAATCGATAAATGGGGTTGGGAAATTGTGTTTCAGTCATGGCTTGTTCAAATCATAGAAATCGATACAAACATGAATTATGCCCTATTTCCTGTTGACTAGAACCGGGTTTGACACCCATTCTGTCACTTGTATGGGGTAGATAAAACTAGATTTGAGCACCTTCTCTACTTCTTCCTTGATTTCTACCTCTTTTCAAGGATTGACCAGACGAAGCTTCTGTTGGACTGGTTTTGCATCAGGATAAGTCATGATTTCATGTTCGACAATTCATGGTTCAATGCCTAGCATCTCCTCGTAATACTTGGAAAAAACATCGTGAAACTTCTTGAATAACTCGATGTAATTTCAAATCTCTTCGGGGGAGCAATACACTCTAACGGAAACATTCTCTAGGACACCAGGGGTTTTAGAGATATTGATTGGAATCATTGTAGCAATTCTTTCCATGTTACCCTTGGCATAAACTTCGTGTGTAGACATATTGATAGGACAAGGGCTATCTCCATTCACAGTCAGAGCAAACTCTCTCACCTATACTCTCCTAAGCTCGAGAAGAAAATAGGATCTATGATGTAGATCATCCCAAGATATGTTGGTACCATTCATTTCCTCGAGAATCACCTCATCAGAGGGAAAGACCAAACCTAAAGGATCTTGAGTGGAAAAATAATCTTGAGCCCAAATAGGCTCGAGAACTAGATATAACTCCTGTGAGGGAGCTAGATCTGGGTTGGCCGAATCTTGCTGGACAATGTTGTAACAACCTCAGCCATAGATAAGGGAATGACCATGCCAAGGTTCCCTATCCCTTCCATTGAATATGATGGGGAAGGTAAAGTCCATGGGTCATGAAAGTATCTCGTTCTAAAATATGACACTTGCAAAATTGCAGCGCTCGACTAGTCGAGAACATTTGATATAAGATTTACATCATTGGAAGGCGATGGGTAATAAAAGGTTCCCATCAATGATGGAAAGAAACTGGCACTTAAGTTGACAGTTCTAGGCTATGGGTTATCAATCATCAGGGCCGTGGAAGCCCCCGATGAAGTGTCAGGATGAGAAAAGGACAACTAGTTGATGGTCCATATTCAACCCTCGTGTGGAAAGCACAAGACCCAAAAAACTGTGGCAACCACTACATGCATCACATACGTCCAACTCCTTCCTAACAAAATATTATAGTCGATAGGCGCATCGACCACTTCAACTTTGACACACACAGTTTTACCTCTCAACTACATGAGAAATGAAGGAATTATTATGTGTGGTTTAAATGACCGAGCGTCAAAATCCGTAAGCAACGTAGGCGACGGAGAAATCTCAGGCTGGCCAATGGCCTTCCAACATGCCAATGACATCACGTAAGTTGAGGTACCCTCATCAACCACCATATGAAAAATGTTCCATGTAAAATATTTCATGGTGTAGGTGACTACTATCTGAAAGGAAACATGGTGAGGAAGATGACGTTTTAAGTCAGTTGGATAAAAAATGATCGCTCTTGGGTTACTAGTCTCTTCCACTCCCAAGGTGGAAAAAAAAGATTTTCTCTGTGAGGGGAAACTCTAGAGAACCTCCAGAGCATAAATCTCACAAGGGGTCTGTGCCAGATCCTCTATGTAGAGTAATTCTGAGTGACCCTCATGTTTGGATTATAGGAAGCCTTCTTAAACACATCTTTAGGGATGCGAGTCATTGTTTCTCCCACCGCCTTCTCAATTTGGAGAGGATTTGATGGGTTAGTGGCCTCCTTTCCCTTATCAATATATTTTGACACTCCGTAGTCATGCATCTTGGTCTATAAATGAGCATCGACATTCATCATGTAAATGTTTGTGGCCAGATTGTTATTGGTACAGACGGGGGGTGCCTGACTACCCTCTGTCATGCTTGTGGATGTGGAAGCTTGAGCCATATTTTTACCTTGTGGAAAAGGGTTTGTTAACACAACAGGTTGTTGTTTCACTAATATCTTATGGGATTCTACAAGCCAAGGGAATAGGTGAGTCGGGTGGTCTTCCGTGTGGATATTACACCGATACTTCGACTTATTTTTATCCTTTTTTCCTCAGTCAACATTATTGGCATCCTTTTTATCCCCTTTACCCTTCTTATTTCATTTTTTCTTCTTTCCCTCAGTCTACTAGTTAGCCTTGGGATTCGTCGATTTCACACTATGTACATCCGACGTCTGGGTAGGGGGAACAATCGAAATAGGAGTCTAGATGACCACCATCTATTGTATCGACAATTGTTGCAATTGATTTGACAACCAATCCATGAATTTTCTTTGTGTTGAGCCCACAATGCCATCAGCGTGGGACCCAAACTTCTATTTGTCCTTATCAAGAGTAAACCATGGTGCATCTAGCAATACCTCATAGAGCATTTCAGACTGAGAGTAGATCCGTTCTAGCTACTCATGTCTCATAATAGCCTCCTTTTTTGAAAACACCCCGAAAGTTGCTATGTCTTTGGATATATAGGGAACTAAATACTTAAAGAAACACTCACGAAAGAAAGTAGGAGGGAACTTAACCTTAATCAATCTCTTTCTTCACTGTCATTCTCAGATATGATCAGAGATGTTGTCGACCTTGGTTGCTAATAGTTGTCTAGAAGTTCGATGTCGGCATAGTATCTCATAGGTAAGTGGAAATGGTTCAAGAATACCATCGCCAAGTCATTAAAGTAAGAGTACCTTGAGCCATCGAGCTTAATATACCACTTTGTAGCAGCCCCTATAAGAGTGCAATATAAAATGTGCAAATGAACATAGTCGTATTTCAGTGAGTTTGATGAGCACCACAAGTGAAAGGTAGTCACATGATCACTTGGATATTCGCCAGGATTTCCCTCAAATTTTGGAATATCCAAAGGAAACTTGGTTGGCATGGGGAGCCAATGCGGATCATGAAAGATCAAGTCATTTAGTAATCTCAACAACTCTGGAAAATGTAGAGTTTCCAGAAAGGGAAGTTTCGGTTGTGAATTATTTATAGGAAAAGAGGGCCCTGGATTTTGACTAGCACCAAGTTGCTATGAAAATTTGGACTGTTGACCAGGGTTTTGGTAGAAACCATGGCCTTGGCCAACAAAATGAGATTACATCTATTGAGGTGTCATCGACTGAATCCAGAAATTGTACGACATAACATGCATAGGGATTTCTCCATGCATTGTGTTCCAAGGACCTTGGAAGGGGATGCCCCCAACCGATCCGATGGGCATAGGTACAAAGCCTTTCTTGGGGTTCCATTGAGTATGGAAGGGGTTACTCCTGACCGACATTCGTTGTGAGGGAAATGAACCCTACCAAGGATTCCAAACACCCTGTGTGGAGTATACTCTAGTCATCTTTCTCTATGAAGGAATGGTACCTTGCACCGGGTTTTGTTGACCAAATATGGGGCTTCCCCTAGTTGAGAAAGTGGCCGAAGAAAAATTGTTGTTCCCAAATGCACCGAACAAATATAAAGACATAGACCCCACTAATGTTGTATAAGAGGAAGGTCCTAAGTTACCTCCACCAAACAAGCTATAATTAGTGTTAGGATTGATTGGATGTTGAAAAATGCTGCTGAGTGAAGGGGACGAAGGAGGTATATGACCCCCACCATAAGGAATGGAATTAAAAGGTGAAATAGTTATCATGGTTGATCCTTGCAAGGGAAAGTTGGAGCTCCCTTCGCCTAGACCCTTGGTCTGTAAGGTAGAATAAGTAAGGACCAAGTTCGTATCAAATTCGGGCATCTTGTATGAGAAGGGAGCACCTGTTGCATTCTGAGTAAATGAAACAGTGGTCAAAGTCATTAATGGTATTAGACCACTACCCGAAGTCATGGGAGTCAGGACAACTGAGGTCATGACTGGAGAAGGTGCAGGAGGAGGTAGGATGCCCCCTCCTGTAGTAGCCATAATGGGAATACAGGGACTCTCGGATGGAGTAGAAACATTCGCTTCCATTGCCACCTATATAACTAGCTAGTGCTCAGAAGATGTCACCTCGGGGGGGATAATCTGAATCAATATCGATGCCGAAAAGTTGGTAATAGAAGGATTTGCTGGCCTGAAACTTTCATTATTAAGGTAAAAAATGATGGATTCCTCCGAAACCAAAAATTATCCTCTCGGATTAGGCTCGAGCATAGTTTTCTGTGGCCCAGTCACTTCAAACGTTCTTTTTTGGTCAAGTCTTTGCCTCAATGGTGGCAGAGGTGGCTCCAAAGTAACTAATGATAGGCCCTGAAGCCTTCATGATTGGCAGAGCTATTGATCTTCCACTTTGTGAAATGATCAAATGACACAGTAAGGCTTGAATAGAATAAAACACACATCATACACTAAAATGTTTCCTAAAGATAAATCAAGAAGTTGAATAACTAGTGGGAAGGATGGTTACACCAATCAACAATAGATAAACTAACTGGTGCAAGTGCAACTCAAAAATGGAATGACCCTCAAGGTATACTCTGCAGAGCGTGATCTGACTTTTTCCCTAGGTACCGTGGTATACCCTCACAGTCACTTGTGTAAGTCCATAAAATATGGGCAACTAGGTTTCCAACTCGTAGTCAATCACCAGGGGGGTACAATTGACAGTCTGGAAGATCCTAATGAGTAGGATGACAAGTCCGAAGCCCTTCAAGGGTTCTGAAAGAAATTGGTCTGGAAGACAACTGAGGATCTCGAACATATTTGAGGTCCATGAAAAGTTCTTGTTCCCAAGAAATACCCTTAATATACAATCCCTACTACATTTAGTACGGCTTTGGAGGGGTTATATCCTCTTCATTTCCTCAGACAACCTCGTGTTTGTTCCATGTGTTAGAGGGGCTTCCCAAATAAATCTTACGATCCTGGACTTAAGACACTCCCTATCTCGGACTCCAATGTTTGTTTTAAAGTGGCCTTGAAGAGTTTCCTCTTCACACCTAATTCAAGGCTCTAAACCCTAAACTAGTCGGTGAACCTTACAAACAAAAAGTCTAATATATTTTAAGTTAAGCATTAATTTTAAGGCTTGATTTACACAAAGGGTGCAATAGTGAAATTGATGATGTTATGAAGAGACGAATAGGGAAGAGAACTTTAAATCATTTGAAAGAAAAAGATACTTCGAAATTAAAGAAAATCTTGTAAAAACTCTTTGTAAAATTCGAATTTTCTAATCAATATTTCAAGATCTTGTAAGTGAAGAAATCATAAAACTTGCTTTCGTTTAACTAAGCAAAACTACTTGTATTTTTGGAAATAAAAAAGAACTTTGAAACAAATACTATTTTTCTTTTGCAAATAATAACCTTGACTACTTTACCAAACCAAATGCAAGAAAATAAATTCTTTTATTTTTATTTTTTGAACTTCTTTAACAAGAAAAACTTAAGTAATTTTTTTTTTTTTTCGTTTTTCAAAGAAAGAAATAGGAACAAAGAGAAAACTGAAAACAAGAATGATAAAGACCCTAAGCCAACTGTGGATCACATGGATTCAACCAAGAAACCAAAAGGAGGATCTAAAACTTGACAGTTCACTCTAAACCTTTTAGGGAAAACAAAAGAAAACTAAGGAACAAGTTAACCGAGACTTTAACCCAAGATATGGCCAAAGACATCGACTCTGACTGGTTCAAGAAAGTCCTGAGAAGTCTGAACTTCTATCAAGAAAGATACAAACTCTCTCTTTGTTAAAAAAAACACTTTCAAGACATAGAGACGTAGGCTATTACATCATCATCCTGTGTATGCACGTAGGTTGTCTACTGTGAAGAGCGTGTATGTATGCGGGTTGACCCGAAACAGGGCATGTACACCTATGAGTCTTTTAAAAAATAAAAATACAAGGCATACTAATTGTTGCCCCTTGGTTATGGAAGGTTGCAAAGATTAAGGAAAGAAGCGTGAAGTGCGAACTGTCCGAAAGACAAGTTGAGTGAGATTGGGTAGAAGTGGCCAAAAGAGAAGAAAAGAAGGAGAGAAGTAAGAGAAAGCAAGTTGTTGGATGGGGGGATCGAGGAAGACAGATAAGAAAGGAAGATGGATCATGGAAAAATCAACAAGAGAAAAAATACACCAATGGATGCATTGGAGCACCTCGCAGGAAAATAGGAAAGATAGGTTGGTGAAGCCTTGAAAACGCGGGTCAAGTTGACCTAGGGTTTTAGACACCTAGGGTTTTGGTATTTAGGGTTTTGACACCTAGGTTTCAGCCTAAGGTTGTTCGAGAATTATTTTAATGTATAAATAAAGGTCAATAGGACTTGGGATGGGTTCGATTATGTTATGATGAGTGATTGTTGTTATTGTTGAGAGAGAAGTATTGTGTGGAGAGAGAAGTCTGTGTTGTAAGATCTTTAGCTGGCTGCGAAGATCAACCTTGCAGCTGGGTGCACAGGGAGGGGAGAGAATAAGATAAATAAAGAGAGATCTACAAGCTAAGAGCACAGATAGAACTATATGCTTTCATCTAATATATTATAAAGCATAGCTCTGTGGACGTAGCCCTAGAGAGAGGGTGAATGACGTATATCTTAGTGTTATGTGTGATTTTTGCTAATTATCTTTGTCATTTGATATGTTGTTATAGAGTTGTTTTGTTAGATCTGATATATACTATGTGAAGTAGGATTAAGTTAGTAAAGAATAACTAGATTTGTGTGTGTGAGTTTCCATGGATCCACTTTGCATTTCCTCTGGTTGTAGACACCTGTGTCCTACAACCCCCTATCCCTACTTTGGGTGAGACTTCATTTGCTTTGCATGTGTTTCCGAAAGGGCTAGTAGTTAGGGCTTATTGGTGCATTGTTAGAGCTGAACCCTGGGTCTACCTCTATGCCAACAAATGGTTCCTTTGTCGGGACTGGGATATTCTTGAGGGAATGTCAAGGTGGTTTCCATCGAAGATAGAGATTCATAAGTGGATAAAATAACAAGAAAAGGACTTTGGAGAAGCCCAAAGCAAGAACCCTAATCTTAGCACATAGGATTGGCTGGGAAAGTATATCTTTACTGATATACATGATATTTTCTTTGGAGGAATTCATAAGGAGCTATACGAGTGGCTAGCCAAATTATCAGATACCCAGTTTGAAATCAGACTTAGACCACCTGTGGTTTGGACGTTAGCATTGATCAAGAAGGTCAAGAGAGTTGATAACGTCGTGTCAAGAGAAGTAGATCACTGGTTTGATAGTACCATTGGAGGGTACATTACCGAGTTTGATATTGATAGAGTAGAGTCATATAGCCAAGCAAAGAGATATTTCTTTAAGGGACCTAGAGCAAAATTTTTACATTTTCTGAAGTTGTAGATCAAGATGCTACTGCATAAGAAGAACATATTGAAGATACAGTAATTGGTTCGATTAAAGAGCTAATGTTCAAGAAATCAGACAGTGACAGTAACATAGAGGTTGGAAACATGCGCAGTGGGAGATCATTTAGAGAAGTTCCTATGGTGAACTTTTTTGAGCAGAATCAAGAACCACCAACACATGAAGAAGGGTTCTACAGTGGATAAGAAGAAGAGTTATTGAATGAGGAACATTCAAAGTCTGCTAGGGAAGAAGAAGGAAAGACTAAAGAACCTCACTGAGAAGAGTTAGAAACTTTAGGAACTACACAGAGTGTTGAAGTAAGTATTATTACTCCTCCTGTTGTCTTAGCAACATTAAGTAACCAAAGTAACCTAAGTTATCAGAGAACTCAGAGCACTGGTACAAGTGGTTTAGTGCATACTCAGTCATGAACCCTAGGAAGATCTATGGCAGATGATATTAGGTTACCCACCTTTAGGGGAGATGGATCTGAAGATCCTGATCAACATTGGTTCTTATGCGAAGCTGTATGGAGTATTAAGAATGTCACTAACGAAGCTGTTAAGAGAGCTCAGTTTAGTACTACCTTGAGAGACCACGCACTGAGATGGTACATGAAGTTTGTCCAAGGGGTTGTACAACCTAAACCACTAAATGACATTAAGAATGCATTGATTGTTGAATTCAAGAAACCCAAGTCGGAGTCACAGTGCATTACAGAGATGAAATAAATCAAGCAGAGAGTAGCTGAACCTGTTTGGGAGTTTGATCAAAGGTTTAAGACCCTGACAGGTCATTTGAGTTTTCAGATTCCAAACGAAAAGAATAAAGAATGGGTCATTGCTTCCCTCTTACCACACATCGGAGTCCCTCTGATGCAACAGAAGATCGCTTCACAATCTGAGGCTTTGGAGATCGCCATGAAACTAGAATCAACCCCTATGGGAGAGTCCATCTCAAGTATGAGTCAAATTTTGAGTCAACTAACTAGCTTGTCACTACAAGTCGAGGATATGAAAAAGGATAAGGGAAAAGATAAAAGAGAATATATTTAGTGTATCAGATGCAAATCAGAGGGCCATGACAAGGAGAACTATCCTCTATTCCATGAGTACTTGGTTTCAGGAGCTTCAAGCCCTTTGAAGCATGTTACTCTACCTTGGTGCGAGGTATGTAGAAATCTACATCACCCTGGTGAATGTTATTACATGAAAAAATATGTTTGGACACCTACCAACCTTTACTGCACATTCTGTAAATCGGTGGGGCATGATAATAAAGACTGTAGGGATTATGAGCTCTTGCATGAAATATCAAGAGAAACATATAGAATTCAAGGAGAAGTGCAACAAGAAGGAAATACTACGCAATTTAATTCCCCAGGAAGAGGAAACTTCAACCCTCATGATGGATTCAAAGGAAGAGGATGAGGAGGAGCTATGGGTTGAGTTCTAGCTCAGATCATTTTTTATAACTACGCACAACCAAGAGATTTGGCAAGGGACTGCCAGAACCCTTGTACCACTTGCAACTACTGCAACTTATTTGAACATGTTATTGAACATTGTCACGTGTTGCTAACCAAACTTCAGGAGAGATGAGGAGGAAACCCACAAGTACAATTGATCTCAGCAGAACCTCGCGGAGTGGATCCTAGAGTCATTGTTATCACTAGAGGAGGTGCTTCTATGGGATAAGACATGATGACTCCAACAAAGACTACAGATGAATCAGGGGTCAGAAGAACTGTAGATAAGACACCAGAGTTCGATCCGAGGAAAGAAAAGCCGATATTTGACAAGGCAAGAAGAGAATTTGGGGGAGATCAGGTTTCTTCATCAAAGGCACAACCAAAGGTGAGAGAATGTGGGATTCCTTTGGCATTCAATCAGTCTGCATCATCTGGAGAAGGAAAAGAGTTAAGGAAGCTTGTTAGTTTCTTGTATATGTTCATTAATTTGATTAAGGATGAAAGATCCATACAAGAACTACAACACTTGATCCAACAGTATGAACCGGGAAATGTAGACCCTTTGCTAAATAGAGAAGTACATCAAGTATCCAAAAAGATAAGGATAAATAAGGAACTACACCTTAATGCTCAGATTGTAGATTATGATATAGATTATGTGGTCCTCGACTTAGGATCAGAAGTCAATGTTATGACGAAGAAGACCTGGGCCCTGATGGGAAAATCTAAGTTAATTTATTCCCCTATAAGGCTTAGGATGGCTAATCAATAGGTAGTAAGACCCTTTGGGATATTGGAGCATGTCCCCATGGACATCGACGAGGTAAGAACATTTGTGGACTTTGAGGTGATTGAGATAGTTGATGATAGCTATCCTTATCCTACGTTGTTAGGAATTGATTGGGCTTTCAACAATTCTACTATTGTTGACTTAAAGAAAAGAAGAATGACGTTTGAAGGTGATGGCCTTAGGTTCATTTCACCTTTGGATCCTAATGAAGGTTGAAGATACACAAAACCCATCAGAGAAGAAGACCATGCATATGAGCTAGAGAATATATATAAATTGATAACGAGATAGCAGGATTACATTAACCCTACAACAGATGGGAATTTAAGCGGGCGAAGTGACAAGGCATGCTCATCAAAATCAGAAGAAGCACTGGAGAATTGGCAGAACAAAATGTATGAAGTCTCTGCTCGGGGGTGTGCTAGATTGACCAGAGAAGTTCGCTAGATTGGCACAGAAGTAAGCAATATGCACACATTTAATGGTTTAAATCATTTAGAAACATTCTTATCATATTTTGAAGAAATTGTACCAGTACAACAGAGATTGTTGGCACTGGATGAGGCTTTGAAATCAACTCCAAGAATATGGTGGAGGACACATAAAAAGAACATCGCAGACTGGATGTAATGTTTCACTTTAATGACAGTGCGTTTTTCAGAACAAGTAGAAGGATGTGAAGTTCGATACACAAGTCAAAGCTGTCAAAAGGACCATGAGTGATGTTGTGAGGAGGCATGGATCAACATTCCTCAATAAAAGTGGGTGCATAAGTTCATCAACACTCTGGACACAATGCCTATCAATTGGTATCTTCAAGAAGAACTGCACCTCACCACTTTAGATTGGTACGATATGACTCAGAACTTTGTAGATACATTTTCATTTGAAATCTAGTACCCTTCAGTAGATCAAGCTCTACAAGTTGTAAGACATAAAGTCTTTGAGGAGGCACCTAGCCTCCCTGTTGAGCAAGAAGAGGATGAATGCACTGAACCTCTTCATAAATTGCAAGGATGTTACAATATCAATGCTGATGAAGATGATGATCCTAGGAATGTGAACATCACAAAAACAGAAGGAAAGAGAGATGTAGAAGGACCGGGAGTCAAACTACCTTTCATAGGATAGACGATCAAAATCAAGAAAGTTAATATTGGAACAGAGCAAGCACCTAAGCTTGCTAAGGTTGGAGATTACTGGGATGATGCCACCATTGATAAGATCACAAAACTATTGCATGAATATCAAGAATTGTTCCCAACCAAGTTCACTAATATGAAGGGCATAAAAGGGCCCATGGGAGATATGAAGATCCCCTTGATGCCAGATGCCATGCCAGTTAAGCAGAGACCCTACATATTGAATCCTAAATATAAGTAGAAAGTGAAGATTGAACTAGACAGGATGTTGGAAGCAGGAATCATAGAACTTGTGGAAGATTTAGAATGGATTAGCCCTATGGTGGTCCAAGATAAGAAGACAAGAGAGATAAGGGTCTGTGTAGATCTCAGGAAGTTGAATGATTCATGTTTTCATGACCCATTACCTACACCATTTACAGACGAAGTGTTAGATAATGTAGGAGGTCAGGAAGTTTAATCCTTTGCAAATGGATTTTCAGGTTATCACCAGATTAAGATTGCCAAGGAATAACGCCACAAGAATACATTTGCAACAGAATGGGGATCCTACCAGTACAAAGTGATGCCTTTTGGATTGAAGAATGCACCAGCCATCTTTTATAGGGTGGTGGTCGAAGCATTCAAGGAGTTTTTACTTAAATGTTTGGAAGCATATTTTGATAATTGGACTGTTTTTAGCTTATTGCAAAACCATATTGAATGTTTAAGACTAATGTTGGATGAGTGCAGGAAATGTCATATTGCCTTCAACCTGAATAAGTGCATCTTCTTTTCACCCTTTGGAGTGCTGCTAGGGCATATTGTGTGTAAGAAGGGGTTGTTTGTAGATCCATCCAAGATTGCTATTATTGTTGATCTACCCCCCCAACCTCAGTCAGAAAATTGTGCACTATGCTGGGACATACTGGATACTACGGGAAGTTCATTAAGGGATATGCACATATTACAACACCTATGGATAATTTATTAAAGAAATATTGTCCGTTTCAATGGACAAAAGAATGTTAACAAAGCTTCGACACACTGAACCAAAAAATTGTTACTGTGCCTATTTTAGTTTTCCCACATTGGAGCAAGGAATTTCATGTGCATGTCGATGCTTCATATATTTCACTAGGAGAAGTGTTAGCACAACCAGGAGTAGGAGATATTGACTATCTGTTATCCTTTGCTAGCAGGAAGCAATCTACAACTGAGATAAAATACACTACCACTGAGAGAGAAGGTTTATCCATGGTGTACACGCTACAGAAGTTTCAACACTACTTGTTGGGAGGAAATTTTAAGAAGTTCACTTATCACTTTGCATTGAAATACCTAGTCAACAACCCAGTGTTGGGGGGAAGGATATGCAAATGGTTACTGCTATTCTAGGAATATGATTTTGAAATAGTGGTCAAGCAAGGGAGAATGAACAAGGGACCTGCCCACTTGTCTAGGTTGGAGCATGGAGAGGAACCTACTAGTTTGGAGGATATACTACCAGATGCATAGTTGTTGGCCATCAAAAAGGTTGATGATCACTTCACCAAGATAGTCCAGTTCCTATCAATAGGAATGACACCTCGCGAATATACAATCATTCAGAAAAAATAGTTGGTAGTTCGCGCTGCATATTTTTCACTTATAGCTGGATAGCTATATAATATGGGATCTAATGAGATCCTGAGTACATGTGTTATGGAGGTAGAGAGACCACTGATTATGGAAGAATCACATGAAGGCATCGCAGAAAAATACTACGCCGGAAAATAAACAATGTAGAAGGTTCTTAGAGATGGCCTCTGGTGGCCTACCTTACATAAAGATGCTAAGGAATATTATAAAGCCTACAATGCATGCCAAAGAGTTGGGAAACCTTCCATAAGAGATGAGATTCCTTTAGCACCACAACTAACTTTACAGGCATTTGAGAAATGTGCCATTGAATTTGTGAGACCTATCAACCCACGAGGAAAGCGCACATGAGATAGATACATCATCACTGCGACAAAGTATTTGAAAATATGGGAAGAAGCAAGAGCAGTGAAGGATTGTAGTGCAACTACAATTGCATGCTTTATATTTGATGATATCATAACCAGGTTTGGATGCCCGAAGACCCTGATGAGCAATCAAGGTACACACTTTATTAACAAGACTATCGAATCTTTGACTCAAGAATTTGAAGTCCACCACCAGAAGAGTATTCCCTACCATCCACAAGAGAATGGGACAGTCTAAGCTCTCAAAAATATCTTGGATACAATGATGACAAAGATTTGCAGTGTGAACAGCGATGACTAGGATCTGAGAGTACCAATAGTACTATGGGCCTATAGAACTACTTGCAAGAAGCTGACATTGAAAACTCCCTTTAAGTTGGTTTATGGTCTAGAAGCAGTTGTCCCTATGGAATATTTGGTTCCTAGTCTCAGAATTGCAACATTCATAGATATGGATTCCACTGGCATTGTTCAAGAGAGGCTTGCATAGTTGGTAGAACTAGAATAAGACATATTTATTGCAGGATTCCATCAGCAGGTATAGAAGGAATGAGAAAAGGCCTACCATGACAGACATATCAAGAAGAAATCCTTTAAGCAAGGAGATCTGGTATTGGTATATGACAACAATTTCATGAAGCACATAGGGAAGTTCAGAACACATTGGCTTGGGCCATTTGAGGTCATATATGTTACAGAAGGAGGAGTTGTGCAGTTGAAGACACTGAATGGAGAGTGGAAGGAAGGTTTAGTGAATGGGAGTCAGTTGAAATTATACTATGACAACCAACTGGCTCGCAACTCTCAGTAAAAACATGAGAAGAAGGGTCTAGGTACTAGGTGTAGTTGAAACTGGGTACTAGACACAGAAAAGATAGTCTGCACAAGGAAGACATGGATAGAACAGAAAGCACAGGTTGCCTCGCGTAGTCTAAAGACGAAGAAGAAAAAAAGGTTTAGACCTAAAGTGCCTTGGGATGAGTCACATGTGAGTGTTGGGGGCCTGTTGGACCTTGGTTATGGAAGGTTGTGAATATTAATGAAATAAGTGTGAAGTGTGAACTACACAGAAGACAAGTTGACTGAGATTGGGTCGAAGTGGCCAAAAGAGCAGAAAAGAAGGACATAAGTAAGAGAAAGCATGTCGTTGGATGGGGAGATTGAGGAAGATAGATCAACAAGGAATATGGATCGTGGAGAACTTAGCAAGTGGAAAAAGCCAATGATGGATGCTTTGGAGCACCGCACAGGAAAACAAGAAAGACAAGCTGGCGAAGCCCTGAAAATGCGGGTCAAGTTGACCTAGGGTTTTAGACACCTAGGGTTTTAACACCTAGGTTTCAGCCTAAGGTTTTTCAAGAGTCATTGTAATGTATAAATAAATGTCAAGAGAACCTGGGATGGGTTCGATTATGTTATGATGAGTGATTGTTGTTATTGTTGAGAGAGAAGTATTGTGTGGAGAGAGAAGTTTGTGTTGTAAGATCTTCAGCTGGGTGCACAGGGAGGGGAGAGAAGAAGAGAAAGAAAGAGATATCTGCAAGCTAAAAGCGCAAATAGAACTGTATTCTTTCATAGTAGACAAGTTGAAACTAGCCAAGTCAAAACCATTGAACCTGAGAATTTAGTTATCAACTTATCCACCCATCCCATCGATGAATGCACTACTAGGTTACTAGAAAGAGGTCTTAACTTTGCCATTGCCCCTCGCAAAATTCCTATTGAAGATAGCTTATGTAGCATTGAAAATAGTATTAAAAACCTCTCAGATAAGGTTAAGGAATAAATAAGACAAGACTGCTCAGTAATTCTCCGTACAGTAAAACCATCAAAGAGAAACATCAGTAAAGAAGAATTTTTGGCTCTAAAATCCCTAAACAATAACAAGAATTTCGTAGTTCTAAAAGAAGACAAAGGTGGGGTTGTTGTCATTATGAACAAGGATAACTACATTGAAAAAATGCTGGATCACCTCAATAATAGTGGAAGTTATAAGAAACTTAATAAAAAACCCCTAAATAAGATTGCAAGGGAAGTCTCGAATGCCATTAAATTAAGAAACATAAATGATAATGATAAAAATAAATTGCTTGTTAGTTTCCCTTCCACCCCTAAGATATATGGACTTCCTAAAATTCATAAGGAAGGGGCCCCTCTTAGACCTATTGTCAACACAATAGGAAGCCCTACTTATCAACTTGCAAATTTTTTGTCTCATAAACTCCAACCCTTAGTCGACAATACCATATCATTTGTTAAAGATTCCTCTTTCTTTGTAAACAAGATCAAAAACATTAAATTGGACAAGGATGACACCCTCATAAGCTTTGTTGTTGTTTCTCTCTTCACTAAAATTCCCATTGACGGAGCTATGGAGGTCATTAAGAACATCACTGACCCAGGTACTGCTAACTTAGTTGAGCTTTGTTTGAAATCCACTTTCTTTAGTTTCCAGGGCGACGTATATGAACACACCTGTGGGGTTTCTATGCAATCCCCCCTCTCTCCCATCATAGCTAATTTATTCATGGAAGATTTCGAAAGAAAAGCCCTTATCTCCTCACCCTTGCAACCTAAATACTAGAATAGGTTTGTTGATGATACTTTTGTCATTTGGCCCCATGGTTGTGACAAACTAAATGAATTTGTGACTCACCTCAATAAACAATCCCATCACATCAAATTCACTATGGAGGTTGAAGATAAAGGCAGTCTTCCTTTTCTAGATGTTAGGGTCACAAAAATACCTGATGGATCTCTATCCCACCAAGTTTATAGGAAGAAAAATCACACTGAATAGTACTTTCATGCCAATTCCCATCATCACCCTGCCCAAAAATTAGGGGTTCTCAAAACCTTAGCCACTAGGGCCTTCAGGATTTCTGATGATGAACACCTTGATGAAGAGAAAAATCACCTCCTCATTGTTTTCAAGGACAACGACTATAAAAAACATCAGGTGATTAAAGCTTTTTGAAATGCCACTAAAACACCTAGGAATAAAGAACAAACAAATACTGATGTGTCCAAGGTTTTCTTACCCTACATAAAAGGGAGAACAAACAAGATTGCTAGGATTTTAAAGAAGAAAAGCATTGGGGCAACTTTCAAACCCTTAAACACTATTAGGAATTCCCTTAGTTCAATCAAAGATTATGTTGATCCCATCAAGCAAAAAGGTGTCTATATGATCTCGTTCTCGTGTGGTAAACAATACATAGGAGAAACAAGTCGTTCCTTTAGAATTAGGATTCAAGAACATGCTGCTAACATCAAGCACAATCACACTCATCCCTCAGCCCTGGCAGGACATTCAAACAAAACTAAACATCACATTTGTATTGAAGAAGCCAAAATTCTTTCCAAGATAGATCACTATCACAATAGGAAATTCAGAGAAGCCATCGAAATTGAAAAACAACCTAACAATCTAAACAGAGATGATGGATGGAAAATTAGTGAAAATTGGATCCCAACACTAACCACTATGAATCATTCTAGAAATTAATTTATAATATTTCTAGGTTTTACATCTCTTGATTTCATTTTTAATAAGTCGACTCTTAATAAATAATTAATAAATAAATAATATTTTTAGGTTTTATATTTTCTGATTTCATTTTTAAATAAGTCATCTCTTCATAACAACTTTTCACGTATTTATTTACACTTGTTATATCTTTTTTCCTTCATATCTCATAATACTTTTCCTGATGATGGACCACACTGGTTTGGTTCGAAACGTCGAATATCAAAAATCAATGGGATGAATCTGAAAGAACTATCTCATCAAAACAATGGTCGCAAAAGTCTTAGAATAGAAATCATCACACTTAGAATTATTGCAATCAGATGATTATGGAGAGTCTTTACCTTCATTGTTCTTGATGGAGTTGTCTTCAATGTCTTACTTTTTTCCTTGATATGTCTTCTCTAGCTTTAGCCATAGATCCTTGGTGGAAGTACATTGTCCCATGATTTCTTTGAAAGAACTTGAGAGTCCATTGAAAATGGTCTTGAGAGCCAATGCGCCATTATTCTTTTCTTCCTTTTGAGCTACAAATGTTTTTGAATCTTAAAGATAAAACTTTATCTTTAAGCTTCAAAAAATCTTCCTCTTAATCTATAGGATAATTGTCATATGATTCTACACAAACTACTTCTAGATTTTCTTCTTCACTTGTAGAGAAACATTCAATATCATCACACTTAGAATTATTGTAAATAGAGGATTTTTGAGAGTCTTTACCCTCATTGTTCTTGACGGAATTGTCTTCAGTGTCTTCCTTTTTTCCTTGATATGTCTTCTCTAGCTTCAACCATAGATCCTTAGCAGAAGTACATTGTCCCATGCTTTCTTTGACAAAACTTGAGGGTCCATACAAAATGGTCTTGAGATTCAATGCATCATTATTCTTTTCTTCCTTTTGAGCTGAACAATTTGACTTATTCTTCAAGGGAATTGAACCACCAATAACTACTTTCCAAAAACCCTCTCCTTTCACTTTCAAATACCCTTTCATTTCTATTATCCATCTTGTATAATTTTTCTCATCAAATATTGGAACTTAATCATTCATTTGTGTGTCCATGGATCTCCTCCAAGATTGTTAAGACTTATAGTGAAGGTCTTCTCTAATACCAAATGTTGGACACATCGAACACACTAAGTGGGGGGGTGAATCAATGTAGGGATCTTATTACTCCTTTACAAATACCTTAGTTAGAAATCACCATTTACTCATCAATTACTTTCATTTATAACAAGTTGTATGTAATCATATCTCAGCAAACAACATCATCAATAAACCATCATCATTAAGAATACAAGGAACACAAGATATATGTACAATTTCGTTTTATATTATGGACTACAATCCTTGGGGTTTTTTTCAGCAACAACTGAATAGAGAAACAACTCCATAAGAGCACCAACTCTCAATGAAAGATTCAACCTCCAAATATCAGCACCAACTGAAAAGAGAAATCCAACCCTCAAGTACAAGACCCAACTTGTAGATATAAATCAATATGTCAAACTGTACCAACATTCTATACCAACACAAGTGCATTACCTATGCACCACACAACTTGTCACATCAATCTCATCATCCAAATCTGATCTACTCACCAATATCAATCACCAAGACAACTCTCAACAATATCACCAAGATAAAAAACAAGATACCTCTAGAAATACACCACACTCTCCATAATACAAATACCATAAGTTGCCACGATTCTATTGCCGTGGTTCTACTGCTGCATTTTTTCTTCAACTCTTTTTCTACCACACTTTTTCTACCGCGATTTTTCTACCACACATTTTTTGTCTCACTTTTTCTTTCGTGATTTTTTTGCCACACTTTTTATACCACATTTTTTCTACCGTACCTTTTTCTACCACACTTTTTCTACCGTGAATTTCTCTATCAATAATACCTGCCCAAATAACCTTTCACAAATGGATATTCAATATTATCAAATATCATTTCCAATAAGAGACCCTTGCTTTCTTATTTATACTCTCCAAGTAGCTTCCTCAAGGAGTTATCTTCTAACAAAATTCCTTCTTTTAGGGGCTAACCCACTTTTGACCTCTTGTTCACTTCTAACCCACTTTCTCCATAAATACTAACTTCTCCACATCTAATTGCACCTAATTTATTTTTAATTGTTTTCTTGTTGCAACCACTTAACCCATGGCTAACCACTTTGACCGGTCAACTTCTTCTAGGATCTTCTAGAACAATTTGACTTCTTTGACTTTCTAGGGGCTTCTAGATAACTCATGAGGGTTCTCCAACTTCACAAGGCCATAAATATCTAACCACAAGGAGTTATGTGATGTTCCACATATCACCGGAAACGACATGACACATACTATCTATATGGAATAGTTTCTCCTGCAAATTCACTAATCTTCATTACATTATTCCTCAATAAAACTTGGGTTCCCTAACCACATTGTTGGGCTACTCAACCACCTAACCATTTGGACTTCACAAAGCATCTTCCCATGAGGGATTTCACCATAAGGGGACCACTTTGAGAAATTTATCCAAGAGCATATTCCCATGAGGGATTTCACCATAAGGGCACCACTTTGGATTTTATCCATTTGGTTCTTCCTATCAACCATGACATGACATCAATGATACACCTCTCTTTAATATCAACACATCATTATGACACCACTTGGCATCAACCCTTTGACAACATAGGCCATAAATCAATACATCAATGATACTATGACAAGACATCAATCATTTGACATCAATGACAACATAATGCAACAGACAGTACATACGGTGAGCAATGAAAAGAAGCAAATTACCTCCCATAGAAAATATGGTTTTTGATGTGACAGTGTTATTTCTTACTGTGGATAGTTTATTCGCATTTTCATATTTTTGGGACAACATGGCACTTATATTTTGACTTTTGGACAACAAGATAATATTTTATTTTGGAAAACATATTTTACTTATTTGATATATATGGATGGTATTTTGGGAGATACAAGGACTGTTCTAAATAAATATTTCTATGCTCGTGTATATATTTGATGAGGTGGAATGACTCATTTATTTAAATAATATGGATGAACAAGGAGGAAATTGAAAATTTAAGGATCATTAAGAGAATAGAGGTCCCACCTATTAGTTATTATTTATATTATCCTTTATCTATTTACTATAATTATTTATTATTTGTCCCTGAATAACTAAAAGTCATTTATGAATTAACTAAAAGTAGTTGAGAACTACCAAAACTAATTTAAGGAGATAAAAGAGAAATAAATCGAAGGGAAAAAGGGAGAGAAGAAGGAAAATAAATTTTGATAAATGGTTTTACTAAAGGTGGAAAGATTAAGGACCAAGAAACATTTCTAAGAAGCATGTTTCCGAAGAGTCAAGAAATGGTGCTTTGTGGCTAGTCTGATCCAAGATCTATAGTTTTGGTCTCTTCTTGACATTAGAGTCTTGTGTTTGTTGCTCACCAAAGATTTCTAAGTTTGGTTTTGGTCCTTACCCTTGCAGGGGTATTAAAAAAGGGTTCTGACTGTAACTTGAAATGCAATGAATAAAATGGCTATTCTGATTTTTGGTCTCACATATCTATTTTCTGTGCTATTTATCATATTTACATTCTACTTTTTATTTAATTTCTCATACAAATAAACAAAATCTTTCTTTTCTTTCTTTATTGCATATTTAACCATTAAAGACAACATTGGTACCTATTACTTATTGCTCACAAATAAATTGAATTTTTTTATTTTGGCTATAAATGTAGGGTTATAATCCCACCTATCTTACCTTAGCCAATAAGATTAAAAAATGTTGGTAAAAGGTTTTTCATATTTTTTCATCAACATATTTTTGGCAACCATACTAGGGAGGACCGTTCAATGGTTTTTTTCCAATTTTTAGCGTTCATATTTCTTCAACCAACAATGCATTTACTCACCTTACATTATCATGAATAAAATTGATTATGATTTTATTACCAATCTGTCCATGGTTGGTTGTCTTGTTTTCAAAGGTCACCCGTGGGAGTCTTCTCTTGATCATGTAAACAAGTTTATTCGATTTTTTCAATCTGTTGGGGTCCAAGATGATTACACTTCTTCTGATATTTTTCGTCTTACTCTTTTTGGTGAAGTAGGAGATTGGTATAGGTCTATATCACCAATTCCTAATTTGGTTGGAGAAGCAATTTTTACAAAGTTAATTTTTGACTTTCCTTCTCCACCTAACCCTCCTCAATGTGATTTTTGTGGTGATCCTCATGCACAATTGACTTGTATATTTTTCATAGAATCCATTAAGGCTTACCATGAAAACTCTTACCTCTTCCTGAATGGTCAAGGAAATAATTTTTTGTCTCATGATATTTAATCTAGAAATGTATGGGCTTGTAATGAGTCTAACTCTTGTGAATATAATCATGGTATCCCCAATAATGAAACCTTATTTGATTCCTTTCCTTTTGATGATACTCTTTTCAGAACTGAATTTGAACAATATCATGTTTTATTTGATGAAAAACTCTTAGAGGATGAATCCTATGAAGAAAAAAGTCTTGACTTACATAACATTTCACCTCACATCCTTCTTCCTCTGGATCATTCCGAAGAAAATGAGAAAGAGGATTCATGGAATGATGTAGCTTCATGCGATCTTTATTTTGATGTTATGGTAGAAGATCTTTTTTTTAATACCTCTCAACCCAAAAATATTGTTTGTCCAAACAAATGTGTCAATAAAGAAATCCAAGTCGAACATATATGCTTTGATAATAAACATGATACACAAACCCCAACTCTTTGTTTTGATGATGATTTGACGAATCAAACCATTTCATCCATCCCAAATTCTATCATTATTGAAACTAATGGAAAAATCCCATTGCAAGATCATGGTTTATCTCAAAATTTTCATTCATACTCATATAAGGAAGCAATCTATTATGCAAAGGAAGACGATGTTGGACTTTATAGTCCCCTTTATGATAAAGCATGTTATGATGATATAAATGATGAATGGTCAAATCAAACTAATGGAGACTCTTTTGATACACTAGATGAGTTTTTTAATCAAGGTCTTGCAATACATGATTCTTATTCAAATCCATTGTTTCAATTAGAAGAAGCCAACATATCGACATTGATATCTCTCTTGATATATGAGTATTTCTTTTAACAATGATGATAATGAGTTAAAAGGTATTCTTATGTTTTTGAATACTTTATATGAATCTTCTTTGCATTATCATGACCCATTTTCTGATCAGAAGATTTGAAAATACAGAATTAATATGTTTGATGAGTACATTGACCATATTGTTGATATTCAAACCTTAAACCATATCTTCTATATCCAAGCCTTAAAATATAAACCTGAAGTCCTTTATCCAATTGATACCTTCAATGTAAAATGAAAAAATCATCTTTTTGGTTGGAATGTCTTGGAGGATGGTGATCATTTCTTTTGGGTTTTGATAGGTCATTTATCATCGCCATATGCATCTATTGGTTGGCTTGTCAGTGTGCTTTCCTTTCGTAAAGTCTTCCTAGTCATGAGCCTTGCATGAAAAACAAGTGATGTTCCTTTATGCTAAGTGTCACCCTAATTGAGTCCCAAGTTGATGCTTTTCTTTTCCCCTGTACATAAATAAAAAACATATAAAAATGTAAATACATAAGACACAATTTAAAAAAAAAAAAAATTAATTTTTTTTTTGGGGGGGGTATATTAGATTAGGTTTGTTTGCATTTATTTAGTTTCTTATCTTGCTTTTTGTGTGTACTTATTTCAGTTTGCTTATACTTACTCATGCTTGCATTGTTTTAGCATAGGTTTTTACTCATGCTTGCGTTGTTTTTGCAATTTTATTCATTTGGGTCAGAGTCAGTTGGATCAATCAAGTTGCTAGATAGATCATTTTTTTGCAAAATGTTGTTGACTAGTGCTGAAGATAAAAGAAATGACAAAGTTATTATGATTTTCCCTTTAGTCTGAAGTACTACTTGTAGTATTTTCCTGTACCTAAAGTGATTTTCTAAAGGATTGATGGTCATGACTCTTCCCTTTTTATTCTTTCCCATTTTCCCCTCCATACTACTTTCAAATAAGATCATATCAAAAAATTTCGTAAGTTTCAACAACAAATCTCAAGCCAAACTAGAGATTATCGAATTGTAGCCAATACAATTTCCCACCCTGTGGAGTCTCTAGTTGTTGACACAAAAATGCTCAACTAGACCTTACCTGCAAAGAATTGCAATACACCCTATACATTTTTATTACTATTATTTTATAGATAATAATTATAGGTGGGATCCCTTATAAGAGAAACTAAGCAAAGTTGAATTTTCATTCCTCCTAAAGATGTTGTCTAAATACAATCACTTCAACAACAATGACTTGATGATTATATCTTGAAATTCCATGCTTATTACACATATGCATGATTAGTTCCTTTAGACAAATGAATGATACAAAGAAAATGTGGGATCCCCTATAAGATAAACTAAGCAAAGTTGAATTTTCATTCCTCTTAAAGATGTTGTCTAGATACAATTACTTCAACAACAATGACTAGATGATTATATCTTGAAATTCCATGCTTATTACACATATGCATGATTAGTTCCTTTATATAAATGAATGATACAAAGAAAATGTAAAAGACTTCTTGCACGAGTGCTATTCTAATTGGGGTTACAAAGATCTAAACACTTTATTATAATACTAAGTTGAATGATATGCCAAAGTGGTTAAGGTTACTTGTGGTACATGCTTATATATTGTCTCAAACACATGGCCTCATATCAACATACAATACCGTGGGTATTGTTTGAATATAAGTATGAATAGAGTCGACACACTTTGTATTGGTCATAATCTTGGTATCATAAGTTTAAAGACCTCGAAATCTTCAGAGATTGTCGGAAGAATCACAGTATTTAAGACATCTTGTTGGTTTATTGAATGTGGTACAACTTCGAACTATAAATTAAGGATAGCTTTTAATATGCATATGTTATGTGGCTTCCACCGTGTAATATGTGATTGTGTATGGAATATAGTTGAAAAGTTGGGAGAGTTATGGAGGAGACATGAAATTAATGAGAGTTAATGCATACCCCGCGAGGTTTTCTCCCAAGGT
>ML777185.1:663735-677496 GCA_009831015.1 Picea engelmannii
TCCTTCCTGTCTGAGTAGGAACCCTTTAACCAAATCTCTGGCTAGCACACTTGCTGAAGGAAATGGAATCTACAGAGGACAAGGTGTTGTGATTCCTTCCTGTCTGAGTAGGAACCCTTTAACCAAATCTCTGGCTAGCACACATGCTGAAGGTAAATGAAATCTAAAGAAGTCGAGGTAATTGGATTCCTTCCTGTCTGATCAGGAACCTTTTAACCGAACCTCTGGCTAGCACACTTGCAGCAGTAAACGAATCCTACAGAGGGTATGATGTTCTGATTCCTTTCTATCTGAGCAGGAACCTTTAATCAAACCTCTGCTAGCATAAAATCATCACACAAGATTGCTGATAAAAAGAATTACAAATTCCATTCAATAAACTAAGACAGAGTCAGTAGTGTTTCAGCAAAGCAAAATCCATTAAAACAGTGTTTCAGCAAATGACAGTTAAACAAAGCATAAACAGAAATTATACTAACACACTTCTAACTAATGGGTGAATCTTGTGATGAAGGTGGGCCCTCCCTTCTCACAAGATTCCCAAACGGGAAATCTTAGAGACAAATAATCAAAGCAGTCTCATATTCATCTGTCGAAATATCACATTACAAATTGAAAGAATAGAATGCGTCCCACTTCTCTGGAGTTGCTTCAATATCAAAACTTCGATCCCTCGAATGGTGATTTCCTCTGATTTAAAGAGGAAATCCCTTCGATACAATCATTACAATGCATATCTGAATCCTATCCTAGATCATATCTTCTTTCTAAATCAGCATAGGATATCCTGGTTTCAAGCAACCGAATGCTATTACAGGCACTGAACGAGGTATTGTTGTTACGACTGGTGTAACAACTTCTTCTCATCGTTGTTGATGCTGTTTCAGCATCGCAATTCGCGGGCTGTTTTAGCCACGTGAATTGCGCTCTGATTGTGTTGAATGTTGTCTGTGATGGCTTCCTTGTGTTTCAACATCGTCGGTTCTGGCAGTTTCTTCTGTGTTTCAGCATCTACAACTCTGGACTGTGTAATAGCTCCGTGTTTCAGCATCTTGCAATCTCGGACTGTGTGGTTGCTCCGTGTTTCAGCATCTGCGACCTCGGACTGTGTAGCAGCTCCATGTTTCAGCATCTGCATCCTCGGACTGTGTAGCAGCTCCGTGTTTCAGCAATAGGCCTTGAATGCAAATCTGCAGTTTTGGACACTTATGCATTTCTAATCAATGGTTAAGTACAAAAGTGATGTAAAATATTATGCAAAACAGATTAAGAATATAGTAATGAGAGAGGACGTTGTATACCTTGGAATGATCAGATGAAGTGATATTATAAGTATAAATACAAGTGATGAAGGGTATAATAATGGCAAAAAGTATAGGCAAAAAGGTGCATAGTGTGGTCCTAACAATATTGTAGTCCTATCATGCACCTTGTCCCTACTTTCATCATTGGTAGGTAACCTTGAACCCAACAATCGAAATTTAATCATTGGTCGTTGACTAGGTGGTTTCCTTTGTGTTTGACAACAAGACATCTATTCACACATTGGGATTCATGTAGTGTCTTGGATTCCATTAGCCTTATTGGTGGTTTGCTTGCCCTTTTCAACAATTTTTCATCATTAGCTACTATTCAGAGGGTCTTTTTCATGTACTTCTTGCACTTGGCACATCCGAAAGAAACACATGGTCATTGGTTCGTGAACTTGTTCTTCGTCCGATTTCCACCAAATCATGAATCTCATGATTTGTACCTCATGCTAACTGATGAGAGATGCCTTAATTCTCTCCTTTCAGTGGGTCTCTTTCCATCGACATCAGCCCATTTATTCTAGAAACAAGACCTAGATTCTTATGAGTACCTTGACGCTTGCAGTCATCAGTGGAAGGCTCTCTTTCCATCGACAATTGGGAATAACTCAATGTCTCCTGATCGATGGATTCTTCAGGTGTTCGACACCGAATCCTATATTCACACTTGTAAGAATGTACTAAGTGCCTTGATACCTACTTTCATTACCGGTAGGTTGTCTCACATTTGTTAATGCTATACATCAATGACCGATAATCAAACAATGTGTTATTATGTTCGACCTCAAATCTATTCACATGATGTAGACTTGCACCTTTTGCGAATTGTGTAGAAGACTTGAAGACATCACTATGTGGCCACAGCTTTCCTCAGTTGTTACTTCATTTTCATTGGACCAGTAGTTATATGACTTTAGTGATCATGGGATATCATATTGTACTCCATGGTATACATATATCTTCAAATTGGTTTTGAGACTAGTTCTATTGGGCCTTGTTCGTGACCATGACAACTATTGGCATGTAACCACATTTGTGTTTGCCTATTCATGGCCACAGACACTTATTTGGTATATTTTCACATGGATATGTAGTGTATTTTTGGCAGCCTTGTATGAAAAGTCAGTGCAGAATGTAATAAGTGATTGAGTTCATCCAGTTGGTTCTCTACCACTCCACTCCTTTGTTATTTATAATGTATTTCTTCCATCGCAGATACTCCTAAGACCTCACACATTAGGGGGCATCTGTTAGAGAAAGATTTGCCTCACGCTATGCAATATTGCAGAGAGGGACTTATTCCATTCCCCCATGCAGACTTACTTTCCTTGATTGATAAATCCTAAGACAAAAATAAATATTTTTCCACTTGTACGAACCTTGCAAGCTATAAAGTAAGCATATACGCTGGCTGCTCCACTATAACCTGTGCACATCGGGATTTGTGCCAAAAAATCAAAATTAAATGTCAGATTCCCAAGTCACGATAGGAGATCTCTAGTCCTTGGCCTTCCATATACTGGAAACATTCCAATTTGGCCCTTCAGTTGCATTTTTAAGTCTATAAAGAAGCCAATTCCGAGCTATGGAAAATGAGAGAGAATTCAACATTGAGAGAAAAGTTACTCTGGAGAAATTATTTAATTCATATTGAGTTTTCATCCCTTTGTCCTTTAAGTCTGAACACGTTGTTCAGCCCCCAAGCTCTTCCCTTATTGATGGAGAACCTCTTTGTCTCCCTTATATGAGTTTGCCTTTGGTGGAGGATTGAAGTGGTGGAGGCCTAGTTGGAAGGAACTCAGTTTCTTGGTTTCGAACCATGCCGACACAAAAGTCTGTAATGTTCACTTCTGCTGATCATTTATTAATAGAAATACTCCTTTCCCATCCAATTGATATCGTACAAATATATGAATTATTATCCATGGGAATGTTTGTTTTGTATATTAATGGATTATGCTATCTAATGTGCTAACCTTTTATATTATCACTATATGCTTGCTCTACTTGTTTGTTGAGAACTCATTGCAGGTATAAAGCTTTGGGTCAAAGTGCTCAACGGTGGAGATCATCAAACATTTGGATGAGGTAGGCCTCTTTCTTATCTCTCTTGCACATTAGTTTATATAGCATATGCTGGAATTGAGTCGATTTCTACAGTCATACCTATCTCTTGTGGTTCACCCTAGCCATAGAGAGATTTTCCTCGTAACATACCACCCCCATGCTTTTAGTGAGTTTCACCCCAAGGTATCTTAGGAATAAAAATTTTCTAAGGCGAGCTCACATACAAACAAGACAATACACATAGCGAGAAATGAAAAGAAGAAAATTGTCTCCCATTGAAAAAATGGTTTTTGATGTGATGGTGTTATTTGTTTCAATGGATAGTTTATTCACATTTTCATATTCTTACAATAGGATAATATTTTATTTTTGCAAACATACTTTACTTATCTGATATATATGGATGGTATTTTGGGAGATACAAGGGATGTTCTAAATCGATATTTCTATGCTCGTGTATATATTTGATGAGGTGGCATTATTAATTTATTTAAATAATATGGGGGAACAAGGAGGATATTGAAAATTTAAAGATCAATAAAAGAATAGGAGTCCCACCTATTAGTTATTATTTATATTACCCTTTATCTATTTACTATAATTATTTATTGTTTGTCCCTAAATAACTAAAAGTCATTTATGACTTAACTAAAAGTAGTTGAGAAGTACCACAACTACTTTGAGGAGATAAAAGAGAAATCAATTGAAGGGACAAATGGAGAGAACAATGAAATGAAATTTTGATAAAGGGTCTTACTGCAAGTGGTAAGATTAAGAACTGATAACCATTTCTAAGAAGCATGCTTCAAAAGAGTCAAGCAATGGTGCATTTTTGGCTAGTCTGATCCAACATCTATAGTCTTGGTCTCTTCTTGACATCATAGTCTTTTGTTTAGTGCTCACCAAATATTTCTAAGTTTGATTTTGGTCCTTACCCTCATAGGGGTATCAAAAAAGGGTTTTGGTTGTAACTTGAAATGAAATCAATAAAATGGCTATGCTGATTTTTGGTCTCACATATGTATTTTTTGTGTTATTTATCATATTTAAATTTTGCTTGTTATTTAATTTCTCATACAAACAAAAAACTTTTTTCTTTTCATTCTTTAATGCATATTTAACCATAAAAGACAACATTGGTTCCTCATACTTATTTCTCTCAAATCAATTGAATTTTTTTATTTTGGCTATAAACATATGGTTATAATCCCACCTATTTTACCTTAGCCAGGTAAGATTCAAAAATGTTGGTCAAATTTTTTTCATATCTTTTCATCAACATAGCCTACAGTTGAAAGAAAAACAGGTCCTTTGGTTTATGTTGTTCCTGTTAAGAAGGGAAAATATGTTGATGGTTGATTCTCTTTCGCATCTATATATGCGGCTTTGTTGTTCAGTTTATTACTAATCAATGGAGTATGGTTAGTAGTTGCAACAATGAATGACAAAGTTTTTGAATTTAAGGGAATGGTTAACTTGGTCGACAATGTTGTTTCAGTCTTCATTATGGTTTTGATGAATCAGGTGCTTGTTATCCAAGTAGGAAGGATGGATGATACTACACAAGTGAGGTGGAAGTGTCCTGAATGTATTTATTAATGATCCATACTTTTGGAGGTCCAAAAGTTCTTCAGTGGGGAAGTGTGATCCAGGAGGATCCAAAATGCTCAAAAAGTGGTCTATGTGTGATCGTTTAGATCTCGGTGATATCTTTTCAATGATGTCAAATTTTGGTCAAAGGTCAAGAGTCAAATCAGGGGTGCCATGTGGCAGGCCCACAGGCTATCACATGGCATGTCTATATAAGGCACAGGATGATGTCATGATGATGTGAACAAGGTGATGTGGAAACACAAGAGGCTGCCATGTGTCGCTCATTTTTGGCATTTTTAGGGGTCCATGTGCACCAATAAAAATGTGCCACATGTAATTTATACATATGACATGGAATTCATACATTGATGTGGCATGTGACAGGTGGCAGGTATAGTAAACATCCATACACTGACGTGGAAATGACAAGGAAATGATGTGGCATTACCAACAAGCACTAAGTGGTAGTGACCGTACAATATAGTTGGAAAGTGACATAGCATGGTGTGAGCTGGACCAATTACGGGCTACCACATGGCAGGCCTAGATTGGCCAATAATGGTTCATGTACGAAATATAAGGTGGTCAATTCATTGGTTTTGGGTTATTATATATTTTAATAATTATACATACACACACACACACACATGTATATATATTTATTTATTTCATAACCCAATGTATTTAATGTATGGATATATAGTTATAAAAAATACCAACAAATTGCTACTTTGGTGGATCAACCCCATGATCTCCGAGGTATATTCTAAAATTATAACCACTAGACCAAGTACAAACATGGAAATTTGTTCCAAATGGGAGCATGTTGCATTGAAGTTCATTCCAATTTATATTTTCATCATTTTTCATGCAAGAGGTGTTCTTGGTTTGGATTTTCCTCGTTTTGTGTGCTATTGAGTTATTGGAGAAAGGTATATGGTATTTGCACTCATTTTTATCGATTTTTCAAGAGGATGATGAAAGTAATGTAAAATTTGTATAAAAGTGTTTTATATGGAAGTATTGGTTCATAAATTGACATGTATGAGACCCATAGTCTCGTTATACATGCAAAAAAGGCTTTCTGGGCACCTGTTTAGAATATAGTTGAGTTTATACTCATTCTTCTCAAAATTTGGTGAGTATTTTAATGGTGACCTATGTTTCTGGGTTGGAGTATCCAACTTTAAGGGTGTATTCATAATTTGAAAATTTTAAAGATCATTTCATTGTAATTTTAGCATTTTGAGAATTAATAAGAGTGGTTTATTTCTCTCTTGGTACTCATTATTTCTGCAAGTTATATTTATCAGTTAATGAAGTTTATGGATAAGTAAGACATTCACATGATATTTTGCAGATAGTCAGTTCAATATTCAATTTATTGAATCTGGTTGGATGTTTATGTGTATTTATGAACTAATTAACCTCTAAGGATTTTTGGGCTGAGTTGGTATTAGATTTTTTTTTTATTTCAAATCAATTTGGTATCAGAACTCATTTGGTATTTTCAAATCAGCACAACATGTTGTACTTCTAGGGAATCATATCAAACAGGACGTGCAACTCTTTTGTTGTCAAATGTAGTTTGTTTACTATATGTTTTTGTTGAATGGAATGAAAGGAATAATAAAGATGCAATAGTTCTGATCTGTTGTGTGTTTATCATTTTTTATGTAGATTTTTGTGTGTATTGTTTTACTTATTAATAATAGTACGTCATTGGATATGGAATGTATGAATTTCATCCTAGATGGATCTTGGTTTGTTTAGTCCTTCATCCATGACACAATACCTTATCGAATTTTTGATCCTCTCTTCATATCGAGTGAGACCTTGTTCAACCTTGGCTAAGGATTGATATGTCGATGCTCTGGGGATTTTGTTAGTCAACTCTATATGAAACCTAGTTTTAACCTCTGCAACATTCAGAAGGATACGTGGAAGCATGAAGAAAAGAAAACATGTCCATCCATATTTATTGCATTAGTAATAGGTAGTGATTAGATGTTTAAAACCCAATTTGAACCCCATAATATTCATTGTTCAAAGTATTGAGTGTAAAAGAGTTCCGTGAAAAGGATTTTCTGGCTAATTGATATTTCCAGCGATAAATTGTAAAGCATCCAGGTAAGGTCATGGTTAAATTGAGATATTATTTTCTTTCACTTATATTGTTGTGAAAAACATAGTCCTGCTCTGTATTGTATAGAAGTTCAAAAGCACAAGATGTCAAAAGCCCATACAAGAAGGGGAAAGGCACCAACTACAAATGTTGTCACCCAAGTAAAAAGTCTAGACAACTTATTTTTATATGACACAAACTATTTCAATGGGATGAATGATTGTCTTACTTGGAATTATATCTACAAAATATTCATCAATAAGGATTTTCCCATGGAATATGAAGATATGGAAATATATGTGAATATCAAGCAAAACAGATTATATGCTTTTGTTGTGAGATTCACACTCTTTCCCTACAATGATGCTTCAAGGTGGGTATTCTCCCATTTAGACATAGAGACAACCATAATGGTTAATGATCTTAAAGTGCCATTAGCCTCATTGAATCTAGAAGATATTCATGCCATATATCACCTGCAAAAGTCTAATTCCTACCTAAATAATTAATTCTTGGATAGATTCAGAGAAGACCACCTCAATATGGTTGAAATAGTAAAAGAATGGTGGAATGAAGACATGGAATTTTCTTAGAAAGACAACATATTGTACCCTATACAATATTTCAAGAAACCCTACCAGTTGTTGATGTCTATGATCTGTAGGTTGTACAATGAAGAAACCTACACACATTTTGAGTTGGAATGGACACCATTGGCATAATTTGTGGCCGAGGTAGGGAAAATATTCAATTGGGTGCATATCCTATCACTCAACATTTTTTAATATGACAAAGAATCTCCATGATTGTAAAAACTAGGTTTTTGCATTTCCTTTCATTTGTTAGATGATGTATGTTCTTCCATACATTTTCCTTCTATGTGATGGGACTGGAATCCGATATTACCTCCTATTAATGTATATTTCTCTTAATTATGGGACGATAATTATAATAAGTATCTATATATATGTGACCATTTCCTGACACCATTATTTTCTGTAATATTCAACCAAAACCCTCATAGGATATCTTAGGGAGTTATTGAAGTTTTGAAGGACACAAGGGATTGGTATATGGGTAAGAATTATAACTATATCCAAATATTTGGTTGTGCACATGCCCCACATCTTTCCAGATATGTCCCTAACAAGCTAGTGGGTAGGGAGATTGATTATCAAACTGTGGAGGAAGGGATAACTTCATTTTTAGCTGTAAGTTTGAAAATAATCTGGCCCATTTTTCCCATAAAAGTGGGAAGTTTCACCCTATAGAACATCCCTCATGCTAGAAAAGACGTTACGGTTCTAAAAGGAATATGTTTATGTAGAGGAGAAGTTAGGAGGCATGATTTGAAAGGTATTTTAAGAGACCCTATTAAATTTGTGGTGTTGATACACCCTTTTGTGCATGATGCAAACAATTCAAAGGATATTTTTGAAGGAGCCCCATTTTTTGAAGAGGTATTATTTTTTTTTTAGGATGGACCAGGAAAAGAAATATTACATATAGAGGAAGAAGAAAAAAGGAAGACAACCAAAGAATAGTGGGAATTTTTTATGGTTATTGAGATACATAAAGAAGATGAGAGAAATAAATCCTAGGAGACCAAAGAAGAAGAAAGGTATAAGAGAGCTATGGAAGAAGAAGAGATATTTAAACTAAGGGGGAAATAAAAAGAAGAAGATAAACAAAAGGAGGATGAAATCAAAAAATAGAAGGAAGAGGAAGAGACAAGGAGGAAAGTAAAAGAAGACAAGGAAAAGGGCAAGATAAAGGAAAAGAGAAATAGAGATTTAGAGGAAAAGAGGAAATAAGAAGCATCCCAAAAGGCTGTAAAAGAAGAACTGAAAAAGAAAGAGGAAGAAAAGAAGAAAGTTACAGAAGAATAAAAAAGGAAGAAGGAGGAATAAAGGAAGAAGAACGAGGAATAAAGGAAGAAGAAGGAATAAGAAAAAAATAAGGAGGAATAAAGAAAGAAGAAATAAGAGGAGTTGGCAGAAGCTAAAAGACAAAATAAAAGAAAAATAGAAGAGGATAAAGGAAAAGAGGCCAACCCTAGTACTATTAAGGGAATTACACTACTGAGCTCACATATAAATGTTGGTACACCATTGAGCACAATACCGGGAGGTTTCTCAATATATTCTCAATTGATAGAGTTCAATGATGTTGTAGTACTTGTAGGAAAATACTTTTACAACAACTCAAAAAGGGGAAATGAGAAAAAGGTTAGATAAAAGTAAAAGGATTGCAAACACTCCCAACAAAGGATCCTTAGAAAATATAATTTCATGGAATTTGGGACCATACCCTCAAGTCAATGCCATAGATACAACTTTAGGCCTGAGTGCATTTGCAAGGGGAAAATTAGTCTCTATCTTCTAGTTAAGTGCTACAATAGACAACTATAAGGAAAGAGTAGAAAAATTGGAGCAACTAATCAGTTAAATGAATTAAAGAGCCAATACACTAATAAGAATAAATCATTACCCTATCTAATCAGTTAAATGAATTAAAGAGCCAATACACTGAGACATAAAATGCATTTGAAAACATAATTTATTTGCAAGGGATACAAGTGGATACCCTTGTAGATATATTCAGGTTCACAATGAAAGAATAGAGGAAGATTCAAATGTTGATGGATGGATGACAAAATTCAAGTCAAGACATTAAGGAAACCTTAATCCTATCCAACAAATCATTGTTCAAAAACACATGTATTCCAACGAAGTAGGAACACCTTTAGTAACCACTCATACAACCATATCAAAGATTAACACGTTGATGTTTTTACGTGGTAAAACCCATATGGGGGAAAATCCACGGCCCCAACCAACATGGCCACATGGAGCAATTTATTAATGAAAAATAAAATATGTTACAAAGAGTTTCTTACAATCGATCATCGACAAATGATCCTACATGCTCTTTAAATAGATATCATTGACCAATTATTGAGGAAAAGATATTAAATGATCTTACTCAAGCATTTTCAGATTCTACTTGGCTAAAGAAAAATAGACGGGAATGTCACCCTATGTTTATAGCCATCAAAAATAATATCCTAACTCACAAGTATTGATTACAAGTGCTTAGGCTAGTATTTTTATAAATAAAAGCTTGCTAGAAAATTCATTTTTTATATGATTTTCTGAATATAGCAGTTGTTGAAATAAATGTAGAGACAGAAGTAACAACACCAAGATGATAATCAAGACATATGAGACATAAAGAAATCCTTTATTTCATTCCAATTCATCAAAGAGTCATTCTCTTTACAAAATTTCATGAAGAAGTTTTCGACCAAAGTCAAACTTAGACATCCCCAATGAAACATACAAAAGGACCTTTGACAGAAAATCAAAACTGAAATCTAAAATATGGATCAACTTGCCACAGATTGCTTCCCACTCAACTCTGCACAATAGCCTTTGTCAGTCATGAAAACTAATTCACAAAAAAAGGCTACACAGACTATCAAAGATAGATCAACACCTCTGAAAAACAAGTGTCTGAATGATGTAATTCAGCCTTGAATATTGTTGTCTACAGTAAGACCCTTCTATCATAAAAAAGAATTAGGCTTGTCATCAATTAAGGAATGAATGAAAACTGAACTATCTCAACACAAACTCAAAGAGAAAACCTTAGTATGATTCTCCTTCTATATCCTTTGTTCTTCCCTTTCCTTTTTACTTTAAGCAAATTAGAATTGGTTGAGGTAGTTGAACCACCTCATTAGTTAAGTTAATTAAAAAATCAACCAACTTTTTAGTTAGGGGGAAAAGTAATAATCATAATAAGGGTTATAAATAAATAATAACTAGTAGGTGGGACCCCTTCTGAGTCCCTTTAGTTCTTAAAAATCATAACATAACCGGTTAATTAACAAAACACCCCTACTTTTGACGCCCATCATCACATTCATATTTAAAAATTTATCTCATTGATATTTGAAATTATTTTCAAATATGTGTTACTCATATATCCAAAGAACACATGTTGTCCAAAAAAACTTCTGAAGTCAACTGTCATCAACAAAAATTAAAATAAAACTCAAAGAACATATTTTCTAGTCTGTCAGACAATCTTTCCCTTATTGTTTCTATCACCTTTTAATCTTTATGAATTTTCCTTAGGCTATGTGGAGCCTTTAGGTCTCATCTCGCTGATCATATGAGAGCAATCATCCCCCAAATGCATTCGGGAAGACACAGATTTATCAGAGCCATTGGAGGATGAGGAAGGGGCAATAATGGCTTTCCCTTCAATAGGGGCATGGTGGGCCTCAGTTTTCAACCTTTCGTTTGAAGAGCTCATTCCTGTATACATAATTTATTAGCAAATAGTTCCTTTAACAACCATACATGAAAACCCCTTAAAACTATGAAATAATTGTTTTCTCAACAACATATCAGACTCATGCAATCCATTCCATACAAATTTTTTAATTGTTGTTAATGAGCAAGGAATGAAAAAATGGTCCTGGGATATGCGATGGGTTTGTATTGAGCGAAAAATTATAAAATGAGGGGGGAAATATTCATGGTTACTGCTCACAGAAAAAAAAAATATCAACTACGATGTAAACCAAACAATATGTCACTGTAATCCATCAAAGAAATTGCGACTTCAACTGTTATCATATAGAATTCCTTTTAACTGTAATTAAATTTTAGGAACAGGGGGTGAAAAATGAATATGGGAAGGCGACGGGGTTGTAATTAGCGAAAAGTGAGATAATGGTAGGGAGGAGAGCGGATATTGTTCATAAAATTAATTAAGTAATCCATAACCATTCTTCATTAAACGTAAAATATCCAACACCAACCAATAATCATTGTGCTCAATTAAACAACCACTATGTATAACTCATACAAATTTGCATATTACTTTCTCATTGTTCGCAATTAAATCATTAACATAGTATCATCAAAACAAGACAATATGCCTTCCACAACAACCTGTAGGAGTTCTGTTTTTGCCCAATTGTCCTAGTTAATATTTAAAACAATTTCTAAATGAACACATAGTCACTTGTTCCAGTCTGTTCCATCAAAACATTAGCCACTTTCCATGAACTATCTCTTCAAATCAACACTGACAAAAAAGTCACACTTGATTCCATTCCTCAATTTCATTTAATAATTAAATTGTAATGAGATCATATTGTTGCAGAACTTGTGCCTAATCTATTATACAATGCATATATATATATATATATATAATCACCATCTCAACTCATACGATGTTGTGGGATACATAGACCATTCAAAAAAATGCAAGAGCAACCTAATTATTCTGAATCTAAACATTAATGATGTTGAGATATCAATTCAATACAAGGAGTCAACAACAGTGTGCCCAATCCCATTTTTCAAATTGATCATCATGCAACAAAACCATATTGCCTAAAAACCCGTGACCATCTATGATGGCACAATCAATAATGTCCATAACATATACAGTGGATGGCCATGCCATAATTTTGCAATACTCCCATTTGGAAATTTAAAACACATAGTCACAACAATTATTAACTCAACCTAACATTATGTAGGAAGGCCACACATACCCACGCATCATGCATGAAGCATCGTTGTGACTTAAAAATTATAAACTAATGTTGGGTTAAAAATTCAACAACTACAATGTAAGAGACAATGACTGTGTATTCAATCCATTTCTCCAACCAACCAATTTACCAAGTCGAGATTATCAATTTGATTGTCATAATAACCAATGCAGCGACTAAATAACAAAACCAACACCACTGTCAACATAATCAAAAGAGACGATCTAGAACTCGAACATTGTCGATAGTACACCACCAACTCATAAAAACCAGCCGTATATCCGACAAGACATAATGTTTCCCTCTCTCAAGGCCAGGCTTTGAGTAATCAAGGGATCACTTTGTGGATTGACACAAGGGAACTGGAGTCGGCCCCTAACAGTAGGTAAGAACCTCTAAGACCATATGGTGACCACACAAGGCATGCCACAAATAACCTCGCATACAGGGTGAGAAATAGCATGATAGGATACACTATGAACATAGGAGAAAGGATTTACTTTGGTCCTGTAACCATAATTAGAACAAACAGGCCCTCATGGTTTTCCCAATCAACTAAAGAATGTTGAGATAAACAAAGTTGAGAAAAAGAAATCAACCTTAAGAAATCCCTTTGGCATAATGGCTATCATAAACCACTACACAAACATCGGTAACATGAACAAACCCATACCCAAGTGAAACAATGCGTAGTGACATAAGGTGTTTCAAACCCAGAAGCCACATAACAACAAAATAACTGGGTAGGGTGATAAGAATGCATGGAGATGGCCAGCCGATCTGGAATGAATGAAACCCTTCAACCAAGACCAATAAGGAGGACAAAGAGCCTTCATGGCTTTTAACACACAGAATGATCAATGAACTATGACTTCAAACGTTATCATAATGAAAACCACACCAACCATTCATCCCAGAAAAATATCACAATTTTAAATAGTTGCCAGACTTAAGGAAAGCACAAACCCATACATCACCAAGCCAATATATATTTGATGGTCCACTATATATATATATATATATATATAGTGGACCATCAAATATATATTGGCTTGGTGATGTATGGGTTTGTGCTTTCCTTAAGTCTG
>ML777185.1:678662-689654 GCA_009831015.1 Picea engelmannii
ATTCAATACAAGGAGTCAACAACAGTGTGCCCAATCCCATTTTTCAAATTGATCATCATGCAACAAAACCATATTGCTTAAAAAACCGTGACCATCTATGATGGCACAATCAATAATGTCCATAACATATACAGTGGATGGCCATTCCATAATTTTGCAATACTCCCATTTGGAAATTTAAAACACATAGTCACAACAATTATTAACTCAACCTAACATGATGTAGGAAGGCCACACATACACACGCATCATGCATGAAGCATCGTTGTGACTTAAAAATTATAAACTGATGCTGGGTTAAAAATTCAACAACTACAATGTAAGAGGCAACGACTGTGTATTCAATCCATTTCTCCAACCAACCAATTTACCAAGTCGAGATTATCAATTTGATTGTCATAATAACCAATGTAGCGACTAAATAACAAAACCAACACCACTGTCAACATAATCAAAAGAGACGATCTAGAAATCAAACATTTTCGATAGTACACCACCAACTCATAACAACCAGTCGTATATCCGACAAGACATAATGTTTCCCTCTCTCAAGGCCAGGCTTTGAGTAATCAAGGGCTCACTTTGTGGATTGACACAAGGGAACTGGAGTCGGCCCCTAACGGTAGGTAAGAACCTCTGAGACCATATGGTGAACACACAGGGCATGCCACAAATAACCTCGCATACAGGGTGAGAAATACCATGATAGGATACACTATGAACATAGGAGAAAGGACTTACTTTGGTTGTGTAACCATAATTAGAACACACAGGGTATACCCTCATGGTTTTCCCATTCAACTAAAGAATGTTGAGATAAAAAAAGTTGAGAAAAAGAAATCAACCTTAAGAAATCCCTTTGTCATAATGGCTATCATAAACCACTATGAAAACATCGGTAACATGAACAAACCCATACCCAAGTGAAACAATGCGTAGTGACACAAGGTGTTTCAAACCCAGAAGCCACATAACAACAAAACAACTGGGTAGGGTGATAAGAATGCATGGAGATGGCCAGCCGATCTGGAATGAATGAAACCCTTCAACCAAGACCAATAAGAAGGACAGAGAGCCTTCATGGCTTTTAACACACAGAATGATCAATGAACTGTGACTTCAAACGTTATCACAATGAAAACCACACCAACCATTCATCCTAGAAAAATATCACAATTTTAAACAGTTGCCAGACTTAAGGAAATCACATACCCATACATCACCAAGCCAATATCTATTTCATAACCAGGGCGAGTTCATGGATGGTGAAAATACATACCTGTAACCACAATAACCTTAAAACGTGATCTTGGCTGAGCAGTTCTTCTTCTGCTTGAAAGTCGTATCTTAGCCACAATGAACACATTTGAACAATAACCAAGGTGACAGCCAATGGGAGGGGTATGGAGTGACGTGCAGTAAATGCACATCATCTCCACCCTCCATTCATTCAATTCCTTAGTACACGCTAGCCCAATAATCTATTAACTCGTTCAATTAAACCATGCATCGAAACCAACATCCACTAATTGCCAAGAGCGCCACCATATTAAGCATTGCCAAACATACCTTAACGCATATCCAATGTGCCTCCACATAACTCAATATATCGCATATCCATTTACATCGTTATTTTGGATTAACACCATTTCCCTTAACTTCAAATGCATAGTGAAGCACCATATAGCATAGTAGTATAGTTCCTCTCTTGTGGATTTTGTTCATATTGTTTTATTTCTTTTCAATTGTTCTTATTTCCCTTCAATTTCTCTTATTTGTTGCCACTAACATATATATTTTGCAGGTGGAACAAGTGATAATTCAAGGAGTAAATAGAAAATGTAAGAATGGATATCATAAGACATTACGACATGACATTCGAGCCTAGAGAAAGAGAACAAACATGCATTATCATCATCCATCTGTTGCAAATAGAAACAAAATTTATCATCAATCATGCTCAAACCTGTAAGAAGTGTCAAACATCAATGAAAACATCAAATAAGAACCAAATATGATCCTCTAATATACAAGGGGGTCCCATCTACTAGTATTATATATATCATTAGCTTGTAATAAATAGGATGTAGCAATACTTTGTGGGCGAGATCCTTGTTACGATTTTAATCATAAAAACATTGGTGAATCCACATGGAAATTTTTTTTCAACAGATTCAGAACTCATAACTCATGGTTTCACAGACCAAGAACAGTATATTGAGAAGCTATAAGCAGAATGATTATGCAACAAGGGGAAGTGAGTGGATTTAATGGAAAAATGACCAGGAATTTGGGAATAACTCATGGAAGATGTTAAGTATGAAGGGGTTTATCCATGTGTGCATAACCATTCAACCATATTTTTCCCTTTACTTCAAAGAGAAACATTAAAGGACTTGCTCTTTTATTTCTCAATGGACGAAGAAATGAAAAGAAGAAGAGGGAGATAACCAATTTCTTATAAGACATCAGTGAAAGAAGATAACAAATTCAAGTGTGCCTTTAGGGGAAACATCATAAAAGATGTGTAAGCTTGATTTTTATTGACTAACAATATCTTGCAGGAGTTTCAATATGGAAGAACTGATCCAACATCTTATTCTTGACTAAAATCAATTAAAAAAAAATGAAAAAACCAATAAAATCGTAACAGAATGAAATCGCAAAATTTAAAAAAGTAGAAATAAAATGACAGAAATGTAAAAATAGTAGGAAATGTCTAAAACAGAAAGAAAAAGTGACACTACTGTAAGGCAGAAAAAAAAAATTGAAAAACTGAAAGCAGAGCTAACTACTAATCTACAGAAAGCCCACACAACGTTAGAGATTTTCAAGTTGGTTCCATGTAATGCTTCAAGTGAGAACTATTAGTGTTGTAGGAAAACAATCGCTCATGTAAATATTTTAGAATGTAAGAGTTAGTACCTAAGGCAAAAGTGATCTTGAAAGGACCTAGCCATAATTTTTGAAATTTTGAATGTCTTCCCCTATCAACGTGAGTTGAATCCCATAGAAAAAAAATTTCATTGACCTTAAATTTGACAGTCTTGACACTCTTATTGAAATATTTCTTAATAGTTTGTTGTCTCCTTTTAATATTATCCAAAGTGAACATCCTTTGCTCTTCCAAGTCTAGGAGTGCGTTTATCCTTTGTGAAATATTAGAAGTACTTAATTCTTCGGTCTGTAGCATCAACCTTAAGGAAGAAAGTTCCATCTCAGTAAGCAAGAGGTATTCTTGACCATAGACAAGATGAAAAGGGGTGAAACCAGTGCTTACCTTGGTGGTAGTTTGATATTCCCAAAGGGCGTAAGTTAGGAGAGTGTGCCATTGACGAGGATTATCTTCGATGAGACTTTTGATGATTCTTACCAGATTTTTGTTGGTAGATTGAGCATGCCCATTTCCTTGGGGATAATAAGATGATGAAGTGAAATGTTTGACCCCAAACTTAGATAAAATTGTGTCAAATTAGTGGAAATGAAAGTGGGACCATTGTCTATAATAATCTCGAATGGAAGAGCAAATCTAGAAAAAAAATTATTTTCAAGGAAGGTAATTACCTGATCATCTGTTGAATGCTTAAGTGGGACATCTTCAACCCACTTTGTAAAATAGTCCATGGCTGTCAAAATAAAAACCTGTCTAGTTGAATATGGAGGATTAATAAGACCAATAAAATCCAATCCCCACTTTGAAAAGGGAAATTATGGTAGGACAGGTTGTAATGGCATGGCTGAAAGGTGTTCTTTCCCAACAAATTTTTGGCACTTCTCACAAGATCTCTAAAAAACATAAGAGTCATGAAATATTGAGGGCCAATAGTACCCTTTTCTAATAATCTTGAAGGTAGTGGTTTTAGCAGAAAAATGACCTCCTACATTAATGACATAATCTAAAGAGCCATGAGTTTCTTGCAACAATTTCTGTGCATCTTCATTGTTTACACAACGAAGAAACACACCATCAGCAGACCTTCAAAACAAGAATTCCCCTATAATGACGTATCTTGCGGATTCAAGGTGGAGCCTTCTCCGCTAACGAGTGTCTAAATTGTTCAGACATCTTTGGTTCTATAAGTAGTAAATTAATTTTTTTTACTAGGGATGTTCAGACATAGGGAGGATCTGGTTATCAATGTAAAAGAGAGCTGATAGGGAACTATCCTCTTCATCAATTTCTTCATTATTCTCAGCATGTTGAGCTAAGTGAAGGGATAAGTCACGTCCCTTGATAGTGATGGAAGTCACGATATTCAAATCATGCTCCTGGATCTTGGAAAGCCAATGTGCAAGCTTCCCTGAAAGATAAGTCTGTGAGAGAAAAAACTTGACAGCAGGTAAAGGGACTTTTACCAACATATGCTTACCTAAGATGAAGTGGTGAAACTTTTCAACAACTTTAACAAGAGAGAAAGCATGTTTCTCAATAAAATAATATTTAAATTCATCATCATATAAGATTTGACTCATGTAAGCCACTGGTTTCTCATTTCCTTGGTCATCATTTTGCATGAGGACAACATAAACTGCCTCCTCAGTGGCATTAGTATATATCGCTAATTCCTTCTCAAAATACAGCTTCACCAGAACCGGTGCATAACTGATTTCTTTCTTAATCTCTTCAAAAGCATTTTTGACATTACCTGTCCAAGAAAAATAACGATCTCGATTAAGCAGATTATGAATTGGTTTGACCATCATAGAAAAATCTGGAACAAACCTATGACCAAAGTTAATAACCCCCATAAAATCTTGAAAATCCTTCTTGTAAGTGGGGGTAGGTAGATTAAGAATAGCAGCGATCCTTTCAGGATCAATGTGTCTAAGGAGATTTCCCTTGGTAATGTCGAAAATGGACTTGGAAGGATTTAGAGAAATTCCAAATTTTCTACATCGCATGATAAATTTTCTCAGATGACCAAAATGATCTGATCATATTTTAGAGTACATTGTTAAGTCATCAAGGTAGATCTGAATGATATTACCGATTGAATCGTCAAAATATATTTTCATAGATCTTTGAAAGGTGGCACCTACATTAGATAATCCAAAAGGAATACGTTCATAAGCAAAGGTACCCCAACAAGTAATAAAGGTGGTTTTATATTTATCTGCCATTTTTACCTTGATTTGATTGTAACTGGAAAAACTGTCAAGCAAGGATATCATTTGTGATCCTACAACCTCCTGCAAAATCATTTCCATGTTAGGGAGAGGGAAGTGATATTTTATACTAGTTCGATTTAATGCACGAAAATCAACACATAATCTGATCTGAGCAGTTGTTTTCTGAACAGGAACTAAATTTCAAACCCATTCAGAATACTCGACCGGAAAGATGATTCCAACCTTTAAGAGTTTTTCCATCTCCTTTCTAATAGTTGCTTCTAGCGCATGGTTGATAGGTTTTTTTTTTCCTAACTAGTTTTATGCCTTCCTTAATGGGGATGGTATGTTGTCTAAGACCAGGATCAAAACCATGAAGATCCTCATAAGACCAAGCAAAAACATACTGAAATTCACCAAGCAGCTTGACAAACTTCATTTTCTCTTCATCTGAACATTTGGAACCTATTTTAACATTCTTTGGAGCCTTGGGTGTCCCAATGTTCAAGGAGATGGTTTCACCCACCTTCCTTTTCAACTCCTCTTCTTTTTGTTTCTCCTTGTTACCTACATCACTCGATGAAAATGAACTCTTTAGATGATTCAAGCCCTTAGGAATCTTGTTATCTTCCATGGATATAATTTCTTTAGGCTTAAAAGGTTCATTTTGAATGAAAGCACAAATGCTCTCATCATTAGGGAAGACCTTCCAAGATTCTATATTGTCGGGGATATGTGGATGATACAGATATTGAAAGGTACAATCAGGCCTGTGTGGCAGAAGTTGTCGATTAGGAGAGGCTACAAAAATAGCTAACCGATCAGCCATTGATTTTAACTCCCTCTTAACATGAGTGATATTAAAAGATAAAAGGTTTGGGATAAGCATCCAGACAGTTTGGGCGTATCATTTCATCAACTTGTTTCTAGGAGAGTAAATTTTACATACAAGGTTTAGAACAAGCTCGAAATCCCCAAAAACTCAAAGGTTACCACAACCAATATTATAGGCGTTCTCAATGCCCAATAAAAAAGCTTCAAATTTGGTGACATTGTTTGTGCAATCAAACTCCAACCTATAAGAGAAGTTATGGATTTTTCCTACAGGAGAAATCAAGATAATTCTGTCTTTGTTACCTTCATTAGAGCACGGACCATCAAAGTGCATGTGCCACATACAATCATCTAAATCAATTTGTTCCAAGGGAGTGTTATCCTCCTCAACAAAGATAGAATACAATCCTAGGTCCTCTTCGATATAGTTTACATTGGGCTAAGGGACACTCTCTATGTAAGGTGATATCCTTCCCTCTCTAAGGACTATAATGTTTTTACCGTTCCGAGGAGTGGATAAATGTGTTCCTTCGAGTGAGAGGTATCCACCCGTTAAGGCTTGCTAATCTCTTCCCAAGATGATTGAGTAATTTCTTACTGGCATATAAATTACGGTAATACTAAGGGTTGTCCTTATTTCAGGGTGTGCACACAAAACTAAGGTTACATATTTAATCTCACCTATGGTTGTTTGTTGTAGGCTATTATAGGAGAGCATGCTTCTATCATTTTCATTTGTACAAGACAAGCCTAGATCTTCCATAATAATCTTCAACATCACACTTCGACCCGAACCACCATCAATGAGGAAACAATGGGTGATCTTATCCATAAACTTTACAGAAATGTAAAAAGGGGGATTTTTTACAGGGTATATAAAGTTATGTACACCTACTTTATTTACAGATGAATCCTCTTCATTTACCTCTTTAGAAAGATTGGCTACAAAAGAGGCTTTTCCTTCCATGAATTGTTACAGATGCATCTATTGTTCAGGGATGACAACCATGTCCAAAAGGGTTGCATCTTCTTTGATGTTGGCCAACTGATTCAGGATTTTGTACTTGGAAGAGGGGAGAGGGGAATTTGTTCCTTGACTGTCAGGAACCTGAACAGTAGTAGTGGGTGAGGATGATCTTAGGCTAGAATAATTGCGGAGAGAATCAAATTTTCCCTTGGGAGCATATGCTTTGTTCCTAGTATTGATGATCATGACATCTTCTGGCTCTGCAAAATTTAGGACAATGATAGTAGTTTATGGTATTTTACCAAATATCTTATCTCTGGCACTCTTCCTTACCTCACATGTGGCTTCCTTGTGGCGTTCCTCGCAGAAGTTACACCAACTTCGAGACAAGATAGCTTTAGGCTGAAAATTATTTTCAATCGGGTTTATAAAGTGGGGTGAAGAAGAGGATGAAGCTCTCGAGGTGAGAGGTGAGACATTTCCATTTCTCTCAAATGCTATCATACAATTATTCAAGTCTTGTACTAGCTGTAAAAGGGTGGACATGTCTATCTATTTAACCGATTCTCCCTGATGAAGACATGTTCTTTCAAGCTGCTCTTCAGACTCTAAACAAGTATGCAAATCAGAACTGAGATTATCAATGGATTTTTCCTCAAGCCTATGACGATAGGGGGAAGGTAATGCATTGCATTAATGCATGAAAGTGGCTTGGTTCTGAGGTCGAATGAGTTCATGGATTTGATTGTATAACTTAGTGAAACACAAGTTGAAGGACTTGATTGTTTTACCATCCTTATAGGCGATGTTATTTTATTTCCGTAACTTCTTGACTGGGCTTTTAGATTTCCCATAAGTGGACCTAAACCAATAGATTAACTCCTCCCAAGTAGACAGAATCTTAGGAGGAAGGTCAAATAAATCAGACACAACCTTTCCCTCCAAGAAATTGACGAATAAGCGCATGCAAGTATCATTTTCATTGGATCCTATGTTGTGAAAAGAATTATAAAATGTCAATAGATGTTTGTTTATAGTGATAGTGTTATTTCCTGAAAACCTAGGAATATGTTCTTTGAATTTAGGAAGTGGACGAGTAGTAGGTGATAAGTTAAGAGGAGAGGACACATGCGACAGTGTGGTTGTGGCGTCTTCTTTAAACTGAAAAATCCCATACTTTTTAATAACTTTGGTGGGATTTGTGGTAGATTGGACAAGGATATGGTGGATATATAAGTTGCCAATCACTGATGAAAATGAAAACTAAGAGGAGGAATCACTTCCAGTGCCACCAGAGCCACCACTAGATTCCATTTTGTGGATGATAGGTGAGGGATAAAAATACAAACTTGAAGAATCAGACAAATTTCTCCTTAGATCACTTTGTTGGGTAGATAACACAATGTTCCTTCTTCCTATTTCATAAATAGGACTAATTTTGAGTGATAAGCCTCTTATTATTCTAGAGACACGAGAGTCTAAGGATATGAAAGAAAGACCAAAACTAAAGAAAAAAGGAGGTTACTGCTAATTTCTAGGTTGTCTATGTCTAGCTTCCAATCATTCTTGAGAACTAATATCTCATTCAATTGCTACCCATGAATGATTAAGCTCAGCACAGGTATTGGCAGTGTCTAAAATTGTGTTAAACATGTTTAAATCAATGATGGTCTGATCTTGAAGACCGATCTCAATATTGGGATTCTTTGCAATAGGCACAGTCATTAAAAAAAATGAAAACAATCAAAGAATCAATATCAACAAAATACATGTATTCGATGATAAACGATTATAAAAATTAACTAGAGAGATATTGAAGATATCCCCAGTATGGTCGCCAAAATAAATGTTGAGGAAAATATATGAAATGATCTTACTCAAGCATTTTCAGATTCTACTTGGATAAAGAAAAATATACGGGAATGTCACCCTATGTTTATATCATCAAAAATAATATCCTAACTCACAAGTATTGATTACAAGTGCTTAGGCTAGTCTTTTTATAAATAAAAGATTGCTGGAAAATTCATTATTTATATGATTTTTTGAATATAACAGTTGTTGAAATAATTGTAGAGACAGAAGTAAATATGCCAAGATGATAATCAAGATAGATGAGACATAAAGCAATCTTTTATTTCATTCCAATTCATCAAAGTGTCATTCTCTTTACAAAATTTTGTGAATAATTTTTGGACCAAAGTCAAACTTGGACGTCCTCGATGAAACATACAAAAGGGCGTCTGACAAAAAATCAAAACTGAACTCTAAAAGCTGGATCAACTTGCCACAGATTGCTGCCCACTCAACTCTGCACAATAGCCTTTGTCAGTCATGAAAATTAATTCACAGACAAACAAGTCTACATAGACTATCAAAGATAGATCAACACCTCTGAAAAACAAGTGTCTGAATGATGTACTTCAGCCTTGAATATTGTTGTCTACAATAAGACCTTACTATCATAAAAAAGAATTAGGCTTGTGATCAATTAAGGAATGAATGAAAATTGAACTATCTCAATGCAAACTCAAAGATAAAACCTTAGTATGCTTCTCCTTCAATATCCTATGTTCCTCCCTTTACTTTTTCCTTTAATCAAATTAGAATTAGTTGAGGTAGTTGAACCACCTCATTAGTTAAGTTAATTAAGAACTCAACCAACTTTGTAGTTAGGGAGAAAAGTAATAATCATAATAAGGGTTATAAATAAATAATAGCTAGTAGGTGGGACCCCTTGTGAGTCCCTTTAGTTCTTAACAATCATAACTTAACTATTTAATTAACAAAACACCCCTCCTTGTGACTCCCATCATCACATTCATATTTGAAATTATTTTCAAAAATATGTCCAAAAAAACTTCTGAAGTTAAATGTCATCAACAATAATTAAAATAAAACTCAAAAACTATATTTTCTGGTGTGTGAGGCAATCTTTCCCTTATTGTTGCTATCACCTTTTAATATTTCTGAATTTGCCTTAGGCTGTGTGGAACCTTTAGGTCTCATCTTGTTGATCATATGAGAGAAATCATCCCCCAAATGCATCTGGGAAGACACAGATTTATCAGATCCATTGGAGGGTGAGGAAGGAGTAATAGTGTCTTTCCCTTTGACAGGGGCATGGTGGGCCTCGGTTTTCATCCTTTTGTTTGAAGAGCTCATTCCTATATACATAATTGATTAGAAAATAGTTCCTTTAACAACCATACATGACAACCCCTTAAAACTTTGAAATAAATTTTGGCTCAACAACATATCAGACTCATGCAATCCAATCCATACAAATTGTTTAATTGTTGTCAATGAGCATGGCATGAACAAAAGGTCCTAGGATATGCAAGGCATTTGTATTGAGAGAAAAATGATAAAATGAGGGGGAAAGGATTCATGGTTACTACACACAAACACCAACAATCAACTGCAATGTAAACCAAAGAATATGTCATTGTAATCCATCCAAGAAATTGCGACTTCAATTGTTATAATATAGAATTCCTTTTAACTATAATTAAATTTTAGGAACAGGGGGTGAAAAATGAATATGGGAAGGCGAGGGGGTTGTAATTAGCAAAAAGTGAGATAATGGTTGGGAGGATTGCAAATACTATTCATAAAATTAATTAAGTAATCCATAACCATTCTACATCAAATGCAAAAGATCCTACACCAACTAATAATCATTGTGCTCAATTAAACAATCACTGTGTATAACTCAAACAATTTTGCGTATTACTTGCTCACTGTTCACAATTAAATCATTAACATAGTTTCATCAAAACAAGACAATATGCCTTTCACAACAACCTGTAGGACATTTGTTTCTACCCAATTGTTCTAGTTAATATTTAAAGCAATTTCTAAATGAACACACAATCACTTGTTCCAATCTAATCCATCAAAACATTAACCATTTTCCATGAACTATCTCTTCAAATAAACACTGACACAAAAATCACACCAGATTCCATTCCTCAATTTCATTTAATAATTAAATTGTAATGAGATCATACTGTTGCAGACACTATTCCTAATTTCTATTATGGTGCATGATACTCATCTATCTATCTATCTATCTATCT
>ML777185.1:694620-726360 GCA_009831015.1 Picea engelmannii
TTTCAGCTAGAATGGAAAGGTTGGAATTAGAAGGGAATCAAACATACAAAAATCCTCTAAATGTTGATAAAAGAGGCAACTTGAGGAGGCCAAATAACAATTCTCCTCATATTACGCAAAGAGAACCTCAGAACAGAGATATGAATGATCAGAAAGTTCAGACCGCTCTTCAAAATAACTTTGTCATAGAGGAGGGTAGAGAGGAAGAAGACCTCGATCCAAAAATTTACTGTCTCGAAGACACATCCTCTTGTCCTCACTTAACTCAATCAGCATATGAGGAGTCTCTCATGGAAATCCAATTAAACGAGATGAGCAAGGGGGATAAGGTCAATAACAACCCAAATAGATATAACCTCAGGTCCAAAAATAAAGGAGAAAATCCTAATGTTCATGAGCAACCTACTAGAGTAGAAAATCCTCCCAATGATGTAGCAAACAACAACAAGGAGAAGAAAACACAGAGCCTCCCACCAGTAGTAAAAGGTCCCATCCCAGAGATAACATAAATTTTGAAGCTCCCCTCCTATTTTAACTTTGAGCATGAAATTCAGAATATTTGGATTTTTGTCCCCATTTCAGAGATGGTTGAACATGAGAACTTTAGGAGAGCCCTATCTAAGTTGTTGCTTCCTGAACCCTCGAATAATCCCACAGAATCAATCAATTTGCAAGATGAAAATCCAACAGTCATCTTAGGTCCCATGGTATAAGATAGAGATGATTCATCCCCTCCCTTCTACGCATCACTGAACATACATGATAAGGTAGTCCATAATTGTCTGATGGATTTAGGAGCCTCTCATAATCTCATGCCTAAAACTGCCATGGAGGAACTAGGATTGGAAGTCACAAAATCATACCATGATTTGTATTCTTTTGATTCAAGGAGGGTGCAATGTCTTAGGGTCATCAAATATCTGGTTGTGACCTTGTTTTAGTTGCGCATGAAAAGTCTGGTCATGGATATTGTAGTGGTTGATGTTCCCCCAAAGTTTGGCATGTTATTGTCAATATATTGGATAAAAAGGCTCGGGGGATCATTGCATATGGACCTCACATATGATACTATTCCCATGTTTGGGGGGAGCATAGAAGACTGTATAGAGAAGATCAGTTGGACTATATTATTAGTGATGAATCTGACCCCACCAACCATCCTATCTTTTCCATTGATACTGATTTGGGATCAACCTTGTTGCAACTCACTAATGTCCTTGAACCTCCTCTTGAAATCATAAAGAGTCCCTTAATCTCTGTGAATATTCTCCTATGATTACCTATGTTTGGAAAATGTTCTTTGATGTATCCTCTTCTAGGGATGGTGCTGGTGCTGGGGTGGTCCTTTTTTCACCTGTTCAAGAAATTATATCCCTGTCATACAAATTAGAATTTGAAGCTACCAATAACATGGCAGAATATGAAGCTCTTGTCTTGGGTTTGAGGGCTGCAAAATATATGGGGATTAAAGAGATAAAAGTGTTTGGAGATACTGAGTTGATTTTCCAGTAGATCATAAATATTTATCAGTCCAAACACCCTCAGCTCAAAAGTTATAGAAATGAAGTATGGGACCTCATTGACATTTTTTTCTTGGATTTCAACATTTCATTTAGTCCAAGAGAAGAGAATGTCATGGCTGACTCTTTGGTTGTTTCAACAAGAAATTTCAAAGTTCCTATGCCAGCCAAGCTTAGGTATGATTTAGAAGTGAAATACAGGCCCTTTATACTTGACAATGTCAAGCATTGGAAGGTGTTTGAGGATGATCTTGAAATAAAAAGATTTCTAGAAGTTGTGGATGAGTTTTTTGCATTACACATCGATCAAGATCCTGATTTTGACATTGCTCCTTATGCTAGTGTTTTTTTGAACAAGATTGTTGATCATCATATTGTTCCACTTCCTAGAAATCACACCCCAAAGGGACTGGTCCCTATGGAAAGGTTCTTTCACTTAAATGATTTGAAATTAAAGGGTAAAATATCGAATGATAATCCTGATGTGGCTGAGTGCAATATTGGCACAGAGGAGGATTCAAAGTTTGTCAAGCTGTCTAAAATCTTGTCAAAGGAGTAGAGGACCGAGTAGACTAAGATATTAAAATAATTCCCTCATGTGTTTTCTTGGACCTATGAAGACATTATAACATATCACACCACTGTCATTGAACAAAAGATCCCCCTGAAGGAAGAAGCCAAACCATTTAGGCATAAGTTAAGACAGATAAATCATATGTTACTGCCTATTATGGAAAAGGAGGTGAAGAAGATTTTGGATGCTCATATTATTGTGCCTTTGAGATATTCTGAGTGGGTGGCCAACCTAGTCCCAGTAAGAAAAAAGAGTGGAGAAATTAGACTCTATGTTGATTTCAAGAACTTGAACAAAATCTCCAAGAAGGACAACTACCCACTGCCAAAGATGGAACACATATTACAGAGGGTAACAGGTGCATCCAATATTTCCATGATTGATGGATTTTCTGGCTACAATCAAATCTCTGTCTTACCTAAGGAAAGAGAAAAGACCACCTTTACCACTCCTTGGGGCACATTCATGTATGCCAAAATTCCCTTTGGATTAATGAATGTAGGAGAAACCTTTCAGAGAGCCATGGACATAGCCTTCATTGGGGAAAAGGATAAATTCATGGTCATCTATCTGGATGACATAATAGTCTTTTCCTGATCTGATAAAGATCATTGTTTTCATATGAGGAAAGTCTTCTTGAAATGCAGATGATATGGTCTTTCCCTAAATCCTAAGAAATATTTATTTTCCATGAAGGAGGGGAAATTGTTGGGACATATAGCATTAGCTCAAGGGGCCAGGATTGATCCTAGATGGGTGCAAGAATTCCAAACCTTATCACTTCCCAGTTCCAAAAAATAATTTCAGTCCTTCCTGGGTAAAACTAATTTCTTGAGGAGGTTTGTTTCCAATTTTGCTGAATTGGTGAAGCATATCATGGCTATGCTTAGAAAGGGGAATGAAGTAAAGTGGACTGCTGAGTCTAGAGAATCCTTCAACCAAATCAAGAAGGCATTGAATGAAGCACCTGTGCTCATTAGTCCTGATTATTCCAAAGATTTTATGATTTGCTCTTTTGCTTCATTTAATACAGTGACATTTGTTCTACTGTAGAAGAATGTTGAAGGGCTGGAGTAGCCTATTTCCTTTTTCAGTAAAGCATTGAGAGATGCATAGGTAAAATATGACATCATGGAGAAACATGCCTATGCCATGGTGAAAGCTCTTAAGGATTTCAGAGTCTATGTTCTACATTAAAAGGTCATTGTGTATGTTCCTTTAGCTTCTATAAAGGACATTCTCATTCAACCTGACATAGACGGGAAAAGGAGAAAATGGATTGCCAAAATCCTCGAATTTGATCTAGAGATAAACCCACCAAGATAGTAAAGGGCCAAGGTTTGGCCAAGTTGTTAGCTGAATCTAATTGTAAATATTTGGGGGTTAACCTCATCAACACTTGCTCAGATGATCAACCAGCTGAGTCGTTCAATAAAATTCCTTAAGACAACCCTCCCATGGCAGAATGTACGTGGTACCAAGACATTATATTTTTTTTTCAAGAGTTGAGACCCTCTCATGGTATGGGAAGAATCAAGGAAAGATATTTAAAGCTCAAACCAATCAGATATTGCCTTATTGTCCAGGTCTTGTATTGGAAATACCCTCTAGGAGTGATTCTGAGATGTCTAGAAACATAGGAGGCCCAAAACAATATATTTTATTTCCATGGCAGCCTGTGTGGAGGACATCACTTTTGGAGAACCACAACCTACAAAATTCTCAGGGCTGGGTACTGCTGGCCCACTTTATTCACTGATTTTTGTGCAAAAATCAGAGCTTGTATCAAATGTCAGAGATTCTCTGGGAAGCAGCAGCTCAAATCTCTTCCATTGAAGCCTCTAGCAACTTCAGGACCCTTTCAGTAGTGGGGCCTAGATTTCATTGGGGAAATTCATCCCGCTTCAAGTGGTCAGCACAGGTGGATCTTAACTGCAACAGATTATTTCACCAAGTGGATACAAGCTATTCCCATAATGAGTGCTTCTCAAAAAGTGATCATTGGTTTTATTAAATATGTTATGGCAAGGTTTGGTTGTCCGAATAGAATCATCACTGATAACACTGCATCCTTCAAGGTTGAACCATTGATCAAGTTTTGTGAGAAGTTAAGAATTTCACTAATCCACTCTACCCCCTACTACCCCTAAGGCAATGGATTAGCAGATTCCTCTAACAAGAACCTGATAAAGATCATCAAAAGGTTGTTAGAGGACAACCAAAAAGCATGGGATTCAAAACTTAAGTTTGCTCTATGGGCCTGTTGATCCATCCTAAATCCCTTGACTCAACAGTAGGAACCAAACTCCCCATTGAGGCCCAATTAGACTTTGCAACGTTTAAAATGGAATGGTTTTCCAGATCTTGCGATCCAACCAATTTATCGATGGGATTTTGTGTTTTCTTGTGAACAATCTTCCTTCAGTTAGGACTATTTTTTTCTATATTTTCTATTGGGTGGGGATGATATAAGAGATGCAAGCTAGTATAAACCAACTTGACAAACAATAAGATTAAGTTTTAACTATTGGGGAAGAGGTGAAGCTTGGGATAACCCACTACTCAACATCCAGACCATTACTCCATAGCACAGGCCTAGTATTAATACATTAACCATGTGAGCATCCAATTACTGTCTAAGAAACTAACTATCAGAAAGAATGCACATATGTAATAAGATAATGGAAAGAAAAATAATTCATCTGCCATAACCATGCATTACATAATAATACACCGATTTATCTTCATCACTAAAGCAAAGAACATCAAAACATTGCACCAGATAACTTGAAAACAAAATTAATTTCTCTTACTCATTACTGCATCATTCATGAAACATGATAGGAAGTAGTTCATCTCCAAGTCTGATCACATGCATCTGATGAAAATAGTTTTTCTTTGGTCCAGAAGGAATTCTCAATTCATAGAAGTCTCAAAATAATTCTTAACAACCAAAAAGAAAGAGTTATTACAACAACCATCGACCCTTTGTTAATTTGTCGGTGTCCTTATTCATAACATAAATTTTTAATTGAAACTAACGACTAAGTGCAGTTTAAACAAAACAAAAATCGCCACGTGGCGTTATCTTCTAACAACTTATTTAATAGTTGTCCTGAGATCCTTCTTGGAAAGGGTGACTTATCTCGTATTCAGTACAGCTGACAAACCATTCTTCACAAGTTTGGGCATATGAAAATCTATGTTGTTTTATCGGGGCCGCATATATTCCCCTAATGCCCACTACATGCGCTCAGTACTTTACTAAACTATAGTTCAACTTCTATAACATGGTTCGGGCTCTGATTGGATGTTCCATGAATTGTCGTACTTTCCCTAGCTTTGCATCAGCTATTTTTGCGAACTCTTTGGTCCATAGCGCATCTTGTTCAGCATGCATCTTGACCACGTCGCTCAGGTCAATGAAATTATCAGGGGTGTTGAACTCGAGGAGCCCAACGTCCTTCATTATTTTGTTAATTTTATCCCAATGCTTCTTACACCTGGTACATTGTTCTTGGATCTCTTGATGTGGGTCCCGAGACATCTTAGCCTAGTTTTCAGCTGATCACTTCATGCAATTAAAACTACTTTTTCCTATCATCTAAATGCCATGTTTTTCCTTATCTCGGACTTGCTGGACTGCCTCGATGTACTTGAGTCTTTCTACCTCTTGTTGTTCCCTTTCATACCATCGCTCCATCTCCTTGCATGTTGTGAGTGCCATGAGAGTGTCCTCCTGGAACTCAACTATGTTTTCATTTAACAGGTGTCTCTCCTTCTTAAACTTGTTGTAAACTCCTACAAACTCACCTTTCATATACATAGTGGTCTGCGTGGTGCCTTTGTAGTATTCAACAAGATGGAAGAAGTTCTTGAGCTCTTTTAAGGCGGTGACCAGTTCCTTTTCATCTCTCCTAGCTCTACCCAAGGTGGCACCTGAGAGGGATTTTCCTACGCTGATCAGTTCAGACATCTGGGCGTCTGTTGTGTTGATCAAGTTCTCTTATGTAGTAACTAATATGGAGTGATCCAACGAGATCCTTATTTTCTTCGCAGTCCTTTGAACAGTGGAATTTATCTTCTGATCATATAAGATCGCATAGATATATGCTACCTCATCTACAGTCTTTGGTATCTATTGATTGCCCCATGTTAGTTTGTTTCCCAAACTATCGGTGGTGTATATTTGTTCAAGATTGGGCTCTTGAACTTCCTCACTGTACCTTATGGGTGTGACTTCTACTTGTCGCTCATTGGGGATTTGAGTATTGGGTAACATAGGGGTGTCAGGCATAGACTCATTACATATTTTCTCATCGGCCACATAACTATTGATTTCCTTTTGCGAGGATACTTTCTTTGTCTCCTCCAGTTTGGGCTCATCATTTAGATCTGTTTCAGTTTCTGATTCATTGGGTTCTTTTGTGCCGAGACCACTTTCATCTTCTTTTTTCTTTTATGAGAGCTCCTCGTCTTGAACCTTGGGATTAGGGGAGGAAACTTTCTCGGGACACTTTTCCTCTTGGACATGCACAGGGGAGTCATGATATGGTTCTGAGATCTCATTGTCTCTATATATATGTATAAGTTTGTTGAGGGAATTAGGCGCTCATGTTTCTATTGACACTCAACCTATCTCTGTTTGAATTGTTCTATCCACAGGGGAGTTGATCGAAGATGTTGTGGATCCAGTGTTTCCTAATTCGTCGGTGTTCCCAAGGATTGTGGAATCGGGGCTGCTTGTCACCGTTGGGATTCTTTCTCGAGTACCAGTTGTAAGCGCGGGCATTATGATAAGGTAAGGATCATCCTGCATCTGTTTCATTAGCAGCTAGATTTTCTGGTACAAAAGTGCACCCATCCATTGTGTAGCTTGAAATTCAAGAAAATCCTTGATTTGTACCGGGGATTCTTCATAAATTGTCGCCACCTTGATGCCCTCTTGGGGATCGCCTATTCCTTCGCCCAGTTCAGATGCTATAGTTCCTTCCTGAGCCCTAAGAAGTTCTTGAGTTTTTTCTCCAAAGACGTCGCTTTCTCTTCCCAACTCATAGATTAGAACCTGGTTGTTCGAGGATCAACCTTCCTTGACACCACTTCATCCCAATCTTGAGCGTTTTCATTGAAAATTTCATCTTCGAACCGATCATGGGAATAAGGCCATCAAGATGATACCTACGATGCATGTTGTAGGACCAGGCCCTTTGGATAGTGTTTGCGAAATCGGCTGGTGTGGAACTGTAATTCTAGTTGGCTCAACCCTTCTTGCTTAGCATGCATGGTATCTTTGACCATGTAGAAGCCAATATGAAACCCATACGAAATGAAGGCTTGCTTCTTGTCCTTTACTAAAGTGGCATTGTATCCTTGCAGGATAGTTTGGTAGAAAATTTCCCCTAACACTAGTTGGTCAGGAACATATATGGGTAACAAATGGGGTGCCTCTGTTTCTTTGAAAACCCTGATGTAGGTTTCACGCTCGTCTAGATACCAGTGACCCATTTTAGATATAACCTTTTTTGCTTCTTTTGATAGCCTAGGGAACTTTTTCCTAAACAAAAAAAAATAGATACGTGCATTAAACTGGTCACAGATAAGGGCATAGTATTTTTTGTACTTGTTATCCCATAAGATGCTGAAGTATACATGGACCGGGAGCTCCGAAGAGTGCCAGTTCAAGTTCATTCTAGAGAAAAAATTCTTGGCGCAGATGATGTCTAACAGATACAAGGCCATGTAGAAGAAGGGGGTTTCCACCTCTTTTGGCGTCTGGGATTGTCTTATGTAGGTGCTCAGCTGTTTGGAGATGATGGCACCCTAATTGAAACCTGTGCCTGAAATGGCCACCGTATAAGCTAGGGGCATCAAAGCCTCTAAAAACTGGGAGCAATATTTCTCCCCATGCAACCTACAGATAAGGGCCATCAAGTATATGTATGGTTCCATTAGATTGGTCGTTGGGTAACAACTGGCAGTCTGGTTCGTGAATTTTTTGTCTTCCCTCCACCAGGATGCCATGATTTGGCTGGTATCATGTGAGGCATAGAAACTCAAAAATAAATCAGTGCTCATCTTTTCTTCTAACTCCCTGAGATTGTAGTAACTCTAAACCTATGATGGTAAGAAAACCCTGACGCATCCACCATTATCATCATTAATCAAACATTTATGTTCATTGGTGTGGTCAATGATCCACTTTAGGAGCTCAATGCAATGAAACATTGGAGTTCGTCTTGCCAACATGTGTAGATAAGCCCTGCAGATGCTTGGGAGGACATAATTATTGAGCTTCCTTGTATCAAGATTGTTGTGTGAGGTATACTCGAGGGGTTCTTCCTTCTTGATATTCTTAAAAAATTATTCCCATCAAGGGAATGTTGTTTTGGCTCCAATGTTGACCTCTGTGTCCCCAAATGTCAGGGATTGGATGAAGGCCTTCTTGGTAGTTGTCTTAATGATAGGCACCAGTTTGGGGGAAAATTCTAATTGTCTTGCAACTGCTGGGGAGGATCCCTCTCCTGCTTCTGGTTCCTGTGGATTTGGTGCCCTTGGGGATTTCCTGGTGGAGGTTTTCTTTGGAGACATTTTTCTTTCAATTAAAAGAACCTTTAAACATGTGTACAGAGTAGATTTGGGTTGAGAACATAAAAGGAAACATAAAACACCACGAGTGGATACATACCTATAATGCTTGCTAGGCTAGTTGTCTAATACTCATTGAACTTTGGAAGAATTTTCCAGATCGTTAGCCCTTCTCCTTTGTTCGTTATGAACTCTTTGTCATGCAAAATAGGATCATACAAAATGACCTCGACAACATATAATAGGAGAAACTCTATCCGTCATATCAACCAATTAATATGAGTAATACATGTAATTCAAAAATAAACTACCGTCAGTTCTCCACAATTAAATTGTAACTGGTCGACGACAGAGGTGCGGAGGCAGATGCATTGTATCAACAATTTTAAACTATTTATTTTGATTCACACATGGATTAGAAACTAATGCACGCTCCATGATTTTATTAACACCTTAAATGCGTCGTACCTAGTGAATCTAAGGATTAAAATGTCTTATCACGGTGTGTCTTTCCGGCTTGGAGGTCAGGGATCAACATTTTAAAAATTAAAATTTAATGTGTATTTTATTTGGTAACCCCTCTACACTGGAATTGTGTTGGGTGTCAGCAGTCGACAAAACCTCTCTTTTCTTTGTGGGACACTTACCTTTTTTGTTTTTTTGCCGAAGTTGAATGGGTTGGTCTTCGATGATACCCCTTCCAAAGTTCAATTGTAAAAAGAAATACTTTCATATACCAATGCTGATGAAGATTGGTGTTCGGCTATTTTAAACTTCTTAAACAATTTTCATCACCTTTAATGTTTCGATTCCTTAAGTAGCTTGTTAAGAACCCTTCAATGTTAAAGATGATTCTTTGTTGTATGTTTAGGTAAACTTTAGAAAATTCAAACATGAAACATAAAAAATAAGAGCAGGTATCAGTTTCATACTAAATTCAAAACATACAGCGCAAAGGATAAAGTGGTACCCAAAAATTAAAAAATGAACATAGACTTTTAGGGTGTGTTGAGTGCTCAAAAAATGGCAATTCATTGGGCGAATGTAGAATCTATGTTCCTCCTTCAAGGCTCGGCAGATATAGAAACTGATGGAGAATCTCGACTGGTCTTAAATCAGAACCTCTTAACCTTTGCATCTGCCATCCTTTGGTTGATTCTATCGGGTCTACCTGTGGGTTTTTAGCCTCGTTCCTCCTTCGTTTCCTTTGACCTTGACTCATTCCCCTTTATTTTTTACAAGAGAGAGTTAGGGTGGATGCTTTGATAGATTCGTCTTGTGGGTTCGTGTATTCCTTTCTGGATTTCCTTCTTTCCCTTGAGGTTTAACCGAATCAAAATGTAGACATTTCTAACATTTCTCTGAAATCGTTCATTTGCTCCAGTTGGATAGAGGATTCCTCAAGGTAACTGCAAGTTTTCCAGTGTTTCTGGTGTTTGTGAGTGAGCAGTGAGTTAGGAACAAGGTTTACTATGTTGTGCGACCTTAAGACCAACCATCATTTTACCAGACATACCTTAAAAAGAAAATAAAGCTAGGAATAAAAAGAAACAACAAAAGGCGTACTTGCGCAATCATGAAGACATTCAAAAAAGAACGTAAAACACATAAATTTTTGTTGTTTTTTTAACTTACAGGAAGTATTGTTTTAGGGATTCTCCATTTACTGGGAGGGCATCAGGTTCTCCCCTCAAACTCTGTAATCGATAAGTTCCTGCCCCAATTTTCTTAGCTATCTGGAAAGGTCAAATCCATAGACTCTGAAACTTAGAATGTTTCCCTTTAGGTTCATTTGCTCTGTCCCACTTCAGGACTAAGTCTCCGACTTCAAAATTATTTTATTTAGCCTTATGCTTATCGAACCATATTTTCATTGTTTGTTGGTAAGCTAGGAATTTTGATTTATCCTTTTCTCTCTCTTCTTCTAGCATGAGCAGAGTGTTAATCCATTGTTGCATGGCCGATGAGGGTTATTCGTTGCAATCTTGGGCTAGATGAAGAGACTGAAGATAGAGCCCATTTGGGAGGATGGCTTCTTGCCCATAGACCAAAAGGTATGGGGAATTTACTATAGCTTCTTTGGGTGTGACCCTGTCGGCCCAGAGAGAATTATAAAGTAGATTATGACAATTTCTTTGGTTATCTGTAACCGTCTTATTTAATATCCTTACCAGGTTTTTATCAGTCGATTCAGCCACAACATTTCCCCGGGGATAGTAATTTGTAGAGTACTTGATTATGATTCCTTTATCTATAACAAACTCTGTCAATAAGGTTAAAGAGAAGTAAGTTGCGTTATCAAAGACCAGAACAGAAGGGACATCAAACCTCGTGATTAGTTGTTGTTCTATGAATTGGATCACTACCTTATCATTTACATGAGTTAGAGGGATGGCCTCTACCCATTTCGTGAAATAATCGGTGGAAATAAGAATGTACTTGTGTAGTTTTGAGGATCTAGGTATGATTTCTCCTATGATAGCCAAACCCCACTACTCGAAAGGTCGAGAGATAGTAACAGGTTGGAGGGGAACAACCACTCTTCTCTCCTTTCCAGTGCTTATTTGACAAGTCTTACAGTGTCTAGCGTAAGTATGAGCATATTTGAACAAGGTGGGCCAATAATAGCCAGCTCTCAGAATATTATGAGCAATAGTGTTTCTTGCAAAATGTCCCTCAGTGGGGCCATCATGGATTTCATTCAGGACTTTTTTTGTATCTCCTCATTTGAGACATCTTAATAGTACCCCATCGTAATTGATCACAAAGAGAACCAAATTTATAAGACGATATTGTGTAGATTTTAATCTTAGGGCTCTCCTTTCTCTAGGATTGAGGTTTTTGGGACAAGTCCTGTGATGTAGAAGATAAGTTAAATATTTATACCAAGAGTCTTGTCTTGGGAATATGTATGCTACTTTATCACACCATAGTTCCATCTCATTCCCCCATCCGAGGTCTTCATTCACTCGATCTTGGGCTTCGGCTACAATCTTGCACAACCCTTGCCCTTTTACCAGTTTTGCCAGTTTTATATCCAGATTGAATTCCTAGACTACCGCCATCCATTTCCCTCTTCTTTCCCCCATTTCATGCTAGGTAAACAAGGATCAGAATGTAGGGTGTGGCACAATTACTTTAGTGTGATCCTTGAGGATGTAAGACCTGAAATTTTTTACTACCTTATAAACTGCATAGACTTGTTTATCTACAGCAGGATAATTGAGCTCAGCTCCTTGAAGATTAGTACTCATAAATGGCACTAGATCTTCATTGTTTCCATCATCCTTCTGATTCAAGACTGTAGCTAGTGATTGATCGAAGGTGAAATTATAAAGGAAAAAGTCTCTATTGAAATCGGGACTTCGCAACACCAAGGCCCAGGAAATGGCAGCTTTGATATTGTTGAAGGCGTATTTCACTCATCACCCCAGTTAAATTCGACATCTTTGTGAATCATATTTTGTAAGGGTTTGATGATTTATGTGAAGATGGGAATGAACTTCCTCAAAAAATTGATTTTCCTGAAAAATGACTACATAGCTTTCTTGTTATGGCGTAAGGGAAGTTGAGCTATGGCTTTAATCCTTTCTGGGTCTATGTGAATCCCTTCTTGAGATATAATGTGACCTAACAACCTACCTTGCTTGACACCAAAGATAGTTCTCTTAGGGTATAAGGATATACCGTATTTCCTACATCTCTCGAAAATCTGAGTTAAGTGTTGGATGTGCTCTTCTTTGTTCTTTGAATACACTGTTATGTCATCTAGATACACAACCACACATTTATTGATTAGTCCCTGAAAATCCATGTCCATGGCTCTTTGGAAGGTTGCTCCTGCGTTAATTAACCCAAAAGGAATGCGCTTATAAGAAAAGGTTCCCATTTGGTTCGGAAAGTGGTTTTTTAACGATCTTCCTCTAGAACAAGTACTTGGTTATAACCTGAGAAACCATCTAGTAGAGAGAAGATATCCGAGCCAGACACAGTCTGCAGGATTTGTTCCATTGGTGGGACTGGGTAATTGTCCTTTTCTAAAGCCCTGTTGAGGTTCCTAAAATATATGCATAGGCAGATTACCTTTGACTTTTTCCTCACTGGAACAAGGTTCGCTACCCAAGCGGAATGCCTAACCTGAAAAATGATCTTGGCATCTAAAAGATTCTTTAATTCTTGATACATAAGAGGTTCTAGGGATGGGTGATACTTACAGAGCTTCTATTGGAAAGGTTTTACTTCCGGTTTTAAAGGGATGGTGTGTTGAATTATGTGGGTATCATACATTTTCAAATCCCTATAGGACCATGTAAAGACATCCTGGTATTGCCTGAATAATTTGAGGTAATATTTCCTCTCTTCCTTAGATATAGTATTGCCCAGATTCAAATTCTTTGGACTCTCTAGGGTTCCAAGGTTTATAGTTTCATGCAGGGGACAAGAGCTACTAGTATTAGCATTTTTGGGTCCCTTAAATTGCTCTTTCAGATCAAACAAATTTTCTAGATTAGCTATCCCTTTCGAGATCATGTGGACCTTTGATTTATCCATAGGTCATCCTATCTGAGGATTGGTTTCTATGGACAGCTCTTGGAATTCTTCATCGTCAATAGCAAGATATTTGAAATTGTCTTGGTTAGTCAAGAAGTTTATTATTTGTTCATATCCTTCAAAGACATTCCAATTGGAAATGTTATTAGGTACTGACGGTTTGTAGAGTAGTTCCATAGTGAATCGGGAGGCTTCATAATCTTCTAAAGGTGATAGCCTGGAAGCGGTTGTGGCCAAGGAGTCAGCAAGAATATTCTTTGTTCTGGGGATCACAGTGATATTAAAAGCCTCAACGTGATCTATTAACCAGTTACCACTTTGTAAATTCCCAGAGGTTGTTGAAAGGTAGAAGAAATTTACTAGAGGTAACTTTATCCAACCACTTTGAAACTGGGATCTAGCCCTTCCATTTTTAGAGAGGGATCTCTCTGTAAAATTTAACTTTGTTTTAGATTTTAGATGTTACACTAGTTAAATAAATGAGACTGTGTTGTTTGTTTTATAAAAATGGTTGAAATATGGCTTTCACATCCATTGGGCTATGGGGTCTGTTTTATAAAGCTTGAGATCGATACAACTTTTATAAGGTGTTTTCATAGGGAAGGATAATGAAACTGTTAGATTCTTTAGAATTAAATGATGGATAGAAGAAAAGATGAGATAATCAATTATAACCAAGAATCATTTAAGAATTTATTAATCATAACATTGAAAGATAAACATTTAGATCTTTAAAAGTCAGAAACAGAGTATACAAAGATAAATTCTACAACTTCAACTTCTTTTAAATGATATGATATAGAAAACATAAATGATTACGAAGATAAAAAAAAACCATTCAACTGAGAGAAGAAACATCACCAACAACTAACATGCAGGAATCCTATGAAATGTCCTTTTATTACTGGTAGATCTCTGATAAAAAATTACAGTGCTTACAGCTTTCTTCGGCATAAAGATCAACCCTTAGTACTTCGAAGTTTGAAGTATTTATAAAAAAAATTACAAGCAACCTTGTCATTAATGATCAGGACATGGTAGATTCTAAATCTAACTAACTAGATAAAAAGATACAAAAATATAGGAACTAATGATGATCTATTGTATCCTTCATGCTAATTTTGGGGAAGGTCATTGCTTAATCATTCACGTGACTTTGAATTTTCTTTATGATTACTTAGATGGTACACCTCATCTCTCATTTGATCAAATTTCACAGATCCTCCCATGTTTGCTGACTGGGAATGGTGACTTTGAGTAGTCTTCGATAAATTTCATCCATTTCTATATATCTGGCAAAAGTCATCTTGGTGATGAAAATATATTTGATTTCGTGTTGGATACTAAGGTCCAGTTGCAGAGTTTCTAGAAATGCCTTAACTGTTATGCTACCCTAAATTCTTGAAAACTTGGAACTGTCCTTGGCCACTGTGGTAATTTTCTGTTTGTAATCAGAAAGGGTCATTAACTTATCGTTTAAAACTAGTAAGCTAGGAAGACCTTTCTTCTACAACACATCAATCTTGTTGAAGAATCTTTGAACCTCGATATCCATGTATTGGAATTTCTTGTCCAACTGCAACATTAATCCTCTTTTGGTTAGAACTCTTTTGACCTTGAGGATAATTTTTGTCCTATCTTGAATCTTCAGGTCTTCCATCTCTTCCCTAGTTTTTGAATTCAAAAACTTAATGATTTCATTAGCTTCTATGGTCATTTCCTCCATCTCTCCTTTTATCTTGTCGATAGCCTGCCTAATCCTCAACACCAGTTCATGTTGTTCAAACATGATTTGCACCATAGGACATATTTAGTTTATGGATTTGGAGATATCCATCCAAATATTCTCCTTAGCTTCTGCTAGTGTTTTTCCTCCCACTGTTTGCTTTTGCAGGTGTTGTATTTCCTACTTGAGATTTTTTGATTTTTTCCTCTCAATGTTGTATCTTGTCTAGTAGGAAGACTTGAGCTCCTGGAGATTCTCAATATCTATGTTCAGTCTATTGATTTTCATTCCTTGTAGGGTCATCTCCTCCATTGATTTTTCTAAATCTACAGATTTTTCCAGAGCCGTCAGTGGGGTGGCTAATGGAAGTTCTACTGTGGTGGTTGTTGATGATTTCGTTGTGAGGAGAACTACACTCAGTGGGATGAATTCCATGGGTGTTGCATGTTCCTTCTCCTTTACTAACCTCTCCATCTATGCTTCCATCTCTTTTATTTGTGCATTCTATTCCATGATCAACTTTAGCATCTCTTCCTTTTCACCTTCTGTCTCATCCATCTCTTTGGCCTGTGAGTCTTCTATAGGTGGCAGTTTTAGTTGCTTCCTCAAAGATTCTATGTCAGCATTCTTTTTCTTGAGCATCTCCTTAGCTAATTTCACATTTGAGGGGTCATACCCAATTTTGAGCACCAATTATTCTAAGGAATTAATCCTGTTATCTTTTGCAAAGGATGATATTTTCTACAGCTTTAAGTGGGTTTGAACATTGTTCAGAGAAACCTGTAATTTAACAGTAGAAGTGGAAGCATTGGCTAATGTTGAGAAAATCATTTCTCCAGTCTGTCTATGTAAATCCATTTGATTGGATGGATGTACATCTCTGGTGTTAAACTCCAATGTAGCCCTCTTGTAATTAGTGATTTCCTTTGGATGGGGCACTTGTGCCTGCAAAAATGCCATGTGCATTCTCCCCTTTTCTGTATCAAAATATGATAACAATCTGTGATGTGTTGTGAACGTTTTCTTCCAGAACTGAGCATAGGTGTTGTTGGTCAGCATCTCATTTTTATTCTTAATCAAATCATACTTTTCAAAAATGCTTAGTTTTGCAAATCCTAATGGAGCTTGGGTAATCATAGTGGTAACAGTCTGCTTCTTTGAGGAAGAAGTAGACATCATCTGATGAATACTTGAGAAAGGTGATGAATGCTCCCCCTTGACTACTGTGGTAGACTCAGTCTCTTCCTCTCCAGACATATCAATAGTGTGAGCGGTCTTAGTACTTTTATTGTACACCTGGAAGTCCTCTGTTGACACTTCAGTGACTGAAGGTGAGACATCTTTCCTAAGTCTTTAATCCTTAGGTACATGTGGTGTAGTTGTTTGTGAGATGACAGTTGGAGTGGGATATGGTTCTGTTTCTTCCAGAGTGTTTACCTCCCACTCTGTCTAGTTTACAAATTTCTAGATCTTTGGTTTGAGTGCATGAGCATATGGAGAACTTCTATTCTTCGATCTCATCTCTACAATAATCTCACATGGATCATAGTGCCAAATGAAACTGTTGTTGAAATTCATTCCCTTTAATAGCTTGTCGGCCTCTTCTCCTCCAGCTCGATTGTTGTAGATAAAAGGTCCTATCTACAATTTGATTCTCAGTTGTTGTTTCTTCTTCAAAGACATGAAATGAATGTCATCTAAATTAATCATTTTCCTAATGTACTCCAGGGATAGTATTCTAACAGTAAATTACTTGGGCATCTTATAGGGACCTAACTCACACCCATATACTTTGATCTCTATGTGATTTTGATCCAGGTACTAGTCTCCAGTATTGGTGAGGTTAGAGAGGTGTAAGCTTCTCTGTACCTCTTCATTTATCCGTGACTCTGGTATACCACTGAGCACACTCACCACTCAATGGTAAAAATGCTTAATAAACTATTTTAAATTAAACTCTGTGGAGTTTCTTCTGAGTAGCAAAGTCCAAGAGGTGACATACTGTGGCTTGTCATCCTTGTCCATTTTTTGCATAAGGAAAGAGAGCCTGTCTACTTGAAAGAAGGTGAACATGTAGGCCAATATTGAAGAATATCGGAACATGCCCTCTATGGCGAATTTAAAAATTTGTTCATGGATGTTCTCGACCAGGAAAGTGTTGTAGTCGAACTAGATGGTGGCTTTTTCTTCAGCAGAGAAAATGGGTTCATCCACCCATTTGTTTGAGAAATAACTGAGCAGAAAACATAGTGATGAAATAATTTGGTTGCCCCTTTATGAAAACATGGAGGAATGGTAAGGGGGATTTTTCTTAGGGAATTGGGCATCCTGTGGGAGGAAAAGCTCAAAAATCTGTGCGCTCTGGGGAAAAGACAGATTTTGGCACATCTCTGTTAGAACTTCAATGGTGAGGGGAGAGTGGGATTCATCTCTAGATATCTGCATCATTTGATCAATGGCCTTGAGTGTGATAGAGAACTAAGTTTCTCCAGACGATGAAACTATGGCTCTTTGATCAAGGAGGTAATTACCCTAGAATTTGAGGGTGAACTAGGGAAAATGTTGGATTTGGGGAAAGAGATACAGAGGGAGATTGCACTCTCAGATCCCAATATCTTCGCTTTGATCCATGAATGTATATTTAAACCATGACTGCAATTTGGCGAAATCGAATTCGCACCTAGTCTCTGAGATCAGGTAATCTTTGTCAACTAGCGGGATCCAATCGAGATCGATAGGAGGTGGAAGGAATGGATTTTCCTCGACTTCTGATCTTTTCTATTTCGGCGCCATCGATTCAACAGGTACCTACAAACTCAAACAAAAGAGTTAGTAGGTAATGGATATGGCTACATCGTTGACTGAAAAGGTGAGGAAAATGTGCTTCTAGTGTGCAGAGGTTGTGAGCAGTGCACAAATGGTGGAAACAAAGTTAAATTTGAGTGAACAGGTATCCATTGGATGCGGAGGACAGGTCAGCAGACTAACAGATATGTTAGCCTATAATAAATGGCCAACAGATCATTCAAAGTGCAAGGTGGCAAGCGAAGGATGGGTGAAGGGTGTACCAAGATGATGCAGAAGGAAATTATTGGAGGATAGGAAAGTGGAACATGACCTGTGATGGGTGAATGAAGGGGAAAAATGACAGAGTTATGAGACAGGACTTATATGGGGTAGTGGAACATGACGTCAGGAGGCGGCGGGATAGTGGAAAATGATGTCACGATGCGGCGGTTTTAAGGCAATGTTGGTATGGCAGTATGTCGGAGGGGGGGTAAGGTGGAAAATGGTTTAGAGCAAGGGGCCCCGACACTATAGAGTTGTGACACGTTAGGATGGGGCCCACCAGGAAAACCATTGATATCGGACCCCCCCCCACCATCGTTAAAAGTAGAACTGTCGGGGGGGTCCAGAATCTATTGTTGGTCGTAGATATAAGCATCGCTAGATCAACCGTAGATCTATGCGCGCTCTTTAGTCTTCATATCAGACCCCCCCCNNCCTTAGATCTCAGTGTTGATGGATCCACCATAGATCTGTGCGCACTTATTAATCCCCGAGAATGAATCAAAATACACAACATAAACTTAGGATAGTTCTCTTTTGTGGGTTTTGCATCGCTTCCCTTGAATTTTGTCACCATGGGGTTAGGAAACACACTTCAAACATCCAAATCATGAATTTTCATCGATCATCATGCATGTTTTATTGAAGAAAAACTGGCTAGCCTATGTTCTATCCTACCTACCTACACATTTAGCCCAAATTAAAGTATTGTACTAAGAAATTACTCTATCCTAGGGATATTTGACCAAGTTTAAATAGTTTGGTCAAATTTATTCACTAACTATCCTATCTACTTGGCTAAGATTAAACAGTTTAGCCAAGTCTTATTCAGTAAGACTATCAATAGAAGTTTAAAAAACCTAACCATGATTAAACTGTATGGATCAAGTCATTATTATTGCATGGGGATTTTATCCATTTTCTTTTATGCCCTCTTTTATTCTTTTTCTTTTCTTTCTTTTCTTTTTATATTTATTTATTTTTCTTTTTTCTTTCTTTTTGAAAATAATTTGCAGGAATGAAACATTATTTCCAACCAAACTACATCAAGAGTAAAAATCTCTAGTCACCAGTTGATCCTATGAAATATAGGGTTATAACATAACCTATAAACCTCCTACTGATAGTTATTCAGATGAGGAGAATTGCAATGTATAGTATTTCTTACTTGTCTAACAATAATTTTAGAGTCCTTGAAAACTTTCAATTCTTTGATATACAAATCTATGTCTTTCCTTAATCCTTGTACCAGAGCTTCATATTCGATAGTGTTATTGGTACATTTGAATTCTAGCCGGTAGGACAAGAAATGATGTTTACAAATAGGATCGATGAGGATGCATCCTGCTCCAGACCCTTCTTGAGATTTAGACCCATTAAGATAGAGGGTCCAAATTTGTGAACGGGAAGCACTTTTTTCATTTCCCTTATTAGTTTCTTTCTCCCTGAGCTCTTGTTTTGCAATCTCTAGCACTAAGTTTTGGCAGAAAAGGGTGTCTCCTATCGGTATCGACAATTTCTCTTGGAAAATCAATTTGTAGTTCTCGGTAGGAGGAACATCGGATAGGAGGGGGGCGAAATTTCCGAAGTAGGATTTGTAGGAATAATTGCCCAGTATGGGGAAATCTCTGGATGAGGGCTCATTCGGGGTTTCTAAGTCAGTGACCGTATGTTTTAGATATCTCTCCCTATCGATTATGATCATGTTCTTTTATCCCTTCAGTGGTAGCCAAAGGTGTGCCCAGTCCATACTGAAGTATCTGTTTATATTTTTAGAACAATCTCAACTTAGTAATATCCCATATGCCTCTGGGATATCTACTACAATAATGTTGATCACTTGCACAAGCATGGGGTGCATCGATATTCTGATCATCACGTCTCCGAGTTATCCTATGACCTTGACCTAGGTATTCTCTAGTTGTATGACATGTTTATCACTCTTGAGATGAACGACATTCAATTTCTTGCAAAAAGACAAGGGAATGACGTTGGAGGATGCTCCAGGATCTACCAAATAGTTGTGAAGGTTCCTATTGAATATTTCAAACATTAGGAGGAATGGGGGAACAAAATGGTTTTCCTTTCTATCTCTCGAACAAGTATTCACAGTTGGTTTTCCCATCGGATCTGTGTGAGTCAAACTTATTTCTGGGCAATTTCCTATCATCAGTTTTTCCATAGAGTTCAAGGCCTATAGAAGAAAGTCTTTATGTTGAGGGATCCTACATATATCCATAATTGAAATATTGGCCTTTAGCTTCTTCAAATATTCAATCACGTTGTAATGTAGTTTGGGCGATTCCTGTGTATGGATGCTTATAGGCTTTTTACCGAGAGAGAAAGATGTCTTCGCGTGGTCGGGATTTAACTTACCTTGCGAGGCTTGGGCGATGTCAGTATATTTGGAGTTGGGTGGGCCCTTACTGTGTGTCTGTATCACCAAAATTTGTGTGGGTTGGTCCTGAGATTCAAAGAAATCATCGAAAGGAATGATCAGGTCAGGATCCCATATCATCATGGTTGTATCTCGTGGTGAGTTGACTTCTTCCTAGTCAGCCATATTCATAACCGAACTGCTTAGTTGTTCAGTCAAGGAGACTTCATCTAGAAACTGATTGGCCATCAAATTCATGGCATGTACCCATTGAGGGCAGTCTCTTTCAGAGTGGTTTTCCTGATGATAAGTATAGAAAGAATCATACACGACATTTCCTAGATTGATATTTAAGTTAGCGGGAGGAGGTTCAATTACTTTGAAAGGTGGGTTTCTTTTAAAGAAAAGATTATAGGGCCTTTGGATTTGGTTTCCCTCCCCTTCATTTCTCTTCATGTCTATGATTTCATTTCATAATTTCTTAAGAATGCATTGTAGATCTTCTATATCACCATTACCTTTGTTAGGAATTTGTTCAACCGGATTTCCCGAAGGTCTAGTCAGAAGGAGTCCTCTCCTGGGAGGGGGCTGGCTTTCTTTTTTCACTAAGGAGACCTGGCCCTCCTTACATCCTCTCATTTGGAATTCTACTATCTTAGCCTCCTCAAAATTTTTCGCCAGGGTTTGCTTAGTGACTCTTTTTACAAACATAGAAATAGAAGTTGGGAGCACATTGGCATAAACCTCGATTTGCAACTCTTGAGTTGGTTTTGTCGTGGGTTGAATTTTTTTTAAGATGGTCGTGAATCTCTGGTTGAAGTCTTTGACCCTCTCTTTCAGACTCATGGTGGTTGTGAAAAACTCAACCATCAAGGCTCCCATAGTAGTTTCCTCTGCAAATTTATATAGAAAATATTTTTGGAACTTAGGCCAACTGGTTATCGATCCTACTGGCAAGTTGAAATACCACATGGAAGATGAATTTTCAAACGTGTAGGGGAAGAGTTTGCGGACTACTTCTTCATGTTGAACGTTCATAAGTCTGATCACGAGTATGAACTTATTGATATGATCTTTAGGTAATCCTTAAGTTTTGAGGTCGTACTTAGGAAGCAATTTCTCCAGATGTCGGGGAAGATTATGTGTTACACGTCAAAATTACTCAACTGGATAAGTGTCACATGTTCCTCTCAATTGTCGTAAGTGTCACATCTTCCTTACAACTTTCACAAGTGTCGCAAGTTGTTCACAAGAGTCGCAAACATTGTTTAAGGATAATGCCATAATGACGACACTAACGAGGCACTTAAAACATCTCATGTACTTGATTTGAAGAAGAAGAATTGATTAACCGAAGTCAAAGAACTCTTGACACCTGAGAAGAGCTCTGAAACAAAGGTTTTGAGGGTGAGCGCTCCCCTATATCAGTATTAGGAGCGCTGGTTCCCCCCTACAAGGCTTCAGGGAGCGTTATAACGCTTTCCTACACTTCAGAAGGAGCGCTATCCACCTTTGGAGCGTCAGTGCTTCCCTCAAGCTTCTCAAGGAGCGCTACAACGCTCTGATGCCCCTTTTGCAGGAGAGATACCTAATCTGAGGTAGTTTTTGGCCCGTTGAGGAGAATAAGGGGAGGATCTTTCAAGATTAGAAGCCAATTGCATTCAAATTCTTGGTTTCATCAAGAGATCCCTGATCTAAGGAGGAGGTTCCTCAACTTGTTCTAAAGATAACTCAAGAGGTTAAGCTCCTCTTAACCTATATAAGCAAGCTCTATGATGGTGAAAAGGGGGAAGAATTGCTAGCCCGAAACCTATGATCTCATAGGAAACACACAGTCAGCCAAAGGAGAGTGATCAGTGAAGCTGCTACCATCCAGATTGTGGATATTTTGAGCAAGGGTTAGATGAAGGGGACTTGATGAAGCTGTCGCATTCACATCTACGATTGCAAGTACTGTTGTCGTTATTCTCATTAATATGACACGCTTGGCCTGTTTCTTTCTAGTTTGTGTCTGATGTTACATAAACTTATCATTGATAGATAGATCTATTTTCAAGCTAATATCAATAGAGTAGGAAGTGGTCATACCTTGTTTGTTTGCAGGACTCAGTGAGGAGCAAAGGATCGGAGCACAACTCGGAGCGTGCAGGGACAAACGTTGATAAAGAGGTACTTCTATTATCCTTCCTTCTCATGTGTTAGTTTGGACAGATTCGAAAGGAATTCAGTGTCCACATTAAGCATTTTCTATCTTAGATTTAAGGTCAATCTCTTTGAGGCAATCTACCTGTCTGCAGGGAGATTTTCCTATAACAGAAACTGGTGACTCCACTGGGGAGATAGCCTCAAATCGAAACTTCTTGTTTTGATTTCTCCTCATTGACCTTGTTCTACCCCTTGATTTTTTTAGACCTGGTTCACTCCTCTTTTGATTGGTTTCATGAGCTGATTGGCTCCCTAACCCATCATACTCAGCCTAATTGTCGAGATTGAATTGCAATTTTTGGAATTTTTGACATTTTTGGGAGTTTTTTGACCTGGCACCCCTGTCCTTGTGTTAACAGAGTGCCAACGCTCCCTAATAGACTTACACAGAGCGCTATAACACTCCTTTCCTTTGGAGACAGAGCGCGAGCCCTCCTTTGGCCAAGAAATCTTCTAGAATTGTTTTTTTTTTCAGGGTTTTTCTCTGTGTCTCTCTTGCTGGGTAATCTTGTGAGTCAATCTTTCTTCTTTCCAACTTTGACATCTGTCTTTTTCTTGAAGATCAAACATCTTGTTGTTTGGATTTTGTAGCCTTCTTCACTGTTGTTGTTTGAGTTTTTCTACCATTTGAAGTTTGAAACCCATGCATTGTTTTTCTCGCCTCATCAACTGAATGAAAAACTCTGGTGAAGGTCATCGAAGGCCTACAGATCCGTTCATTTTGGTTTTGGTTCATTGTTCTTCGACTTTTTCTTTTAGTTGTGAAGTTTGATTTCTCTTTGATTGCTTCTTTTCTTTCACTTTTCGTTTTGATTACAACGAAAGGGTGTATTGTTTGTATGACTTTTGCTTGTGCTAGTTTGATTTTCATTCATCCAAGAAGGTAATTAGCAAGACAAGCATTGTGTTGAATTGATCATTATTCATATACAAACAATGAAAAAACATCTTCATGATTGATTGTGCATATTAGAAGGTATCTCAAAAGCTTTAGCATCACATCAGGATTTGATTGAGAAAAAGAATTGTTTGAGGACATTCCTTATTAGTGCTTGTTAGTGGAAAGAACTCTCTCTCTCCCTTAGATAGATGTTCATCGAAAAGAAATGACTGCTTGATGCATTTTTGGGACTGAGTCATAATTCTATTTGTTTCACTTCCATGCACCCTTTTTGCGTAAAGAACAGCCATAAAATCCACGCTAATTAAAAATTATTTAGAACTTTTTCTTTTCTAGGATCCTCCACCAACAGTAGACTAGGCTTAGTACTTTGGATTAGGCTGTGAGCATAACTGTCCAAAGTTTCCAAAAAAAACATTAGCATCCTGAGTTAGGGAGAGTCAAATCTAATCATCGTATAAGTCTGCCTGGGATCCCCCTCTCACACAGGGGTTACGCACAAGGTCGCATTCGGGTGAGCTACGGGGACTAACCCTCCGTGGTTTAACTGATTGTGGTGGTCAGATCGTATTATGGGGATCACTTTGAGGTAAATCCACAATTACTGCATGGAAGCCTTTTAGTTGATTTCGGGCTCGATACCCTGCCCATATATTCGGATCGGACTGTTGACTGTTCCCGCCCAGGGGCTGACTGCGAATTGGTAACCTTAGTGGCCATAATCTTTAAGGTCTTACACAAGGTGACGGTGACAGGAAGTCTCACTGTACCTGGGGCAGACATTGGTCAAACTCACTCGGGCTCCTTGGAGGGTAAATCCACAATTACTGCATGGAAGCTTGCACCAAGGCGTAAGTCCATTAAGCAGGTCGCCATTGTAACTGTTCCACCTTATCCCTGCCCCTTCTGGACTTGATCACGCGATGTTGGATTTCATCACCAACTAGTACGGTCATCAAAAGAAGGTCCTGTTTGCTAGGTTGTGATTCTTAGATTTCTATTAGCGTATGTTGTTTCTTTTCGGTAGTTGGCCATAGATTTTTTTCGCCGACTCTTTTTCGCCAACAACGACCCTCCACACCGTTCACGGAGGCTACAGAGACTTCCTCCAGAAAATATGGAAGGAAACACCCCTTTTCCCCCTCATTCTACTGAGGAATCTCCTCAACAGAGCGAGGTTCAAAATACTACAACTTCCCAGGAAGAAGTTCCCACTCCTTTGGATAATTTTCGAATTGTTTCAGAGTCTCTGGAAGCTTTTCGCATTCCAGAGGGATATGAATGACGTGTCCTCCAACTGAATTCCATCGGTGAATTTGTCATCATCAATCCTTCTGACATTCCAGCTTGGTCTCCTCAAAACCCTTTAGCCAATGACCCTTTTTGGACCGCAGACATTGTTCGGAGTCCACCGCGCCTGGTGCAAGATCTTTATGGAATAGGGGAAGGGGCCGATGTGCCCATCTCCTACACCGTACCCCTAAACCATTTTAACGGTACTACCATTTTTACGGCCACACCGCCCGTTGGTCCGAACATACCGTCCGTTGTCCCAAGGTCTACTATTCCCCTCCAGACGACCCAATCTATAATAGTCCCTCACATCCCGACTATTCCCATCGGTAACTCGGTGGTTAATCAAGCTGCTATTGGCACACCTATAACACCAAGACCTACACTCCCTTTTGGATTCAGGGCAATGAATGCTTCCACTGCCACCACTACCCAAACTACTACCCAAGTTATACTGGGAAGTTCCATACCTATCCAACAACCCGGAGAGACCGGTCTTGGTGGTCCTAATCCACTTGGCGGCACTAGTTAGTCATTTATGTCTGGTTCTCAAATCCTAGGAACTCTACCTCAAGCTAGGGGGCATCCTCCCACTGAAGGACAAATTCCATTCGGGGGGCACCCTCATGCTGGGGGGAAACCTCAAGTCGGAGTCTACCATCAACTGCATGGACAAAATGTGTCTGCCACACCTAATCCGTGGAACGTACCTTTTCTAGGAAACCCACAGTTCTCAGTAGGACAAAATTCTCAGATTCCGCAACAACCTCCCTATGGACAAATGCCTAACCCAACCTATAACCCGCAAAACCCATCCGGTTATCCTCCGCTCATACATGCTTCTCAAAACACCTCAAATCCTGTGTACTTTGGTCAAAACCAACCTCACATGATAGGGCCCACTAGTTATAATTATCCACATAACCCAGTAATGGGCCCCACCGGTGTCCCTCTGCCACACCAACATTACCCACAGGTTAACCGACAACTACCTTTTCTATCTACCCTGGATCTTCCAGACTTGTCTTGGTTAACGAATGATCCTATTTATCATTCTCTGGTTTGGCCAGCTATTCCAGCTAAACTTCCTTCTGATATCCCAAAATTCGACGGAAATTCCGGAGAAGACCCGAACAACCACGTGATGACTTTCCATTTGTGGTGTTCATCCAACTCCCTCATGGACAATTCAATTCGTTTGCGTCTTTTCCAACGAAAACTTATGGGTTCCACAGGGAAATGGTATATTGAACTACCATGCACATCTTTTCATGATTTCAACTCCCTCGCCATGTCGTTCCTCACACACTTCCAACTACCCATTCGATACGAGACGGGTACTGAACTATTAACCTCCCTTCGTCAGACAACTTTCGTACACATCTCCGACCATATTCATGAATGGAGACGACGACGAAGGCTAATCAAAGCAGTCATTCCTAACCAATTGTTAGTAGAATGGTTCACTAAATCATTGTTACCCCAGATTTCTCATGACGTTGCCATGGGTGGTGTAGTCACTGAGGAAGAAGCCATTGCTCGAGCTCAGTACTTAGACTTAGTCTATTCACAATCCGGTAATCTGTATGAGTTGATATCGAATGCTACCCATGCCACTAACGACCCATCCAAGCCATCAACCACTTCACATGCGGATGGAGGTATTGGCTCCGTCAAAACCCAATCTACTACCCAGTCGGCTGGAATGATTTAGCGGCCTGCTTCGACAGCTGCTCCCAGCCCGACTACACCCTCTTCTACCCCCGCTCAAACTCAGGTCTCTGATGTGAATGCGGTCCAATCAACCCCTTCACAACAACTTGGGGGCAAGAAGAAAGCGAGAAACAAACCAAAGAAGAACAATAACAATGAACAACCCAAAACCCAACCGCAAACCCCTGCTGGAGGAAAACAACCACAACGAAAACCGAAATTCCCATGTCTCAGTTGCGGTGACGATCACTACACTCGAGACTGCCCACATCATGATGAAGTGGCCAAACTTTTCAAGGGAAATTCACAACCCACTGTGCTTACTCAGCCCTTTCCACAACAACAATCTTTGGTTGCACAAACCCCCACGCCGGGGGGGAGTTCCAACCAACCCCATGATGAGGCCTCAACAAGTGCCCACATTTACATGTTTAACAGAGTTAATCTAACCACTCACTCTGCGACATATGACACGCCAGTTAAACCTGATAAGCCAAAGATTGCTAACGGTTCTTCGTCAGACCCGTTACCATCCTCCGTCAATCCTCCGTCCGTTATCCCCCCATCCGAGCCACTCCAGATTGAGAAACCTTCTTTTGACTCCATCCTATGCCCTCCTAAGAGCACCATCTGGAAATCTACTTTCAATCCTAACTCACGGGCTGCCCAAAATTACAATATCGTAGAAGATTTGGCCCAAGCCCCGTGTGCCATGTCCGCCTTGGAAATTCTACAACACTATCCCAGCCAACGTAGAACGCTCTTAGCTGCTATCAGTTCTTTTGATCCTGAGTCATCAAACAACCTCACGTTTAATTTGTATGATCATCAACCGCGACTCTCCCACTAGCTAGCTTTCCAAATCAATGTTGTTGTTCATAATCAACAAATCCACCGAACTATCCTGGATGAGGGAGAATCTACCTGTGTCATGTCTTTAGCCTATTGGAAAGGCTTGAAATCACCTACCCTTAACAAATCCGCTACCATGTTACGCGCTTTCGATGGATGAGGTTTTCATCCTCATAGATTATTACAATCCTTAGCCGTTCAGTTGGGTGGCAAAACTGTTACCGTTGACGTCGAGGTGGTCGATGCTTCCCTCGATTACAACCTATTACTCAGAAGAAGTTGGTTCTATGCTATGAATTTTGTCGCCTCGTCGGTATTTCGATGTGTACAATTCCCCCATCAAGATAAAATTGTTACCATCGATCAGCTTGATTTCTGCACACCCGACGCTCGCATCCTTGCTACCAACAACATTCCCTTTTTGGGAGACCACCCTGTTATGTATGAAAGCGTTGGTGTTGGCTTATTGAAAGATTCTAGCCTCATGGGTACTTTCCCTACACCACTTCCACCTACTGCACATCATATTGTCACTGTCAATATGATCTTGACTATGCCTTATCAATCCTTGGAATCATATGACCCTTGGATTGGGCCTAGTCCTTTGGAATTTGATGTGCTCAGTGACACTATGCCACTTAGCCCAGCCGAGGCCGCATACGTAGCTATTCAATCTACCTCCCCCTCTTCTGATAATTCACATTCATTGGCACCCGATGCCTATTCGATGCCCTCATGGTTGGATTCCCTATCATCTACCATCGATTACATTTCCCACATTTTTCCTTCTAACGAATCGATTATGGAAATGCTCAGTATCGACGATCTACCTTGGGATGATAATCATCATCGATCCTCTTTTCTTCTGCCTTTGGAAGAAATTCACCAAGACATATGTTATGTCTTCCCTCCCGATGTTGTTGATGCTTCGCAATCTCCTATCCTCATACAAGATACTCTCTCTGAGGGGAACATGGTTAACATCTCCACTACGATCACAATTGACATTTCAATCAAAAAAGGTGTTGTGGAAAACATTAACCTTGGCGCTAATTACACACCCGACGAAGTGGTTTCTTACACCACTTTGTTCAAGGAATTCCATGATGTCTTCGCATGGAGCTATGACGAAATGCCAGGAATTGACCCTTCAATCGTCGTACATGAAATCAAGACTTACCCTGACGCCAAACCGGTTCGACAGAAACTTCACCCGATTCATCCCAAGAAAATCACAGCTATAAAGGCAGAAGTTGAAAAACTTCTAAAATCTGGCTTCATCTATCCCGTCCCTTTAACCGAATGGGTTTTCAACCTTGTTCCGATTGCCAACAAACAAGGGACCATTCGTGTTTGCGTTGACTATCGAGATCTCAACAAAGCTTGTCCCAAGGACAACTACCCTATGCCCTTCATCGATCAAATCATCGATAATTGCGCGGGGAGCCTAATCTTCTCTTTCATGGATAGCTTTTTCAGGTATAACCAGATATAAATCTTACCTGCTGATCAACATAAGAAAACCTTCATCTGCCCTTGGGATACTTTCACCTACCGAAAGCTACCTTTTGGCCTTAAAAATGCTGGTGCTACTTTCCAGCGGGCTATGTCGTACGCTTTCCATGACATCAAGCATATCGCGGAGCCTTACCTTGATGATTTACCTACCCATTCATCCAATCGATCTGATCACATCGATCACTTGCGGGCAATTTTTCTTCGATGTCGATTCTATCGTATTCATCTGAACCCACACAAATGCATTTTTGTTGTCGAATCTGGTCGACTCCTCCGTTTCATTGTCTCCAAAGATGGGATCAGGGTGGATCCCTTAAAGATTAAGGCCATCCTAGCCTTACCCCCACCTACCAATTTAACCCGACTCCAAAGTTTGCAAGGCAAAGCAAACTTTCTTCATCGTTTCATCTGCAACTATGTCGAGATCACTAAAGGATTTATGCGGTTACTGCAAAAGAACATCCCTTTCATCTAGGATGACACTGCCCAATGATCATTCAATGCTCTCAAGCACACTTTGACCCACACACCTTTGTTACATCCCCCTGAATATACAAAGGATTAAATCCTTTACTTGTCCGCTTCTACTTCCACCATTGCGATGGTGTTAGTCCAAGAAGACCCCAACAGCGAAGGACATGTGATTTATTATCTGAGCAAGATTTTATCTGGACCCGAACTCATATATTCGCATGTTGAGAAACTGGCTTTGGAAACCATCATTGCTATCCAGAGGTTCCACCACTACATCTTATTACGCACCACCATGGTAATCGCAGACTCCAACCCTATGTACCACGTCTTGACACGTCAAGTACTTGGGGGCAAATATTCAAAATGGATCATTATTTTTCAAGAATTTGATCTGGAGTTTACGAAGGCTAAAGCCAAAAAATCCCTGGTGTTTTCCGAGCTCATTTGTGCTCTCCCTCGTGCTGATGAAAACATTGAACCTAGAGATTCTCTCCCCGATGAATCTCTCTTCCTCATTAGCACCTTTGATCCTTGGTACGGAGACATTCTCCTCTACCTTCAAACCCAACGTTTTCAGCCTAACATCTCTCGCGAAGAGCATTGACGCATTCGTCATCACTCTCGCCATTATATCATCCTCGGCGACACTTTGTATCGCCATGGTATTGACACCATCCTTCGGTGATGTCTCATTCACAAAGAGGCTGAATGCATTTTGAACAATTGTCACCTTGGCGCCTGTGGCGGTCACCTTTCCGGGATGGCCACAGCCCAAAAAATCCTACGTGCCGGCTACTTTTGGCCCTCGATTTTCAAAGATTACATCGAAGCTGTCAAAAAATGCCCACCCTACCAAATCTTTAACAAGAAGGCACACACCCACCCTACTGCACTGCACCCTATTATCGCCATCGGCCCCTTCGCCAAATGGGGTATCGATTTCATGTAGTGTAATCCTACCTCAGCCGGGGGCCACAGTTACATCATCATCACCGTCGACTACTTCACCAAATGGGCTGAGGCTATGCCTACCTTCCTGAATGATGGTCATACTGCAGCTCTATTCCTCTTCAACCACATCATAACTTGTTTTGGTGTACCACGTGCCATTGTCACTGACCATGGTGCACACTTCAAAAACTAGATGATGAGCGAGTTACATTTTAAATTGGATTTTCACCATGAAAACTCATCCCCCTACTACCCTCAAGCGAACGGACAAGTTGAGGCTATCAACAAAGTCCTAAAAACCATGATCCAACGCATGGTAGGGGAAAACAAGACATCCTGGCATTTACAACTGTTTTCCGCTCTCTGGGCCTATCGCACTTCTGTGAAAACCTCAACTGGATTCACTCCTTTCCAGTTGGTCTAGGGCATTGAAGCCGTCCTACCAATCGAGTGTGAGATTCCATCACTCAAACTGAAAGTAGAACTCTTGCCCCATACTTCTGCTGAAGAAGAACGATTCTTATATCTATCCAAATTGGACAAAACACGTCGTGATGCTGCTCTCGCCAACGAGGCACATTAGAAACGAATTAAGAGTCAATATGACAAATCCGTCCACCCCCGGGCTTTCACAGAAGGAGACTTAGTCCTCGTTTATGACCAAGCTCACGATAAATTGGGGACAGGAAAGTTAGAACCTATGTGGCACGGTCCTTACATCGTGAAATCTGTCCTACATAGAGGTGCCTACGAATTAGTTGACCATGATGGAATTTCCCTGGGAAATCCCCGAAACGAGATTTACCTTAAAAAGTACTATGCCTAGATCACCTAGCATTTGTACTTTGTACATTACTGTATTTTAGCTTGATGTGTTTATTTCTTTCATGTGCTCGAGTCTTACCTTTGCCACTCATGACTATGCTTGTGTTTTCATGCGCATATGACATCTTCCTTTCCTATCTTTTTTGGGTTCGTGGATGGCGCTAGCCGACATACCCAGAACATTGCTTCGGCATCTTGGGTTATTTACCAATTTGATGAAGTGGTGAGTTCAGGAGGTATCTGCTTAGGACCAACAACCAACAATATGGCAGAATATCACGTTTTCATCGGACTATTGACCCAAGCCTCCTCCCTAGGTATCTTTCATATCATTGTGTACTTAGACTCCCAACTCGTGGTTTATCAACTCAACCGTATCTACGCCATCCGTAATCCTATCCTGATACGTCTACACTTACAAGTTCGTCGTCTTGAACGAATGTTAGATTACAAGAGAACTTAATAGTGTTTCAGATTCATTAGCTAATTATATCATGGATAGGTATCTTTCCCACATATGAGATTTAAGGAAAGAAAAACTATACATTACATGTAAATTAAAATACATCACAGACATCATCATGTACAAATCATTGGCACTGTAAA
>ML777185.1:726914-740948 GCA_009831015.1 Picea engelmannii
CATCCCAGTATTCCCCCGCGGGTAAAATCAAATCCATACTCCCACAGAAATCTACCTCAGCATAAGGGAAGTCCTCTATCTAGAGATACTTCCATCTCAGCCAGGCAAAGAAATCGCCAGTGAAATGGAAGTTTGACTCCGACACTAGCCTTGGAGACAGACTAGTCCACCTCTCCATCCTCGGTTCATCCACTGGTCACACCGCCAGTGCTATCTGAGGCTGCATCTGAGGGATGCGCTCTAGAAAAAATGAGACCAAAAATGAGCCATAATTAAACTGCTTCTGTCCAATCCTGCACCGTGAAATCTGTTCCTTCACATTTTGAAGGAACCCTGCACTCCAGTTGAACAGTGTTGGTTCCAAACATTGAACACCGTAAGCCACTTGCGATCTTGATGCCAGATGCACGCTCGTACTGCCGGTCACGCTCGTGATAGCAAATAGTATAGACTGGAGGGGCAGCTCTTGAATATCCTTGATAGGGATTCTACCCCCTACCAGTCTTGCTCCCGGGATACAGTGGCATGCCAAATACACATCCACTTGCTCTGGTAGCGCCCTCTGCATGGTAAAATATATGGGGACCCCTCTCTTCGAGAGGCCAGTCAAAAAATACACGTCTTCTAACTCAATGGTTAAAAGCTGTGTGCCAATCCAGAATCCTTGTTCTGCAACATCCCATAGGCCAATAATATGCTCGAGCAATAAAATCTCTTTCTTCATTTTTTGCAACTTGAAGAATTTGAGCAAACCACAAGATCGCAAGGTGGCCCGTGTATGAGGAATCTGCAAGGCAGCTAAGTCATGTATCTCATGTTCTCTTTCTTTCCATTCAATCATGGTTGCCAAATTTACCTACAAAACAAAAAGAAATAAAGAAACTCATTATTTCCGCGTTTTGGCAATTTCGGCAATTTTCAAAAGCAGTTTAAAACATGAAATAAGATGCCCATATCATTTAAAAGTAACCACACACTCTTTATAACCACCACGCCCTCTCTTAAGCATTTAACATTCATCAAACAATGATAAAAACGTTTAAAAAGATCAAAACGATTTTATGGCTGCGTGGGCATGCGTGGGGGTTTTCTCATGGATTCCTTGCTAAAAAATGACCTAGCTAATTGACTATTAGGGCATTGGCATCTTAGCCATCCTTTCCTAAAACATTTTTGCAAAACAAATCCCATTTTTCCATTGATTTTCAAGGAGGCCGGTTTGGTTCTAATTGGGGCAACTTAGGGCTTCATATTTTAAAATAAATGATGCTATGAATATGAATACTAAGCCATGTAATTGAAAGAAGAAGAGATGGACACCTACCTGGTCCAAACAACAAGTAAAATGGTGAACCGTAGCTCCGGCAGCGAACAAAGCAAGATCCACTTCGAAATGAGATTCTCCACTACTACACAATCCTTGTGCAAAATGAAATGGTAAATGAATTTTCATTGTGTTGTTATTTATAAATTTTCATTTTTCACAAGGTATAGTCATTTTTGGGTTTCTCTAATAATATGTTGGCTTCACTAATCCTAGTTTGTAGTTTTGGCATCGCAGGTTTTCTGGCAGTCCTGATGGATTACCTACCTTGTCACACTTATGAGCATAGTCTTAGTTCGTTCTCGAGCTCGATAATATGAGAACGTAACCGGGTAAACTTTTATCTCTTTTTTAGACCCGTACGGATACGAACACATGAAAAAGGAACCCCCCTGGAGTTTCCTTTAAACACTTTTCAGACTCTCTAAATATGAAAAGATTGTCGAGTGACCTTGCTTCCTTTCACACTCATTAAAAGGTCAGAAAGGGCAACTTTCGAGCGATAGTTTACCCCTTTTTCGGTCTCGTTAGACTATTGTACGAAAAAGGAACTGAGAGAGTTCTCTTTTAAGTGTTTTTTCAAACTCTATAATCCTGAAAAACCTTCGAGTTTTATGTCTTTGGACTCGTTAAAGCACACATCGACAGACCCATATGGGACCGATCCCTTACTTCTTCTGGTTCGTTAAACAAAGGAAGAGGAACTTACCAAAGGTAAGTTATATCGAGCATGTGTTATCCTCCTCGATCTCATTAAATCAAAAAGAGGCACTCGTCCATTTGGATGGGGGAAAAAATTGAAAGGAGCAAGCCAAGCAGTCTCTTGAGAACATCATCCAGCACTTCTTAGAGTCGCCCTTGAACACGACACTTTGTCATTTGCATATATCATAATCCGTTGAACCTCTGCACTGAGCCAATCCTTTGAGTTCCTTTCACTCCTTTGGGTCACCCGACGCAAGTCACCGCATCCACTGCATAGCGTTGGTCCATGACATGTTTTGTTGTTGTGCCTCAGTGTTCAAGGGAAGTATCCACCTCTAAAGTCATCCATCCCAAATATCTTGCCTCAAAACCTGTGTCAGTCCATGTCCATTTGATATACCAATTACATCTCTATGTCTGTTTCATGTCATTGATGGGGGATACATCAAGGCCCTCCCTCGATGATTCTATTCCTGTCGACTTCAACACATTATCCAAGAACTAGACTTAGAAACCAGTTAGTACTTTGGGACTTGCATGCCTCAATGGCAGGCCTCCTCACATTCGACAGTAGGTTTACATCATTGACCTCTGATTGAATTATTCCATGGATGTTCGACCTCATCTCATCTATTCACATTCGTTGGAATGTACTAGGGTACCTTGGGAATCATTGGCATTAATGGTGATCTCCCTCACACTTGTTAACGGTTTACATCATTGACCGGTAATCAAGTGGTTTCTGCCATGTTCGACATCAGGACATCTATTCACATGGTTAGAATCATACCACATTGGGATTGGTAAGAAGACCCTAGGTCAAGTAACCACTTTGATATATGCTTTTCCCAGGCTGTGAAGGAGTTTCTATTGGAAAAAGAACACATACATTGTTACATAGATCCACTTTGTATTGGTTGTCTTTGTATTGGTCGTGGCTATGTCTTGTCATCTCGTAGATCCACTGTGTATTCTTCATGGCTACGATCAGTCTGAGTCGTCAGAGTATAGATCCACATTGTATCTTCAGTGGCTATACCTTTTTATCAATACAATTATGGATCCACAGTGTATTTTATGGCGGCCATATCTCGCAAGTCTTGATCACCCAAGCATAGGTATGCCTGCCTTAGGTTTTGAAATATGTCATGATATTTGTTGGATGTTTGTGTGCAACTTTCGTCAGGTTCTTTGAGTCTATACCCTTGCTTGAACATCTACAAAGTATTTCAGTCATCAGTTCGCATCTTCTAACCTCATACTTTGGGGGGCAGTCTGTTACATGTCAAAATTACTCAATTGGATAAGTGTCGCATGTTCCTCTCAATTGTCGCATCTTCCTTACAACTTTCGCAAGTGTCGCAAGTTGTTCACAAGAGTCGCAAACATTTTTTAAGCATAATGCCATAATGACGACACAAAGGAGGCACTTAAAACATCTCATGTACTTGATTTGAAGAAGAAGAATTGATTAACTGAAGTCAAAGAACTCTTGACACCTGAGAAGAGTTCTGAAACAAAGGTTATGAGGGTGAGTGCTCCCCTATATCAGTCTTAGGAGTGCTGGCACCCCCCTACAAGGCTTCAGGGAGCATTATAACACTTTCCTACCCTTCAGAAGGAGCGCTATCCACCTTTGGAGTGCTGGCGCTTCCCTCAAGCTTCTCAGGGAGTGCTACAATGCTCTGATGCCCCTTTTGCAGGAGTGCTACCTAATCTGAGGTAGTTGTTGGCCCATTGAGGAGAATAAGGGGAGGATATTTCAAGATTAGAAGCCAGTTGCATTCGAATTCTTGGTTTCATCAAGAGATCCCTGATCTAAGGAGGAGGTTCCTCAACTTGTTCTAAAGATAACTCAAGAGGCTAAGCTCTTCTTAACCTATATAAGCAAACTCTATGATGGTGAAAAGGGGGAAGAATTTCTAGCATGAAACCTATGTTCTCATAGGAAACACACAGTCAGCCAAAGGAGAGTGATCAGTGAAGCTGCTGCCATCCAGATTGTGGATCTTTCAAGCAAGGGTTAGACGAAGGGGACTTGACGAAACTGTCACATTCGCATCTACGATTGTAAGTATTGTTGTCGTTATTCTCATTAATATGACACGCTTGGCCTGTTTCTTTCTAGTTTGTGTCTGATGTTACATAAACTTATCATTGATAGATAGATCTATTTTCAAGCTAATATCAATAGAGTAGGAAGTGGTCGTACCTTGTTTGTCTGCAGGACTCAGCAAGGAACAAAGGATCGGAGTGCAACTTGGAGCATGTAGGGAAAAATGTCGATAAAGAGGTACTTCTATTATCCTTCCTTCTCATGTGTTAGTTTGGACAGATTCGAAAGGAAGTCAGTGTCCACGTTAAGCATTTTCTGTCTTAGAGTTAAGGTCAAGCTCTTCGAGGCAATCTACCTGTCCGCAGGGAGATTTTCCTACAACATTATGTAGTCATCCGAGGATGGCCATGGCGTCTCTGAACAACCAAGGATGATTGTTCTGAAGAGGGTTTTATCTTTCTTCCTCGTTGTTATTATTATCCTCCATATCTTTGGAATCTAAGTTGAAATCTTCTTCTACTGAAAAGTCGTTTGGCTTGGAGAAGTCGGCGGCTGGCGTTTCGGGTATCAGATAGAGAGGTTCTTGGATTTGGGTAATTGCAAAATATATTAAGTCTTCTACAGAGTGCACAAAAACCTCGTTGGGAGTGCTAACCACTTGTTTTCTTTGTTGTTTCCTTCGAGGAAGGATGGGAGCTAAGGACAACGCACCGAAATGTCAGGCGTAGGCTCTAGTGATTCTCCTAAATTGATTCACTTCCTTGTGAGGAAGGGCATAAGGTATTTCAGGGTGAAAAGGTTCTTCCTCGGGCTGGGGTGAGTTATCCATTTCGAGGATAATCAACATGTGTGGGGTGTCCTGTGAAGGACTAGCCATGCATGTGGGCTATTACAAATCTATACGCTATTTGAAATGATAGATAAAATATATATTCAACCATTCATTCTCAGGCCCTCCTTCTAGCACCAATTCTATTGATGGGCCCTAAATCCCTTGAATCAACAACATGAACCGAACCCACCACCAAGGCCCAATTAGACTCTGCAATGTTTAAAATGGAATGGTTCTCCAGATCTTGTGATCCGACCAATTTATCGATGGCCTTTTGTGTTTTCTTGTGAAGGCTCTTCCTTTAGTTAGGACTGTTTTCTTCTATATTTTCTCTTGGGTGGGGTTGATATAAGAGATGCAAGCCAATATAAACCAACTTGACAAACAATAGGATTAATTTTTAACTACTGGGGAAGAGGTTAAGCTTGGGATAACCCGCTACTCAACATGCAGACAATTATTCCATACCACAAGCCTAATACTAATACATTAACCATGTGAGCATCTAATTACTGTCTAAGAAACTAACTATAAGAAAGAAAGAACATATGTAATAAGATAATGGAAAGAAAAATAATTCATCCACCATAACCATGCATTACATAATAACACAATGATTTATCTTCATCATTAAAGCAAAGAACATCAAAACATTTCACTAGATAACTTGACAACAGAATTAATTGCTCTTACTCATTACTACATCATTCCTGAAACATGATAGGCAGTAGTTCTTCTCCAAGTCCAATCACATGCATCTGATGAAAATAGTTTGTCTTTGGTCCAGAAGGACTTCTCAATTCATAGCAGTCTCAAAATAATTCTTAACAACCAAAAATAAAGAGTTCTTACAACAACCATCGACCCTTTGTTAATTGGTCGGTGTCCTTATTTATAAAATAAAGTCTTAACTAAAACTAACAACTAAGTGCAGTTTAAAAAAAACAAAAATCGCCACGTGGTGTTATCTTCTAACAACTTATTTAACAGTCGTCCTAAGATACTTCTTGGAAACTGTGCCTTCTCTCGTATTTAGTCCAGCTGACAAACATTTTTTCACAATTTTGGGCCCATGGAAATCTATGTTGTTCCATCGGAGCTACATATATATTCCCTGATTTCCAATGCATGCGTTCGATACTTTACTAAATTGGAGTTCAGTTGCTGTGGCATGGTTCGGGTTCTGATCGAATGTTCCACAAATTGTCGTACTTTCCCTGGCTTCACATCAGCTATTTTTCTGAACTCTTCGGTCCATAGCACATCTTGTTCGACATGCAGCTTGACCACATCACTTAGGCCAATGAAATTATCAAGGGTGCCAAACTCGGGGAGCTCAGCGTCCTTCATTATTTTTTTAATTTTATCCCAGTGCTTCTTACAACTGGTCCATTGTTCTTGGATATCTTGATGTGGGTCCCGAGACATCTTAGCCTAGTACTCAGTTGATCATTTCATGCGATTAAGACTACTTTTGCCTAGCATCTGAATGCCATGTTTTTCCTTATCTCATCCTTTCTAGACTACCTCGATGTACTTGAGTCTTTCTATCTCTTGTTGCGCCCTTTGATACCATCGATCCATCTCCTTGCATGTTGCGAGTGCCATGAGAGTGTCCTCCTGGAACTCAACTATTTTTTCAGTTAACATGTGTCTCTCCTTATTAAACTCATTGTAAACTCCTAGGAACTCACCTTTCAGATACGCAGTGGTCTACGTGGAGCCTTTATAGTATTCAACAAGATGGCGCAATTTCTTGAGCTCCTTTAGGGCAGTGACTAGTTTCTTTTCCTCTCTCCTAGCTCTGTCCAAGGTGGCATCTAAGAGGGATTTTCCTATGTCGATCAGTTCATATGTCTGGGCGTCTGCTGTGTTGATCAAGTTCTCTTTTGTAGTAATTAAGATGGAGTGATCCAACGAGATCCTTCTTTTATTCGTAGTTCTTTGAACAACAACCTTTCTCCTCTGATTGTAGGAGATCACATAGATATATTCTACCTCGTCTATTGGCTTTGGTATCTATTGATCTCCCCATGTTAGTTTATTTCCCAAACCACCGGTGGTGTATATTTATTCAATATTGGGCTCTCGAACTTCCTCACTGTGCCTTGTGGGCCTGACTTCTACTTCTCACTCATCGGGGATTTGAGTATTGGGTAACATAGAGGTGTCGGGCATAGATTCATTACATATTTTCGTGCTGGCTGCAGAACTATAGATTTCCTTTTGCAGGAATCCTTTCTTTGTCTCCTTCGGTTTGGGCTCGTCGTTTGGATTTGTTTCAGTTTCCAATTCATTTGGTTCTTTTGTGTCAAGATGAATTTTGGCTTCTATTTCTTTTGTGAGACCTCCTCGTATTGAACCTTGGGCTCAGGGGAGGAAACTTTCTCAGGACCCTTTTCCTCTTGGACATGCACAGGGGAGTGATGAGATGGTTTTGAGCTCTCATCGTCGTTATATATATGTATAAGTTTGCTAAGGGGATTAGGCACTTGTTTTTCTATTGACACCCGACCTGTCTTTGTTTAACTTGTCCTATCCACAGGGGATTTGACCATCGATGTTGTGGATCTAGTGTTGCCTAACCCATGGGTTTTCCCAAGGTCTATGGAATCGAGGCCGCTTTTCACCATCGGGCTTCTTTCTCGGGTACCAGTTGGAAGCATGAGAGCTATGATAAGGTAAGGATCATCCTATATCCATTTCATTAGCATCTATCTTTACTGGTACAAAAGTGCACCCATCCCTTGTGCAGCTTGAACTTCAAGGAAATCACTTATTTGTACCGAGGATTCATGATAAACTATCGCCGCCTCAATGCCTTCTTGGGGATCGCCTATTCCTTCATCCAGTTCATATGCTACAATTCCTTCCCAGGCCCTGAGAATTTCTTGAGTTGTTTTCTCCAAAGACGTCACTTGGTGTTCCCAACTCATATCTTTGAACTTGGTCGTTTGAGGATCATCCCTTCTTGACGCCATTTCATCCCAATATTGAGTGTTTTCGGTGAAAATTTCATCTTTGAATCGATCATGGGCATAAGGCCAATAGGATGATACATGTGATGCATGTTGTAGTACTAGGCCCTTGGGATCATGTTTGTGAAATCGGTCAGTGCGGAACCAAAATTCTAGTTGGCTCAACCCTTCTTGGTTAGCGTGCATGGTATCTTTGACCATGTAGAAGCCAATATGAAACCCATACAGAATGAAGGCTCGCTTCTTGTCCTTTACTAAAGTGGCATTGTATCCTTGCAGTATATTCTGGTAGAAAATTTCTCCTAACACTAGTCGATCAGGAACATATATGGGTAACAAATGCGGTGCCCCTATGTCTCTGAAAACCATGGTGTAGGTTTTGCGCTTGTCTAGATACCAGTGACCCATTTTGGATATAACCTTTTTTACTTCTTTTCAAAACCTATTGCACTCTTTCCTAAACAACAAAAAATATATACATGTAATAAATTGTTCATAGATAAGGGCATAGGATATTTTGTACCTGTTATCCCATAAGATGTTGAAGTATACATGGACCGAGAGCTCTGAGTAGTGTCAGTTCAAGTTCATTCCATAGAAAACGTTTATGGCGTAGATGTTGTCTAACAGATATGAGGCCATGTAGAAGGAGGGGTTTTCCCCCTCCTTTGGAGTATGGGCTTTCCTTATGCAGGTGCTCAGCTATTTGGAGATGATGGCACCCCAATTGAAACCCATGCTTGAAATGGCCACCATATAAACTAGGGGCATCCAAGCCTCTGAAAACTGGGAGAAATATTTCTCCCCATGCAACCTGCAGAGAAGGGCCATCAAGTATATGTATGGTTCCCTTAGATTGGCCATTGGGTACCAACTGACAGTCTAGTTCGTGAATTTTTTGTCTTCCCTCCACCACAATGCCATGATTTTGTTGGTATTGTGTGATGCATAGAAACTCAAAACAAAATCAGTGCTCAGATTGTCTTCTGACTCCTTGAACTTGTAGTAAATCTAAACCTCTGATGGCAAGCAAACCCCAACACATCCACCATTATCATCATTAATCAAAAATTTATGTTCATTGGTGTGGTGAATGAGTCACTTTAGGAACTCAATGTAAGGAAACATTGGAGTTCATCTTGCCACCATGTGTATATAATCCCTATGGATGTTTGGGAGGACATCATCGTCAAGCTTCCTTGTATCAGGATCGTTGTGCAGGGTATACTCGAGGGATTCTTCCTTCTTGATCTTATTAAATAATTCTTCCCAGCGAGGGAATGTTGTTTTGGCTCCAATGTTTACCTCTGTGTCCCCGAAGGCCGGGGGTTGGATGAAGGCCTTATTGGTAGATGTATTAATGACAGGCACCGGTTTGGGGGTGAATTCTAATTGTCTTGCAATTGCTGCGGAGGAGCCCTCTCCTGGTTCTGGTTCCTGTGGCTTTGGAGCCCTTGGGGATTTACTGGTGGAGGTTTTCTTTGGATGCATTGTTACTGCAATTAAAACAACCTTTAAACATGTGTACAGAGCAGAGTTGGGTTGAGAACATAAAAGGAATCATAAAACACCATGAGTGGATACATACCTGTAATGCTTGCTAGGCTAGTTGTCTAATACTCACTGAACTTTGGATGACTTCTCTGGATCATTAGCCCTGCTCCTCTGTTCGTTCTGAAGTCTTTTTTGTGCAAAATAGGATCATACACAATGACCTCGACAACATATAACAGGAGAGACTCTATTGGTCGTATCAACCAGTTAATACGAGTAATACATGTAATTCAAAAATAAACTATCGTCATTTCTCCGCAATTAAATTGTAACTGGTCGATGGCAGAGGCGCGAAGGTAGATGCATTGTATCGAAAAGTTTAAACAATTTCTTTTGATTCACGCATGGATTAGCAACTAATGTGCGATCAGTGATTTTATTAACTCCTTAAATGCATCATACCTAGCGAATCTAAGGATTAAAATGTCTTATCACGTCGTGTCTTTCTAGATTGGAGGTCAGGGATCAACATTTTAAAAAGTAAAATTTAATGTGTATTTTATTTTGTAACCCCCCGATGCTGAAATCGCGTCAGGTTTTGCCAGTCAAGGATACCGCTCTTTTCTTTGTGTGATGCTTATGTTTTCGTTTTCTTGTCGAATCTGAATGGGTCAGTCTTTGGAAATACCCTTCTCAAGGTTCAATTGTAAAAAGAAATACTTTCATCTGCCAACACCGATGAATATCAATGTTCGACTGTTTTAAACTTCTCAAATAATTTTCATCACCTTTAACGTTTACCGATGTTGAATTCCTAAGCGCGTTGGGGAAAGATTTAGTGTGTTGATTCCTTAAGTAGCTTGTTAAGGACCCTTCAATGTTTAAGATGATTCTTTGTTGTTTGTTAAGGCAAAATTTAGAAAATTCAAACATGAAACATAAAAAATAAGTGCAGGTATCAGTTTCATACTGAAGTCAAAACATACAGTGCAAAGGATCAAGTGGTACCCAAAAAGTAAAAAATGAACATAGAATTTTAGGGTGTGTTGAGTGATCAACAGGGCCAACAGAGTGACGATAAAGGGGTCTATTGGTCTCTCTGATTTCCAGCCTATGTACAGAGCTGAAGAAATTTTTCCCTCTCATCTCGCCTTGCCTGTGGAAAAATTATTTCAACATTGCCAGGGTGAACCTGACGACATGATCAGAAGGATTCTTCAGATAGTTGAAGCACAGCAGACAAGAGAGAAGATGATGGAAAAAGCACATGATCTTTAGCAGAGGATCAAGAAGGCTTTCAATAGGAAATTCATAAAGTAAGATTTCCAGCTGCAATATCTAGTACTAAAATGGGATGAACACAAGCAAGACAGAGGCAAGCACAACAAATTTGAAGCCTTATGGATTGGGCCCTTCAAAATCTCCGAGACAAGTCAAAATAACACTTTCTGATTGTAGACTTTGGAGGGCGATGAAGTTTTTGGTGGCCCTGTAAATGGGCATTTTTGGAAGAAGTTCCTTATTTGAGCCTTGAGTGGCTCCTATGTCTTTGTAAATATTGTTTCTCTTTTTGTTTCTAGTTTTGTAAGTGACTCCATAGCCCAATTGTAAGACACTAAAGCTGAAAAAAGGTTCTTGGATTCTCACAGGGAGAAAGACATCCCCCATGGAGCCTAAAGAAATGTTAGCACTAGAAGTCACCTCTGGATTGCTACAAAGGTAAGACCAGTACCCATCATTTTTATATCACAATGGATAAATTAAAAGGGGGGGTCTAATGGGCATAGACTCGGGATTATATTATTTTAACTCAGAAAAATGTGTTGGAAATGCACGAGAAGGTGAGGTCTTGATCTAACTTCATCCAATGAGTTTCAATATAGTGGTGAGTAGGGGAGAGAACTTAAGGAGAATGAAGTGGTCTGCTATGGACATACGGTCTTCCAACAATCTAAGGATGAAAAACTCAGAAACAATATCCTCTTGGTTCGAGGTTTCAAGGGACCGAATGAAATTATCATTGAATTGAAATCAAACATACATCACAATTCAATGAAAAAAACCCAACTGGATCATCCATGCCCGAGTCATTTAGCATTGGAGGGAAAAGACAACACATAAACTGATTAAAACTGGTTGTGATGTCACTGTGATCAAACCTACATCACAGGAACACAACTACCCTCGAATGGATCTTCCATGCTCAAGCGTTTTAACACAATTGTTTACAAAGGTATGAAAGAGGCTGCCTTACATTAAACACGAAATCTGAAACACAAATACATAACCAGAAGCCAGAGGCTTTGCTAAACTTTACAATGCGGGAGCTCTGCTCAACCATCGACCTGTACAAAATGTCAAAACTAAGTACTTATACTCAAAACAAAAAGTGAGAAGCATATTCGAGTAGTTGCATTGAAGGCATTACATTTGCATGCCTCATGTCCGACTGTGCATGCAGTCTCTGACCAGATGTGAACTTCGATCATATGCAAGTAGGCTTAAGAATGGACTTGTTGATGAGCTGACTATCTGATATTCCTTTCCTGTGATTTATATTTATGGCATAAACGATGTTCAACCACCACAAGACAACCTCAATAACTGCTTCATTGGGAACGGGGAAGGCTCTAGTCAACTCTACACCTGTAGGGCATGGCAGTTGATGAGGTGATTGGTGCGTCAGGCATGAAATGGCGGATGGGAGACGACCATGTGGAAAGCACAGGGGCCATGCGAGCGAAAGATGAGGTGGACTGGGATAGAGATTTGAAGAGGATAGGCACCGACGGGATGGTGAGTAGAAGACAGGTAGAGGGAGCGAAAGTGATAAGGGAGCGACCACTTGTCAACCGGGGATAGGACATAATAAGAACATGTACATATCAGGGTTGCGAAAAGTGGTTTGAAACTTCCCCATTTTTGGGCCCAATGTGTGTCTTTGGTTAACATGTAGCACCTTTAAGAAACCGCGGTTTTGTTCTAGGCCTATCCTACAAACTTTATCATGTGTGCATGTTGAAGCCCCGATAAGATTGACGACCGTTGATCTGAGGTGCACCAATCTTGACCGCCCAGAATTGTGCGTGTCTTATCACATTGTGCCAAAAGGACACATTGCACCTCTGACTTAGGATATAAGCTGATTTGTGGGTTTTTTGCCCATTTTCTTGATTCCTTCGCCAAGGAGCCAAATTCTTAGGAAAACACCCCCCTTTTACAAATTAATGTGATAACACCTTCAATTTCTCTTATTTGTTGCTACTAACATGTATCTTTTGTTGGTGGCACAAGCAATAATTCAAGTACTAAATAGAAAAGATAACAACGGATATCATAATCCATTACGACATGACATTTGAGCCTAGATCAAGAGAAAACACATGCATTATCATCATCCATATGTCACAAATAAAACCAACATTTATCATCAATCATGCTCAAACCTGTAAGTAGTGTCAAACAATAGTGAAAACATCAAATAAGAACCAAATCTGATCCTCCAATCTATAAGGGAGTCCCACTTACTAGTATTATATATATCATTAGCTTGTAATTAATAGGCTTTAGCAATACTTTGTGGGCAAGATCCTTGTTGAAATTTTAATCGTCAACACCAATCATGTGTTAATTTAAGGATCAATGTAGTGATTAGGATCGAGGAGAATATTAGCCATCAGATCACTCTATATTAGGAACATATCATCACCATCGAATTACAATGCATACTAAAGAAACACACTTTAACCTAACGACACATTATACTGAGTTGATATTAACTAACTCCTAAGTGTCTAAATATTCTAGCATCCCCCCTTAAGAAGAACTTGGGATAGGATTGAAGGATTTACAAAGGAGACACAATAGGAGAAGGAAGGGTGAATCAAAGCCTATCCCCCTTTATCGACAAATTTGTGAACTCCTAACATATATCAAAACTTGGAAAATTTCACTTCTAGAAGAGACTTTGTGAAATGTTTGAAACTTGATCTTCTGTAGTGAAAAATAGCATGTCAATAACTTGATCATGAATGAGCTTTCAGATGAAGTGCATGCGTAGCTTGATGTGTTTGTTACACTGATGTTGAACTCGATATTTGGAGGAATTGATGGAACTCTGATTGTCGCACTAGAGGTTGGTCCAGTGTTGCTATTAGAATCCAAAATATGAAAGGATCTATCAAATCCACAATAATTCTTGACTTTCATTGATCACTACTTGGTACTCTACTTCTGTTGAGAAAAGAGTAATAGTATGGTATTTCTTATAGGCCCAAGTGATAGGTCTTGAACCAAGGCTGAAAACATAACCCATAATAAACTTCTGCTCATCGAGTTTATCAACCCAATTTGAATTAGTGAAACCAACCAATATACGATTTCCCCCTTAATTTTAATGTATCCCAAACTGAAATATACCCTAGACATACCTGTTGGTTGTGGAGCCTGATTATCTTCCTGATGCAGAGGTTCTTTTCTTTCAGCCTTGTCTATACCCCATGAAGTATTTACACCCCAGAAGTATGTACACTCTTCCACGCGGGGGAGTGCAGAGGGGGGGTACCCCCTCTGCGGGGTCCGGGGGGGAGATCCCCCCGGCTGGGGGGTCTGGGGGCAAGTGGGCCCCCAGCGGGGGTTCGGGGGC
>ML777185.1:746145-776978 GCA_009831015.1 Picea engelmannii
GGATAATAATAAAGGAAGGACCTGGCAATTTCTCTGGTGGACGTAGCCCACACTGGGTGAACCACGTAAATCCGTGTCTCTCTTGTATTGTGTGTCTTCTGTGTTTTGTTTCTGCATTTGTTTTATTTTATTGCTCCGCGGTCATGTTTTCTAACAATACCAAAGTATCCTTTTAGCTTCTTTCCAATGGATTTCATGGGGTGTTTGCATATACCAGAAAACAAGACCAACAACAAAGGAAATACCAGGATGGGTATGATTCAAATATAAGAGGATACCAAATAACTGACAGTACAAGGGGGCATCAAATTTGGGAGAAGTACAAGCGGCAGTAAGTTTGACTCCAGACTAGAAGGGAGAAGGGGTTAGTTTAGAATCATCAATGTGAAAGTGGCGAAGAAGGTCACAAGCATAATTAGACTCGGAAATAAAAATCCCTTCTTTGGTTTGCAATACTTGGAGGCCAAGGAAATAATTTGAATTTGCTAAGTCTTTCATTTCAAATTTGTTTTTAAGGTGGGATTTCACATGAGTTAAAAGTTTTGGGTCACTACTAGTGAGGATACGGTCATCAACACAAAGAAACATGATTATGATATGGCTTCCTACTTTCTTGGTGTAACATTCCCAGCCACCAACAAGCTGAGCCATGCCACTACTCAGATGCTTTACTTAGCTCTAAAACCATTTTGTAATGTCCTTGACCATCCATGTCAGGCCACACTACGCTAGAGAACACATTCGTTCTCCGTGCAAAACATATTGTAACATACTCAACATCCAAACTAAGCTATGCACCTACAATTTTCTATCTGCATGTGATTAAAACATACCCACGCACAGAACTCTTGCGAACTCTTTATATATAAAAAGTGAACAGAAAAATATGTTATGCAAATGCACAAATTTACATTGAAATAATAGTAAACATATACATGCAACATATACAGACAATACCCATAAAAATAAACACAGTTATAATCACACATATGATAACCCATAAAAATATTCACATAAATAACAATGCAGCATGTAAATTTATCACACAGTTGACACTTATATTGGTAAGAATGTCACCAACTATGTGAAGACCTTCCACAAACCTCCCAGCCTTAGACCAAACTATTAATCACTCTCAACATTGGGTCACCCTCGAGCTAGGACTAAACTCCACCCAGGTAAGGGTTCCTAACCAGGCTAATGGCTCATGGAAAATAGGAAAGACTCCATCACAGGTGCCTACTCAAACTAACAACCTACATTCTCTCATTCCCCGCATGCCTGTCCCACCCAAGGAAGTGTGCCCCTTCTTTGCTCAGCAGTCCCTTGGCTGCCCCACTTCCCTTCCAGGGCTTCAACAACAGGTTGGACGGGAAGTCTTAGAGACCTATATCTATAGTTCAACACCTTCAAGAAGTCAGTTCCAAACAATTCTCTCACCCAGAGAATTGCTCACGGGCCTGACAACCCACCTCTTCAATATCCCACGGGCCTGAAAACCCGCTTCTCTAGTCCCACTCCCTAGCTAGCCAATTACACCAACACAAAATGGCTATGGATATAGGTTCATATACAGTGAAATGAATGTTTGAGGATAACTAACTGCATGAGTGAAATGGTCATGGAATCATGGTTGAGTGATGGAAGGAATCTTGGAAAATATGATGGTAAGAATGATGGGGAACCCCCAAAAATGAGCTAAGTCCCAACAATATGTATGCATGTTTCCAACTTGACACTTGTCCTGTTGGGAGCTACTTTGCCCCACTTGTCCGCAACTTTAGAACTTAGGATAAAATAATTATCCATACTTTATGATTTAAGAAATATTAATATAATATTCCTTTTTGGCTTAAGCTCCTTGGCTTAGCTCTTTTCCTTAACTTTTAGGCCCCACCCTTTCCCTGACTAGTGGAGTTTATCCCCCCATCTCTTTTATCAGGGTCAATATGCACACAACGATGTATTTTATATTAAATATGAGACATGTACAAAACATGCACACTGGCCTTTAACATCTAGTATCTCCGGCCTAATCAAAACATAAGCATCCTAGCTTATAATAAATGGCTCACCAGCCTATAAAACATATCATATACACAAAAGGTTCCCTGGCCTCAACATCGTGTGAACTTAAGATGTTGTGCGCAGTATCCTAGAATGTGCACACTTCGTCATTTTATAGCACAATACATGTGCGCACTATGCCATGAAATGTGCATACAAAAAATGATATCAAAACAACTCACCAACTTAAGTACATTTGTATTTACATTTACAATTGGGGTTCTACCTGGGGATATTACACTTGATATAGACATTAGGATCATAATGACATTTAGAAAATCCAATATCAAGAAGAAATCTATCCATTTTGTCATACCAAGCTCGAGGAGCTTGCTTAAGACCATAAAGAGATTTCTTGAGGCGACAAACAAGGCTAGAATAATTTTGGATATAGCTAGGAAGTTGTTCCATTTACATTTATTCTTGCAAATCCTCATGAAAGAAGGTGGATTTAACATCCATCTAATGAACCTCCCATTGATGTGAGGAAACAAGGGCTAGAATAAGGTAGATGGAATTCATTTTGACTATGGAGGAAAAGGTTGCATTATAGTCGATACCTTCAACTTGAGAGAACCCTTTGGGAACTAACTAGGACTTGTATATTTCAACACTTCCATGTACTACATACTTATTTCTATACAACCATTTACATTAGACAAGTTTTCTTCCTTTCGAAAGAGGTACAAGATCCCAAGTATTGTTCACCATTAAAGAGAAATACTCTTGATTCATTGTTGTATCCAAATCTAGATGACCAAAAGCTTCTACAAATGTATTTGGATCATGAGTCTATGAAACTTGAGCCAAAAGAGAAGAGGCTCATTGGAACCGTGAATGTGTCTGATGTTGATCCAAAGAAGCATCAACAAGATCACTAGTTTCTTCTCATGTTGAATGGACCCATTTGGGAAGTTGTGGTGCTTTTGTAGGTTCATGTTCAATGGACTCGTATGGAAGAAGGCGAGTAGGAGGAGGTGGATTTCCATCCTCATTGTCATCATATGAATAATAAGAAACCATAATAGGAAATGAAGATGGCATAAATGTAGAATATGGATCATGGGCCAAAGATGGCATAAACGTCGAATATGGATTGTGGGCCAAAGATGACACAAACATGGAATTAGTATTGCAGGCCAAGAAATTTTCATCAAATTTAACATCTCTTCTAATAATAATTTCATTGGAATGAATTTGAAGAAGTCTATAACCTTTGACATATTCATAATATCCAAAAAACATACAATTCTCACTTTTTAGTTGTAAACATTTACTTTTCCCATTAGGAATGTGATCCCATGCTACACTTCCAAATACATGGAAGTGGCTTACATTTGGCTTAATGTTATTCCATATTTCTTCTAATTTTATATTTTTAAGAGTCTTTGTGAGAGTGTGATTTACTATGTAATTTACATAATTGATGGCTTCCTCCAAATAACGGAGATTAATCCCTTATATTGGATCATATAATTGGCCATTTATTTTAATGTGCGATTCTTTCACTCAACAACACCATTTTTTTGTTGTGTGTATGAAACAATATGTTGCATCTGAATCCTCTGTGTAGTGCAATAATGGGTAAATTTATTGTTTACATATTCACCTCCATTATATGTTCCTAAACTTTGAAGTTGATTTCTAGATTATTTGTATACAAAGGAATTATAGGACCAAAACTTGTCAAAAACTTCACTCTTAAGTTTTAAGAAGTAAACCCAAGTGCATCTGGAGAAGTCATCAATGAAAGTTAAGAAATAATTTCACCTAGAGAAAGAAGGAGAAGAAATAATACCACACAAATCATTGTGAACGATATGCAAAGGGGTCGAGGTGGTTCAAGAGACACATTTTTCAAAACTATCCCGATGATGTTTGTCGAGAACACAATCAACACAAACACCATATCTGCAAGAAATGAGAGGAAGTCTAGTCACCATATGTTGATTACATAGTTGTTGCAATGAGAGATAGTTTATATGACCAAGCCAATCATGCCAAATTTTTCTCAAGTCATCGCTATGAGCAACAAAAATTGATGGAAAATATGATGACCCAAAGTTTTCAAATTTGTACAACCTGGTAATATCATCAACAATTCCAGATGCTAGAACATTCTTAGGATATTCTAGATCCTTGATTACAACTTGGTGTGGTGACAAATCTACAATTTTGCCTTCCCCTTAATGAGTGATTTGATACACTGATTGAAGGTTGTAGGAAAAAATTGGAACACATAATACATCATTGAAATGACCAATCCACTAGAATTGTTCCAAACCCTACAACACTAATAGATCTATCATAAACAACAAATATTTTCTTGGTGTTACATTCATTTACGGAAGAAAATATCTCTTTATCCTTATCCATATGATAATATGCTTTAGAATCAATAATCCACTCATCAAAAGAATAGGTATAAGTTGCATTGAAGGAGAAACCAGAAGCAGAAAGTGCATGTCCATGATAAGAAGAGTTAGAAGAAGAAGAATCAATACTGATGTTTTGCTTCTAAAGCTTCCATCTTCTTACAACATTTTTACTCCACATGACCATATTTCCTTGATCTAAAAATACCAAACGAGTTCTGATACCAACTTGATCTGAAATATCAACAAAATATGATACCAATTTAGCCCGAAAATCCTTAGATGTCAATTAGTTCATAAATACACAAAAACATCTGACCAGATTCAGGAAATTGAAGATCAACTTGACTATTTGAAAAATATTATGTGAATTTCTTACTTATCCATAAACTTAATTAAATGATAAATATAACTTACGAAAATAATGAGTGTCAAAATAGATAAAAGTAGACCACTCTTATTAATTCTTAAAATTGAAAAATTAAAATAAATGGACTAAACAATACCACGTTTTTTAGAAAACCCTTCAATATTAATGCTCAATCCCATAAACGAAGGTTACCAATGAATTCCCCTCGAAATTTCGAGAAAAATGAGTATTTTGAACAAGTTCCTGGAAATCCCCTTTTGCACACATAATGAGACTATGGATCTCTTACATGATAAATTGGACTAAGAATTTTCATACATAACACTTTTACATAAAATATACATCACCATCATATTCATTTCGAAATTAGGAGAAAAATGAGTATAAACACTCAATACCTTCCTCAAAAAACTCAATAGCACGTGAAACGAGGAAAATCAAAATCAAGAACACCTCTTGCACGTATAACGAGGGAAAACTATGCAATTGGCACAATATCTAATTTCTTGTCACACACTTTCATGTTTTTGTACATGTTTTGGCCACTAGTTCATATAAGGTAAGTCAGCCTAACCGACCCCCTATATACCTAGTCACATATGGTTACAACTTAAATAATATATGAATTTTTTGTTATAACAAGAAAGTATCATGGCACAATGGTAGGAAGAATATAGTTAAGAGTTTGGAATAAGTGAGAGGAGGTCACAGGTTCAATCCCCAGTAGCCTCCCCTTTTGGGCGCATTGTTATATCGTATTGTTATATAACTATAAATTTAAATAATATACTCTTGCAATTCATTATAACAAACATCATGTGGCCTAGTGGTAACGTGTCCATTTCACTGGTAGTAGGTTTGTGGTTCGAATCCCGTCAGTGGTTACGTAACAATTTTTGATACCCAAGCCACATTGGACAAGCCTACAGTGCCACATGGCACCATCTCACTTTTCCACATGTCATGTTCCCATTGGTCCATTTGTTGCACAATCAAATGCCACCTCAACATATGCATATGCCACATTAACTGCCAACTATACCTTGCCACATCATCGGACAAATTCCACATCATCCAACTAATGACATGTGGCACATTTGTATTGGTCTATATGGACCCCAAAAATGCCATTTCTGAGTGACACATGTCAACCTCTCATTCTTCCACATCACCATGATGACATCAACATGACATCACTCTATTATTTGTACGACCTATATGGAAAAGGCACATGGAATTCTCTGGGATTTCCATGTGACACCCCTACTTTCACTTTTGACCTTTTTGACCAAAACTTTGACTGACCATAAATTCATCATGCGAACTACGTTTGAGGTGATTTTTCCACCATTCGAAAGCTATCGCTGAGATATACACAATGATTTTGTTTTTGAGAGAATTTGAGAAGATGATTTTTTGAGAATTTTGGATCCTCCTAGATCATTTTTGAGTACTCTGAATCCTCCTGGATCACACCTCCCCAATGAAGAAATTTTGGACCTCCAAAAGCATGGATCATTAAGAAATAAAGTGAGAATTCTTTCACCTCACTTTCCCATTATCATCCATCCATCATTATTATATAACGAGAAACTCACTCATCAAAACCATAATTAAGACTGAAACAACACTATTAACCAAGTTAACTATTCCCTTAAATTCACAAACTATGCCATTCATTGTTGCAATAACCAACCATATTCCACTGATTAGTAATAGAATGAAAAAAAACAATGAATATACATATGTTATAGAGAATGAACCATCAACATATTTTCCCTTCTTAATAGGAACAATAGCAACCAAAGGACCTATTTTAATTTCAACCGTATGTTGTAAATTTGGATCCTAGATACTAGCATTAACTACCATGTTCCCTGTAGTGACGATAGTCAAATTCATATTCATCTGATGAGATCTCAAAATGAACTTAATCCCATCCTTGAAAATATGATGCTTGTTATGTTCCCTATAGAAAATGGTCTTCCTGTTATACAAGTATGGACTTCCCAAAACCATCCTTCAAATGTCAATTGGAACCATGTCTAATTCTACCTCATCAATGAAACTAGATGTGATCTCAAACTGTAACTTGCATTGCTTATTTACTTGTACCTGATCATTATCACAAATACAACTCAAAGGATATGGTCTCAAATGAGCCTTAGTTTCCAATCTCAAATTGTGAACAACTTGCTCTGAGATAATATTTACTTGTGATCCACTATCAACAAGTGTATCAATATTATTGTGCTTTGAGATAACTCATAAATGAAACAAGTAATTTATGGATTACATTAGAATTTGCAGAAGAAGTATGTAAAATAAAATTTGCAATAGAATATTTACCTTTGATTCCCATAGTTGTAACCTTGGTTTCATCCTCATAATCTTATCCAAGATACTGAACTATGTTCATGGTATTCTTTTAACCCCTTCTATGTTGATCCTACTTTGGCTTCAATTCTGGATGCAACTTCCAACAATTCTTCTCATCATGCCCTTTCTTCTTGCAATGAGAATATGTGGGATTATCTTCTTCTTTTCTCTTCGATTTCTTCTCAAATTGTGTGGCTTCTTTGACTACTTCTTGAAGTTATGTGGTTTTCCTTTTCCTTTACCACCAGTTCTCTTTGCCTTCTTTCGATCTTCGTACATTTCTTCCACCATGGCCTTTATTTCCATGAACGTATAAAATAATGCCTCTTCAATACTAAAAGGATTTGGATTAGAAGAATCCTTGTCTTTTGTTGAAGTCATTTCTTTTTTTCGAAATGCACACCTCGAACCAATCTCAGGAATGTACTCTTCAAACGATCCTTCACCAAGCATATATTTAGATCTCATAATAATTCACATGAAAAATACATGTCAAAACCTTGATATGATACCACATGATCTGAAAATACCAAATGCATTTTAATACCAACTTGATCCGAAATATAAACAAACTATGATACCAATTTAGCTAAAATATACTTAGATGTCAATTAATTCATAAATACACATAAACATCTGACTAGATTCAGGAAATTGAAGATTGACTCGACTATCTGCAAAATATCATGTGAATGTCTTACTTATCCATAAACTTCATTAACTGAGAAATATAGCTTGCGGAAATAATGAGTGCCAAAATAGAGAGAAATAAACCACTCTTATTAATTCTCAAAATGCCAAAATTGCAATAAATGGACTTACGAATACCAATGTTTTTAGGAAACCCTTAAATACTAATGCTCAATACCATAAACGAAGGTTACCAATGAATTCCCCTCGAAATTATGAGAAAAATGAGTATAAAATTGACTATGTTATGAACAGGTGCTCGGAAAGCCCCTTTTGCATGCATAACGAAGCTATGGGTCTCATACATGACAATTTGGACTAACACTTTTCATACATATCAATTTTACATAAAATAGACATCACCATCATATTCCTCTCAAAATTATGAGAAAAATGAGTATACACACTCAATACCTTCCTCAAAGAACTCAATAGCATGCAAAATGAGGCAAATCGAATCCAAGAACACCTCTTGCACATAAAATGAGGAAAAACTCTACAATCGACACAATCTCCAATTTATTGGAGTGAAATTCCATGTCTTCATATGTGTTATGGGTGTTGGTTCATATAGGGTGAGTCAACCTAACCGACCCCCAATATACCTAGTTGCATATGGTTACAACTTAAATAATATATGCTTTGTTTGTTATAACAAGCAAGTATGATGGCACAATGGTAGACATAGTTAAGACTTTGGAATAAGTGATAAGAGTTCATGGGTTCAATCCCCATGGCCTCCCCTTTTGGGCACATTGTTATATAACTATAAATTTAAATAATATACTCTTGCAATTTGTTATAACAAACATCATGTGCCCTAGTGGTAAGACACCCATTTCGTCAGCGGTAGGTTTGGGGTTCAAATCTCATCGGTGGTTACATAAATGTTTGTGATACCCAAGCCACATTGGACAAATTCACAGTTCCATGTGGCACTATATCACTCGTCCACATGTCATGTTCCCATTGGTCCATTTTTTTCACAATCAGTTGCCACATCAACGTACGAATATTCCACGTCAGCTGCCAATTGTACCTTTCTATTATAGAAAGATTTTCCCCACCATTTCTATCTTGCACAGAGGGCCTTTTTCTATTTCCATATGCAGACTTTTCATCCCTTTTTTATGAATCCAGATCCAAAAATACACATTTTTCCACATATACGCACCCTATCTGCTATACAACATGCGTATACGCAGGCTGCTCCACTACAACCCGTGTACATCAGGATTTGTACCATAAAATACAAAATGGATTCGAGTTTCCATGTCACGACAGGAGATCTCTGATCCTTAGACTTCCAGATACTAGAAATGTTCTGACTCGGCCCTTTAGTTGCATTTTTAAGACTATAAAATCACAATTCCGAGCTACGAAAAAGAAGAGAAAGCATTCAACTTTGAGAGAAAAGTTACTCTAGAGAAATTACTTCATATTGAGTCTACATCCCTTTGTCCCTCAAGTCTAAACACAATGTTCAACCCCCAAGCTCTTTCCCTATTGTTGAGAGAACCTCATTGTCTCTCTCCTATGAGCTTGCCTTTGGTGGAGGATTGAAGTGGTGGAGGCCCAGTTGGAAGGAACTTGGTTCCTTGGTTTCGAACTGTGCCAACACAGAAGTCTGTAATGTTGTCACTTCTGTTGATCAATTATTAATATAAATACTCCTTTCGTGTCCTATTGGTATCCTGAATATATATGATTATTATCCATGGTCATGTTTGTAATTTTTATTAATGGATTATGTTATCTAATGTGCTAACCCCTTTATACTATCACCATGTACTTGCTATGCTTGTTTGTTGAGAACTTATTGTAGGTATAAAGATTTGGTTCGAAGTGCTCAATGGTGGAACATCATCGAACTTCGAATTGAGGTAGGCCTCTTTCTTATCTTGCACACTAGTTTATATATCATACAATGGAATTGAGTTGATTTATGTAGTCATACATGTCTGTTGTGGTTTACCCTTGTCCATAGATATTTTTTCCCTCGTAACACTTTCCATGTCATTTGTATGAATGAGACATGGCACATTTTTATTGGTCCATATCGCCCTCCAAAAATGTCATTTTTGGGTGACACATGGAAGCCTCTTGTGCTACCATGTCACCATGTTGACATCAACATGACACCAATCTGTCAATTGTACGATCTATAAGGATAGGCCACGTGGTAGCCTGTGGGCTTGCTGCATGGCATCCCTACTTTGCATTTTGACCTATTTGACCAAATATTTGACCGACCATAACTTCTTCATGAGAAATTTGTTTGAGGAAATTTTTACTCAGTTGGAAAGCTATCGACGAGCTCTACGCAATGATGTCATTTTTAAGAGAATTTTAGAAGATCAATTTTTGAACATTTTAGATCCTCCTGGATCATTTTTTATCATTTTGAATCCTCCTGGATCATTCCCACAAAAGTTGCAATGTTTATTAGTCTTATTACTTTTATATTTTTCTCCTTTACCACCATTAGGAGTGGAGGTTGGGTAAGAAGGTTTGGGACCCTTGTTTTGCTTTTTGTTGTGACAAGGATGTTAGTTCTTGGGATTCTTGGATTTATATTTTTACCGAGCCACTAAGGATTTGTTGGAGGTACTTGTAGTGTTTATCACTCCAAGTTGCACAAGTTTATCTTTATCTCTAATCAAATAATCATAGAAATACTCAAGAGAGAGATTTTGGTAAGGACTCCCTAGAGCTTCTTTGGAGACATAAAAGTTAGAGACAAACATAGAATATGCACTACCAATATTAGAAAAAATAATATAGATGCATTAGTATTCCTTTAGATCTATGTTTCATTCCATACATAAAAGTATAAGTGTTTTGAACTTAGATAAATAGTCTTCAATGCAAGGAAAATGATTGGGACTTAAAGTCATTAATTGATTTTCTATTTGGTGGGCTTGAATAATATTGTGTTTACAAAACATAGCTTCAAGGTGAAACCTTAAATCAAAAGATATGAAAATTCCAATTAGTCCACGTGATTCATCATTATTATTAGTCCATTTGACTTTCTTTTCATCTTTAGTGGGTTCTTGTTATTTTCCCAAGGTAATTTGGTCCAATCCTTTACTTCTTAATACATCCTCCATATGTGGTTTCCATGAAAATAAGTTGGTACTCGTAAGAAAAATATCATTAGGAGAATCCATACTAAATATGTAGAAAATGTGTATTTAAAGGTTGAAACTAATGGTCTGGATGGAAATTTCTTGAAAAAATAGGTCGTTTAAAAAAAACAGTATTGAAAATGGACTTTGGATGTGAAAGTTAATCCCTTTTGAAAAAAGACATAAATGATAACCAAAGAGAAACATAACAAATAGAAGGTAGTCAACATGGTGATACCCCTCCTAATAACCCCACTTTTACAAATAAGTTGCTTATGAAGTGACCCACTTTTATAGAATAAGTGAGAATCACTTTTACAATGAAGTTACTTTTTAAATTAAAGTTGCATGCAAAATGTAACAAAAAAATACATTAAAACTACTTTATAGCGATTCACTTTTATAATTTTAGTGAAATACACTTTACAATGAATGTATGAACTTTTTCAAAAAGTAAAAGAAAAGAGACTTGAACTTAAGACCTCTTACTAAATAAGGAAACTTTTAACCAAGTGAACTAGTGCAAAACCACATTATAATCTCAAGAAGGAGGATTGGGGTTGTTGTTGTTGTGCAAGATGGCCTTGGTGTGCATGCTAAAAAATGATTTTCATGTATTTACATAGGAAAAAAAAAACATTTCTCAATGACAACAAGGGTTATATCTCGGTTAGCTTACCCAAAAAATGTAAGTTTTTCCTCTATTTCTGATTTAGAGAGATCACACAAAGTGCATAGTAAAGAGCATACGTAGACAAGAAAACCCTTTCCATTTTGTTTCTGATTTGATGAGATTGGATAAATCATGGGGAAAAGAGCATATGCAAATTGAAAACATTAGCAACCCAAAAATAAAAACAAAAAAACAAAAATAAATCTGAAATATTATATTTGTTAAAATTTAAAAGGGCATATTTAGGATTTATACCCCCGGATCTGACTGAAATGGTTGTATATTGTGAAAACATAAACCTTTTCTAGTGAAACAAAAAAACATTATGAGCTGAAAGAAGTGCTTTGAATGCAATGGAACAACCCTCTCAGCCCAAAAATGTATGAAAATAGCAGAAACCAAATATGCAACAACACAGTTTCAATATCTCGATCTACAACATGAGTGGGTCTTCAAATGCACTCTGATACCATTTTCAACAACACACATATTCCAATGGAGGACAAACAAATTCAATAAAACTCACACAACTAGTTCAAAGATAAATGTTAGGATATTTAGACACTTAGGAGTTAGTTAAGATCTACTTGGTCTAATGTGTCGTTAGGTAAAAGTGTGTTTCTTAGTGTGTTTCTTTAGTATGCACTGGTATGCATTTGTAGTTAGGAAATTCAATGGTCACGATATGTTCCCGACATAAAGTGATCCGACAGTTCATATTCTCCTCTATCTTAACAGCCATTGATCCAAGGATTAACACCCGATTGGTCCATCATCTCTATTTAAAGAGCATGGAGGGTCATTTGCGGATGATCAGTTGTGAGAAAATGTCTTGTAAAATATCTCTATAATCTTTTTATTTTTCATTAATAAACTGCTCCAAGTGGTCGCGTTGGATGGGGTTGTGGATGCTTCCCCATAGGGGTTTACCACATCAAAACATCGATGTGTTGATCTTTGATCTGGTTGTGTGAGTGGTTATTGAAGTTTTTCATCCTCTGTTGGAATACCTGTGTTGTCGAACATGGTATTAGGGCATGTTTGAAGACCCACTCCTATTGTAGATTGAGATTGAGAAGATGAGTTGCCTCATATCTATTTTCTATCATTTTTGTACATTTTTGGGCTGAGAGGACTATTCCATTGCGTCTGAAGCTCTTGTCTCAATCAGGAATACTTTTCGTTTCACTCGAAAAGGTTTATGTTTTCCCAAGATACAACCATTTTAGTCAGATCCAGACGTATACAACCTCAATACGCATTTTTTAATTTTTTGGAGAGTATCATTTTGGTTTTATTTCAGTTTTTTATTACTTATTTATGGGTTTCTACTCTTTTAGATCTCTGTATTCTTTTTTCCCCGCACCCTGTGTGATCTTGAAAAATCATAAACATTTAGGAAAATATGCATCTTTCAAGTAAGCTAACCGAAATCTAACCCTTGTTGTCATCAAGAAGGGGAATTTATTTCTTGTGTGAAAATATTTTTATTTAGCACGCTCTCCAAGACCATCTTCCACCACCACCACCACCCCCAATCCTCTTTTCTAGCGGGAAAAACCCCCCTATGGCTACACCAGGGTTTACAATGTAGGCAAATCAATAATTGTTCAAAAGTCTCCTACTTCTCTAACTACCCCAAACATACTCCATACTTATGCAAGAAAAGTAAAATGAGAAGGATCAGGTAACTGTACCTTTTACTCTGCATCTGGTGATGATCCTCTCGTACTTGATAGGCTTCACTCACTTCAAACCTCCTACCAAGGCTAGTATGCATTCATAGACAAACAAACATAAAGATACAAGAATACATTTCATACATAAATAAGGGTTAGATGTTAGAATAAATACATAAATCAAATGCAAACATTCGACACATCATGTTTTGGGACAGGAAAAGTACTTCTTTTATTGATAATACAATGATCACTTACAACCAAAGTTGGCTACTTCTCCTCGAACCTAGTCCGGGATCCTCTTCACCAAGCTCCAAGTGCACCTCTGTGTATATTTCTACTCTCAACCTTCTTCTTGGGAAATGGAATGGGTTCTTGTGGAGGAAAAAGGGAAAAATGAGGAATTCTGAGGCAATTCTCACAACAAGGTTGCAAATGCTTGGGGCAAGGAGGGGATGTGAAAGGGGAAAAGTTTTAGTGTTCTTATGTATATATATCGAATGAGATCCCAACACCTCCTTTTATATGACAAAAGGATGGTTATTTGGTTAGGTGACGGGCTATAGGTGGTGGATCAGTTGGGAAACTACCCAATAGCCCGTAATCTCAATGAATTCCTTGCAACTTTTTAATTTTTGCAACTTTTGCAAGTATGCACAGACTTTAGTGGTGCAACATGCATACATATGTGGATTGTAGTGGTGCAACAAGTTTATGTACGTGGGCATTATTGGTTCAAGGTGTGTACATCTTCAAAAAATGAGTTTTTAAGAAGAACAACTCAATGATGGTTTGGAAAAAATTGCAATTAAGAGGGACAAATGTCGGGTATGCATATGTGGAGAAATTTAGGGTTATAACATATGCCCCCTAATGTGTGAGGTCAGAAGAGCATCTGATGGACGAAATACATTACAAAATATTCACCAATGTACGAAAATAGTGAGCCTGGGACCAGAGTTCGGGAGGTGTCATCTACAAAAATAACAATTGTCTCTCTAAGGCAGGTATACCCATGCCTGGGATAAAATAAATCATGGATGCCAATCAAATACACTACAGATTCATGTCATATAACTATATAAATTGTAGATGCAAGCAATACACATCGGATCTACATCTCAAAAACAAAAGATATACAAGTGTAGTACCCATCTTCAAGAAGCTAACGACGCCTGATGGTTGGAGATGAGGCCTTCAGAGCTCGAGAAACAACTTTAAGATCTTCAAAACTCGGGTGGGAGTGTAATGTGAGTGTATGAATTCACTACCCAGAGGTCTTCGACAGCTTGTCGGGGAAAGACAAGCAGATCTTAATGATCAAACAAAGAACTTCATTGATTTCGAACAAGGTCTTGATTGGACTTTCAGGATGGCCATGCATGAGGGAAAGAGACAAATTTCAAAAAGGTTGACTCAGTTTGGGTGAAACTTCCCTTGGAAAAGAGCACGAAAGATGATCAGACTCAGGCAGCATGACATTGACATAAGTTCACAATGCAAGAGGCAACGCAAACTCTCCATGTGTTTGGAAGAGTAACCAAACAGAGGAGGACACAACTCTATGTAGCGAGAACAACTTCCTAAGGTCATATTAGATCCCAAATCTTGACAAGAAAATGTAAGGATGTTCTTTTTACAAGGGCAATTTATTGTGTTGCCAAAAAATAATATATATTCCCCATCCCCTCTTTTTAGGTTTTTTTATTTTTTTGTTTTTTTCAATTTTTTAAAGAGCTTGAAAAAGAATAAAAGAATGCTACGTTACAAATGAAGAACGAGTGTTACAAGCATACTAGTTCCAAGAACAAGGAACACACTAATGTTCAAAGCAAGGAGACATGTGTAGGAAAAGGACACTTAGGAAAATTCCTCCATGGTTCAAGGTGTCAGGTTGTTGAGGCAAAGTGCTACAAGGTTTGCATATAAGGCATGCTTCAAAGGTTTAGTTGAGAGCAACATGGAGATGACATTAGGCCAAAGACATAGAGATGCAAATTTGATTAGAAAGACACAATGAAACCCCCTTCAATGTATTTTTCACGAGCCCAGAGAAGGTAAACTCGGTGGTTTTTTCACGTTTTGGAGAGTCTGAAAAAACATAAAAGAAGACTCCACTAGGGTACCTTTTCGAAAATAGTCTATTCTTGAAAAAGGGGTAAAATAGCACCGAAAAAATGTCTATTCAAAACCATTTTAACGAGTGTGACAATGACAAGATCACTCGATAATATTTTCAATTTTAAGGAGTCTGAAAAGAGATTAACTATGGACTCATAGCCTTTTTCTAGATTTAGTCTCCTTATCCTGAAAAAGTATAAAATTTACTGAGGAGAACTCTCCTGGCGAGACGAATCTCCCAAGGTGTACTTTTTTCCTCCATAATCCATAGGCTAGAAAAAGGGGTAAACTCATGCCAGTAGATGTTCTTCAGGACCAATTTTAACGAGTGTGAAGGAACAAAGTCACTTGACGATCTTTTCAATTTTAAGGAGTCTGAAAAGAGCTTAAATATGGACTCTGTAGGGGATGTTATTTTGGACCAATTTAACGAGTTTGAAAGAACAAGGTCACTCGACGATATTTTCAATTTTAGGGAGTCTGAAAAGAGATTAAATATGGACTCCATGGGGGTTTCTTTTTCGTAAATTTAGTCCCTCATGCCCAAAAAAGGGTTAACATTATACCTAAGAATACTCTTCTAGCGAACCGAAGTTCCTAGAGTATACCTTTGTTCGTAAAATTGACCATCCAGACCAAAAAATGGGTAAACTACCGTCGGACAGACGTGCCTTCAAGTTTTTTTTTTGGTGAGCATGAAGGACAAAAAGATCACTTGACAATATTTTCATGTTTAGAGAGTCTGAAAAGGGATTAAAGAAGACTCCAAGAGGTTACTTTTCTCAGTTAACCCAGACAAGATTGAAAAGCATAAATGTAGTCTTGTCGGATGTTTCTTTTGGATCTGAAAGTGAGCTTGAAAGACAAAAAAGTATGCTCATTTGGGGAGTCCCGAGGGTGAGGCCAAGAGTGATGATACATCAGATGAATGAGGCTCAATATCGTAATCATGATAGGACTAACAAGGACTCTCAAGCCTACAGTCATTAGAGACAACATGGACGCCGAAATGCAACAAGGATCTATCTAGGGCATCCATGTAAAGGTGGGCTCTACCAACTAATCATGACACTTTCAATGCAGCAATGAAAGTTCTGTGTTGCACTTCAGTGGGATCAATCCTATGACAAAGAGGAACAAACAACGAGATGCAGAAAGTGGAGGTGGAATCTTAACTTATATGCAAAAAGTTGGAAAAATGACTTTTACCAAAGGACCTTTGAAAGTGACCCATCTCCCAAAAAAAGGTTACCAAACCAAAAGTGAAGTGCACTATAACATCCAATAAGAGACTCAAGAACCACATTAAATAATTTTCAAGCCAAAAAAATGACAAAAGGGTTCAAAAAAGTGGCAAAAAGGGCCAAAAAAGTCTGTAAATAGAATTTGACAGCTCATTTTCACCATTGCAATTTGAGAATTAACCAAAAGGTAAAAAAGACCCCTTTGCTAAAGGAGTTGATTCCGGGAGCTTCAGAGAATGAAACCAACTTTCGCTCGGACCAAGTAAGTATAAACACATCCCTCTTGCATTTCCATTCTTCTTTATTGCATTATTTTTAGTTTTTTGGGGGGCGTGCTCTCTTAAAAAAGGGCATCCCTATGTGTACACAGGTTGTCCAAGGACAACCCATGTACATCTGCAAGAAGAAAATAATCTGCTCGTGGATGTACACGACTGTGTCCAAAATAGCCCATGTACACCCTCAAAAGCATGGAAAAATGAAAAATGCCAGAGCTAACTCCCCTTTGAACTCTTCATGTAATAGGATGTATGTCCACTGGATGGAGAGGGAACATGAGGAGATTGACGTCTTGGTAGATGAGGATCCTGCTGCCATTTCTGCATTAAAACAATGCGGGCTATGGAATTTCTACCCCTATCCTCTTATGAGGGCACAACCTATTAGCACTCTGTAAATATGTTCAGCTGATATAAAGACGATAGAGGTAACTTTTTCAACCAACTTTGAGACTCGAAACTAGCCTTTAGTACCTAGAGAGGGCTCTCTTAGGAGACATTGTCTCAATGTGGGATATGGATTTAAGTTGTTGGCTAGATTTAACACCTTTAAAATAACAAGTTCTGGTTATATTGGAGAAAGAGAGTAATACCTTGGGCCATGGAGTCAGTTCGAGAAAACGATAGAAAACAATGAGTCGGTGACTGAACTTGAGAGGATAAAGGCTAAGAGAGAAACAGTCTTTAGTGCAAAATCGTTGTGTGAGGTGTGGGGGGGAAATCACAAAAAGCAACTCGAAGCACCGTTGAGGATGAATTTAGAGTTAACTTAGAGAAAAACGGTTTGTCTAAATCACGCGAATCCCAGGGCACTACGCGGTGAATCCCAGGTTCGAAAATACATTCCTATTTAGAAAGAAATAGATATGAATAAAGAATATAGGAAGTACATACGCAAAGAAAGGAAATAATACATCCAACTGCTACATTTAGAATCTTTTCATCAAAGCTTCAAGACTTTTGCATTAAATTTCGATCAAACTCAAATTACATTCAATAGACATATACTAATTTTTACAGCCAACCTGGCTTACATTGAAAACATAAACTATACAGAAAAAGGTGTCTCTTGGGATTCCCTGCTCTCTTGCTAATATCCTTAGAATCTAGGAAATTGGTCGTCCTCTGTTCCATGACCTTTCGTATGACCTATTTCCAAAAATAGAAAACAATTGTGTTCGATCGCATCCTAACTGCTTGTCTCTTGTCATGGGTGTTTGGTTTCAGCAAGGTCTTCTCGTAGGGGAGAGTGATGTGTCGTTGCCTCCCTTTGATAGGCCATCAAAATGATTCAAGGCTCTATCAGATTTTCTCCATCTAATGTAATGAACCCACTTCCAGTCACCTTCTCATTTGTTAGGGCACGTATGTGGCGATTGGCTACATACTTTCGCAGTCATTACCAAACTGACAAAAATTGTCTAAGGATGATGCTTGTTTCAAAAATTTCAAGATCTACACCACGTTTGAAAATAAAAGAGATGAAGTCAGTTAATAATGTTGCTTCCGCACGCTGGCGAGTTCTGTGCAGACTTTATCCCTAGCCATTTCATGTTCTCTGGGGTGTTTTTCATTCCTTTCTTCTGACATTCTTTGTTCTTTGAGAAGTTGCACGATTGTATCATGAACTTCCCGGAAATGTCTCTTTAGCCACATCACGTTCCTTTCATGACCTTGTGATGCTGACACTTCAAGGGTCTTTTCTATCAACTGCTTCCTCAATTCCATGGTTTCCTAGTAAAGTTCAGCGACAACAAGTTGTGCATGCTTCAACTACTAAGATGGATCTCAAACATTAGTGCTCATGGCATCTGTCCTCCTTGTTCTACTCCTACTTTCCGGACTAGTGCCTTCGACAGGCTCTAGCCGAATAGTGTGTGTTATTAATTTCTCAACAATCGATATTGCGCACGACTTCTTTGTTCTTTCGCGATCTGCCCCTTCTCTAGGGTATCTGTTGTTGGGAAGGCAGGGCTTCCAATTTCTTTCCTTTTGATGAAACTTCTTCCACTCCAACCTCTACACAGTGTGATATCATCATTTCAGGTAGAGGGAATTCTCCCTTTGAAACCCTGGGAATGTCCATTATGAGTAAGAACGATTCCCAGTCGCTTTCAGGTTCATGCCTGGTTCTTATGTTACTCCATGTACCACGTCTTATGTTTCGAAGGGGTTTCCATGGTGCAATACCTATCTATCTTATGCATGGTGGACTTGGCAAGGGACCAAAATGAAAAACCTCGATCTATATGGGCTCACGAGAAAACTACAAACAATGCATAAGCTTGGTTGGTGAATAGAATGCATGCAGAACTTACAGAATTTATAACAGAGCAGGTGTGAGGTGGAAACATGACAAGGGAAACTGAATTCATGGTGACTGGAAGTTTTGAACTGAACTGCAGATTTTCCATAGCACATCCATGCATGTGGAGTGCAACTGATAAGGGATGCAAGGCATACGTGATATGAAAACTGTGATTTTTAATTCTCACAACCTTTATAATGGGTCGATGATGGCCATTGCACTTGCCGACATGACTTCTATTAACAACTTTCCTAGACCTAGGGCAAGTACAAACTCCCTTTTTAATAGGACCCGACTCTTTGGGAATAGACTCATACTTATTTATGCATGTTTGGACTCTGACATCCCTTCCAGACTCCAAGGGCCAACTTGTAACCTGTTGACTTTGACCCCTTAGTTTTTACGTACCAGACCTCACATGCTTTGACACACAGGCCATAACTGGACCAAAACTGACTCTAATTGAAGGGAAAAATGGTGATGCTAACAACTAGCTCCAATGGGGATGCTATCCTCCCTTCGAGGTAGCAAAGAATAGTACACCGAGTGCCTGACCATTGGGCCTTATTCAACTTTCATAAACTGAAATATTAAAGACAAAACACAACCTAAACCTATCGATGCAGTTTCTAAAATATTTGGCATAAACTCAAGGCCTTCACTTCAGGATTCAATTTTCTGTTGACATACTGATTCGACACAAAAAAATAAAAAGACTATTTACAATGACATGTGACTTAAACAGATCTTATTTCATCAGATAATGTTTGAGGAACCCGCCATTTACAAGCTCCCAACCAACACAATCTCCATTTAGTTCTTCCAGAAAATAAGAATTATTTCCATGATGTGCACCGATTTTGAATGGAACCATCCACATATTATTGAATTTCTCATGCTTTCCTTTATCCTCATTTCTCGTGTCCCATTTACCCAACCAAAATTATTCTTTCTTAGAACAGTTGTCAAAGGTTTTCTTCATCCTCTCCTGGTGGAGTTATGATCGATTGTACACCTGTTCCCTCATCTGTTGTGTGTGAACCAGTTGATTTATTCTCCTCTGCATGTCATATGGCTCAACCTCCTACTCTTTCAACAAATTTCTGACAGACAACCCCAGTGTGGTATGGAAAATTGCGTCTGCATCGTATACAATATGAAAAGTTGACGTTGAGATGGACTTCTTGGTGGTAACCCAATCCACCCACGGTGCATAAATAAGATTTTTATACCAATATTTCTTATTGTCTTGCATGAGTCTTTTGATGATCCTGGTCAATATTTTATTTGAAGATTCTGCTAACCCGTTTCCTTGTGGGTAGTACATTATAGAATGCCCCAGGGTTATATTTTAATCCTGACAAAACTTTTCCATCTTCTTGGACTTGAATTTGGCCACGTTGTTGGTTATGATCTTGACAAAGAATTTGAATCTCAACAAGATATTTGTCTCCATAAATTAGATGATGATTATGTCGGTAGCTTGCTTCGTGGGGACCTCTTCTATCCATTTTGTGAAGTAGTCTGTGGCCATGAGTATCCATTTTTGTTGTGATGAGAATGGTGGATTTATTTCCCCTATGAAATTCAAACCCCACTGCATGAAAGGTGCTTTGAATGAGATCGGATTTAGTGGCAAGGGTTGCAACTTTCTTCTTCCATCGAAAATTTGACACTCATGGAAGCTGGACACTTCTTTGTATACGTCTATGAATATGTTAGTCCAATAGTAACCTACTCTTAGGATTTTGTCCATGGTGGTTTTCTAGTAATGGTTTCCTCCACAGTTGCCTTTGTGAAATTATTTGATAGCTCGTTTCATGTTGTTTTCTAGCAAACAACTCAGCAATATCCCTCCAGGATATTTCCAGTATAGTGAACTATCCAGGATGCAGAACTTAACCACTTTGATCTTTAGAAATATGGCCTTGGTATTAATTAAACCTGGAGGGGATTGCAGGTTACTTAGAACATAGATGATGTCTGTATACCACCATGAATAGACACAATCTTGAGATACATGCGCAATTGTTTCTTCTTGGGGATTCTCTAACAGATCAACGATGAAGTTTATCCCCACAGCGTCGTATTCTGACTGCACCATAAAATTTTCAAGGCCCTTCCCTTTAATGAAATTTGTGGGCTTGATTTCAATATCATATTCAAGCATGGCTGCTATCCATTTGACTCTCCTTCCCTTTGGTTCAGGCCGAGTCAAGATATCCTTGATAGAATTACTGGGCACGTAAGCAATAACGTGGGATTGTAATATGTATGTTTTGAACTCCTTTAGGGCCTTCACTAAGGAGTATGCTTATTTATCCATAATATTGTACCTTAGTGGAGAATCCCTCAGTGTTCGGCTGAAATAGGCTATGGGCTTCTCGAAGTTTTGCTCGTCTTTCTGTAAAAGCACACCGACAATCGTATGCTCCGAGGTGAATGAAAATATGATGAAATCTTTCATAAAGTCTGGACTGGCTAGAATAGGAGCTCTACTCAGTGCCACCTTTATATCTTCAAATGAGTTCCTAGATTTCAGGTTCCACTTGATCTCTTTCCCCTTCTGAGAATGCAGGGGATATGTTTTATAATATTTTCCAGGTTCAGGATGAATCTTCTCAATAAGTTCACTTTTCCTAGGAAGGATTGCACTTCCTTCTTATTGCGCGGGGTGTCAATTTTCAGAATTCCTTCAACCCTGCTGGGGTCTATAATAATTCCCTCTTTCGAGATAATGTGCCCCAACAACTTCCCTTCTTCCATCCCGAAATGTGATTTCTTTGGATTTTACGATATGTCGAACTTCCTGCACTTCTGGAAAACCCTTTTCAGATGCCTGAGTTGTTGTTCATCGGAGTTAGAGTATATTGTGATGTCATCCAGGTATATCACAATAAACTTTTCCTTATCGTTAGCAAATGCGATTTCCATTTCCCTCTGGAAGGTAGCTCTGACATTCATCAGGTCGAAAGGAATCTTGGCATACATGAATGTCCCCCATGGTGTCGTAAAGGCAGTCTTTTCCCTGTTGTCTGAGTGTACCAAGATCTGATTGTAACCCGAAAAACCATCCATCATGGAGATCTTCTGGGACCCCACAACCTTTTGCAGAATATAGTCCATCTTAGTGAGTGGGTAGTGATCCTTGAGGGACACTTCATTTAAGTTACGAAAATCCACACACAGTCTTATTTTGCCGCTCTTTTTTCTAACAGGTACCAAGTTGGCCACCCACTTAGAAAACCTTAAAGAAATGATAATTTTAGCTTCGAAGAGTTTCTTTACCTCCTTTTCGATTAGTGGAAGCAATACGGGATTTATCCATCGCAACTTTTGTTTGAATGACCTCTAGTCTTCTTTGAGATGGATGACGTGCTAAATCACTTTAGTGTCATACACCTTCAAGTCATCATAACTCCAAGCGAAAACATCTGGGAAATCCTTCATGAGCTCGATGTAGTCGTTTTTTATCTCTAGACTAAGTGTTTTCGACAATTTGATTATTTTCAGGTTCTCCTTATTTCTGATGTTTCAGTCTTCAACATCCTCATTGTTTGCAATGATATTGGGATTTCTAGCCACATCATTTTTGTCAAACAACTTTTCCAATGGAACTAGCCCCTTTGGGATGATGTTGTTCTTCAATTGTACTATGTTCCTTCCTACTATTTGGTTCTGGAAAGGGTCTTCATTATTGCGCACATCCACACTCTCATCTTCGTCATAGAAGCACTCATTATCAATGTTTATGTCCATGAACTCGTCGCTCATTTGAATAAATCTCTCCACTTGTTTGTCATCCTCAAACACTTGCCAATGTTTGATATTATCAGGCACTGACATCTTGTGTTTGACTTCGATCTTGTATTTTCTATCTGGAAAAATGGGGATTTTAAAAACTGAGGCTGAGGTGGCCAACACATCGATGATCTGATTTTTCTCCCTTGGGATAGGAGATAGATCATACTCTAAAAATTATTCGAGGAGGTCCAGTGCCAAATTTATGTATGCTCTCAGCCTGGAGTGTTTGGATTGATATATTCCTTTCACTTGGTTTATAATCAGCTTGGAGTCTCTGCGCACATCTATTCGCTTCACACTCAGTTATTTCAAAACCTTCAAGCACAAAATCAGTGCCTCATACTCGGCCATGTTGTTTGTACATTCGAACACAAGATTTTATGAGCACATATTTGTGCCCACCTCAGGGGGCTTATCCATATACCGACACCTACTCCTTCCTTACTGACAGCACCATTAAGAATCATGTTTCATATCTCATTTTCTACGTGGTTCTTTGGGTCAGCGCACTCTACTGCTTGTCGTATGGTTTCCTCATTGGATTTCATGATGGATATTGACTCTTCCTCTTCAAATCTCAGGTCATTGTAGAATATAGAGGAACTAACCTCAGTGTCAATAGATTATATAGGATGGTTATTTGGCTGCGGCTTACTTCTTACCATGTATTTTAGTAGCACTTCTCTATACAACCATCTATCCTAGACAAATATAGGAATGGTGGCGTATGACATGTCCATTTGTAGAGTCCCCTTTAACTTTGCATCCCATGACCTGGACAGTAGCATGCAAAACTTAGGGGGTATGTTTTCCACGACCATGTCCATAATCATGTTTTTTGAAGGAATTTGGGCCAGTGATACGACCAAGTATTTGATGAGACCCAAGCACTTGACTTTCCTTGATTCAAAACAAAAAGGTCCTTATAGAGCTTGGTGATGTCCAAACCCAACTTGTCCATGACCACCTTCAGCATGAGGTTGTGCGACGCGGCTGAATCCAGCATGGCATTATGTAGGGTCATGTCATGGATTATTAGACTAACATAGAATGGGGGAACATCCTCAGTATCACTTGTCTCCTCAACATGTGGACCAAACAAAATAACAAGGTGATTTCCTTGGACGTTCAAAGTATCGGGGATCCCTCCCATTTTTAGCATTTTAATAATTTTCTCCTGATACTCACCCTTTCTGATAAGTTCGTTGAACAAAACAGAGATTTTGATTTTAGCCATTTCATGCTCAAAGTTAAAGGGGGGACATATTTTCTCTACCTCTTTTACACACGCTTCTCGGCTTGTTTCCAGTACTTTCCTTGGGGATTCCTCCTTTGACTTCACCTTTTCAGTTGAATCCTTGGTCAGGTTGTTCGGCTTCAGTCATATTGTGGAAGGGGTGTACGTCGGAGGTTTCCTTATGGGATTTTTATGTTGATGCTCGGTAGATGCCTCCTTGTTCCTTAGTTTAAATTTCTTTTGAAACTCAATGATGGCATTCTCATAACCCTTTCTGAACTCTTATGTCTCTTAGGAAAGCCCATCATCCGCTACATAAAATGGTGTATCATCTGTCTCTAGCATAAAATTGTCATTTTTTCTCATGTACTGATCATGTTCACCCTTTGTTAAGAACACATGTGAGTTCTATTCATCGCAACAATGCATTTGGTCCTCAAACATATGATCGAAATCCTCGTCCACGTAATTGTTTTGGAACAGAGGCCTTTTCTGTTGGTTGCCCTGGTCTCTTTACTCCCTTTGTTAGATCTAAGGAGCTTGACCCCTTATGAGGTTATGATTCATGGGCTAGGGGTCATGTTGTTCTTGGGCAGCATATCTATTTCCCATGGACATTTTTTCCATTAGTTTCTCCATGGTTCTCATCATTAAGTCAAATTTTTCATTCGCGTTCCTCAATGTCGATGGCTACGTATGCCCTTGGGGTTTCTTGTCACCCCTGTTGAATATTTGTTTGATATTCCTCGATTCCATCATGTTTACCTTGACTTTGATTTCATCGCTCATCATTACATCCAGATTTGTTGATCTTATTTCTCTCAACAACAGGGAGAAATCGTTGTTGAAAGAGCCTTCATATCATAGTTGTGCAACCCTAGGGGGTGGCTGGAATTCCACAGGGATTGAGTTATAAACCCTCATGAAATGGGATGAGAATTCTTCCATCATTTCCTTCGATGCCCTCTTCATATTATTATACTGCATCAACAGCTGCAAGGGGTTTTCCTTGTCTCCCCATATAGTAATGAAAGACGTCTTGAAAGTGAAAAAGTCTCGAATGCTTGCATCTAGGAGGGATTTGAACCATTTCCTCACCTCCCCTGAAAGGTTCTACACGAACAAACTCATTTTTGCATCTGCATAGTCCACCTCCTCTAGGTTGACTAAATCATTGAACCAATCCATATCCCTCTGGGCAGAAACGTTCCCTTCAACATCGTAGAGCTTGATCCTCTGGTTGTAATTTTGGGGAAAATCATGCAGTTGGGCTAGAAGAATGAGGGGGTCGAATCTATAGGCTATGGATTTAGGAGGGTTGGGGATTTGAGGGATATTATTAGATAATAGGGCTTGGAATCTCTTATGGTTGAAAACTATCTCGTCCAAGCTGGTTTCCAACTTAGACATGAATAGGGTTTGTTCAAAGAATGTGTCAAAATCAAGGTCGTCAATGCTTTGCGCATCGACTTTGGGTAAGGACAGGATTCTATCCAGGTAATAGAATGGGTTTGTCACTTACTCTCTAGTCCTGCACAGAAGTTTTCCGGGGTCGCACAGAGGCTCTATAGGGTTTGGGTCTGGATTTTCTCTGGTATAGATCATCTTCGGAGCTAAGGTTCCTAAACTGAGCTACTTGGTGATACTAGTATTTTTTACTAGAGTCGCCAGGGTAAAGGTTTCATCCAGTGTAGGTGTTTGTCCCTCTGTTACCCTCAGGGGTCAAAAATGTAACTTTAGTCATTCTCCCAGGGAAAATTTATTCAATTCCATCCCTGACAACAACGCCAGAATGTTAGCACTCTATAAATCTGTTCGGCTGATAAACAAATGATAGAGGTATCTTTTTCAACCAACTTTGAGTCCCGAAACTAGCCTTTTGGACTTGGAGAGGGATCTCTTGTGAGACTTTGTTTTAGTGCAGGATATGGCTTTAAGTTATTGGATATATTTAACACCTTTGAAATAATAAGTTCTGGTTATATTGATGCAGGAGAATAATACCTTGGGCAATAGAGTCGATTCAAGAAAATGATAGAAACAAATGACTCGGTGACTGAACTTGAGAGGATAAAGGCTAAGAGAGAACCAATCTTCAGTGAAAAATAATTGTGTGAGGTGTGGGGGGGAAATCACAAAAAGCAACTCAAAGCACCGATTGAGGATGAATTCAGATTTAACTTAGAGAAAGCAGTTTGTCTAAATGGCACGAATCCCAGGGCACTGCGCAGTGAATCCCAAGTTCAAAAATATGTTCCTATTTAGACATAAATAAATATGAATAAAGAATACAGGAAGTAGGTATGAAATGAAAGGAAACAATACATCCAAATGCTACAATTAAAATATTTTCATCAAAGATTCCGTACTTTTGCATTAAATTTCGATTGAACTCAAACTACATTCAACAGACATTGTCTATACTAATGTTTTCAACCAAACTGGCTTAGATTGAAAACATAAACTATATAGGTAAAGGTGTCGCTTGGGATGCCCCACTCTCTAGCTAATATATCTAGAATCTAGGAAACCGGTTGTCCTCTACCCCATGACCTTTCATATGACCTATTTCCAAAAATAAAAAACAACTATGTTCAGTCGCATCATAACCACGTGTCTCTTGTCACAGGTGTTCGGTTTCAACAAGGTCTTTTCGAAGGGGAGAGTGATGTGTCGCTGCCTCCCTTTGACAGGATGTCAAAACGATTCAGGTCTCTGTCAGATTTCTACCATCTAATGTAACGACCCCACTTTCGGTCTCCTACTCATTTGTTAGGGCGCATATGTGGTGATCGGCTGCAGACTGTCGCAGTCGTTACCAAACTGACCAAAACTATCTAAGGACAATGCTTGTTTAAAAAATGTTAATATATGTGCCATGTTTGAAAATACAAGAGATGAATTCAGTTAATCTTGTTTCTTCTACGTGCTGGCGAGGTCCGTGCTAAATTTCTCCCCGACCACTTCACGTTCTCTGGGGTGCTTCACATTCCTTTCTTCTGACGTTCTTTGTGCTTCATGCAAATGCGCGATTGTATCTTGCGCTTCTCAGAGATGTCTCTTTATCCTATCCACGTCACGTTCCTTTCGCAACCTTGTGATTCTGACACTTCAAGGGTCTTGACTCTTTTCTGTCAACTACTGCCTCAGTTCTCTATTTTCCTGGTAAAGTTCGACAACAGCAAGTTGCACCTGCTTCAGCTGCTGATATGGCTCTCAAACATTAGTGCCCATGGCATCTGTCCTTATTTTTCTTCTCCCACTTTCCCAATTGGTGCCTTTGATAAGCTCTATCCAAATAGCATGCATAAATAATATCTCGACAACCGATCTTGCGCGCATCTCGTCTTGAACTTAGGTTCCCCAACTTATTTGTTCTTTCTAGGTCTACCCCTTCTCCAGGGTATCTGTTGTTGGGAAAGTAGGGCTTCCAATGTCTTTCCTTCTAGTGCAACTTCTTCCACTCTGGCCTCCATGCAGTGTGATATCATCATTTTGGGCAGAGGGAAGTCTCCCTTTGAAACCTTGGATATTCCCACTGTGAGTAAGAAAAATTCCCATTCACTTTGAGGTTCAGGCCTAGTGCTTATGTTACTCTGTGTGCATCCTCTTATGCTTCGAGGGGTTTCCATGGTGCAACACTTATCTGTCTTATGCACGATGGACTTGGTAAGGGCCCAAAATGGAAAAACGTGATCAGTCTGGGCTTGCGAGAAAGCCACAAACAGTGCAAAAGCTTAGCTGGTGAATAGAATGCATGCAAAATTCTAGAATTTATAACAGAGTAGGTGTGAGTTGGAAACATGCCAAGGGACACTGAATTCATGGTGACTGGATGTTTTGAATTGAACTTCAGATTTTTCATAGCACATCCGCACGTGTGGAGTGTAGTTGATAAGGGATGCAAGTCATACGTGATACGAGCACCGTGATTTTTCATTCTTACAGCCTTTATAATGGGTCGATGATGGCCAATGCACTTTCCAACATGACTTCTATTAAAAACTTGCTTAGACCTAGGGCACGTAAAAACTCCCTTTTTAATAGGACCCGACTCTTTGGGAACAAACTTGTACTTATTTACGCATGTTTGGAATCTAACATCCCTTACCGACTCCAAGGGACAATTGACCACCTGCTGAATTTGACCCCTTTGTTGTTACATACCTGACCTCACTTGCTTTGATACACGGGCCATAACTAGACCAAAACCAACTCTAATTGAAGGGAAAAAGGGCGGCACTAACACATGTTGGCACAGGGGAAGCCCCAGGGTTCAATTTTTATAACGCACCAATAAGGCCTAACTACTGGCCTTTTTGGCAACACCTGTGAAGAAAATGCACTCTCACCCAAAGTAACAATAGGGGGTTGCAGGACATAGGTGTCTACAACCAAAGAAAATGCAAAGGGAATCCAGGACAACAACACACAACACTTGAGATATTCTTTACCCTTCCTAAGCTTACTTCACAAGTTATATCTCTGATCTAACACAATAATGCAGTAACAGTATATCAGATGGAAAAAAACACAACATCAATCACAAAGAACAACAAGATATGTGTGGTTCACCCTCTCCCTAGAGCTAGCTCCAGAGAACTGCATTTCTTGATATATTAGAGGAAAACATACAGTTATATTTGCACACTTATCTTGCAGATATCTCTCTCTCCCTCCCTCTCTCCCTCCCTGCACACCCAGTTGGAGGGTTGATCTTCGCACCCAACTTAATATCTTACAATACATACTCAATATTGCTCTCAACAAAAGTAATCAACATTGAACAACAACAATCATAGTATTAATGAACAAACTTTGAAAGAACCCTCCCAAGTCTTCTATACCTTTATTTATACATTCCATGGAAAAGTATAAGTGTGAAAACCCTAGGTGCCAAAACCCTAGGTCCACTTGACCTTTGTTTAAAGGGCTTCGCCAACCTGTCCTTCCTTATTTTCTGTGAGATGCTCCAAAGCACTCGTTGATGTATTTTCCTGATTGTTGATTTTTCCACAATCCCTCTTCTTTTTTGTCTTCCTCGATCTTCTCTTCCAATGAATAGATTTTCCTTTAATTCTCTCCTTCTTTTCTGTTTCTTTAACCACTTCGACCCCTCCTTGGTTTATGTTCCTTCCATGCAGTTTGTACTTTGCTTTTCTTCCTTAATATTTTCTTCCTTCCATAACCAAAGGCCAATAGGCCCCCAACACTCACATGTGACTCATCCCAAGTCACTGCAAGATTGAACCTTATGTTTCACTTCGACTGCAAACTGTGCAGAGAAGCCTGTTCTTTCTATTTTTTCCCTTCCCATGTTTGTGAAGACTGTCTTTTCTATGTCTGGTACCCAGTTTCAACTACACCTAGTACTTAGACTCTTCTTTTCTTATGCTTTTACTGAGAGCTGGGAGGTAGTTGGTTGTCATAATACAATTTCAACTAGCTCCCATTTACCAAACCTTCTTTCCATTATCCATTAAGGGTCTTCAACTGTGAATCTCCTCCTTCTGTAACATAGACAACCTCAAATGGCCCTAGCCAATGTGTCCTAAACTTCCCTGGATGCTTCATGAACTTGTTGTCATATAACAATACCAAATATCCTTGCTTGAATGCCTTCCTCTTGATGTGTCTGTCACGATAAGCCTTCTCACTTTCTTTTTGTACCTGCTGATGAAATCCTGCAATAAACCTATCTTCCTCCAACTCCAGTAATTGTGCAAGCCTATCTTGATCAGTGTCGATGTCATCCATACCTATAAATGTTGCAATTCTTAATCTAGGAACCAAATATTCCATAGGTACCTTTGTTTCCAAAACATATACCAACATAAATGAGGTCTGCATTGTTAACTTATTGCAAGTAGTTCGATAAGCCCATAATACTGTTGGAATTATTAAATCCCAATCATCTCTGTTAACACTGCAAATATTGGTCAGTGTTATCTCCAAGATCTTATTGAAAGCTTCGACTGTACCATTCTCCTGTGGGTGGTATGGAGTGCTCTTCTGATGGTGAACTTCAAATTATTGAGTCAAGGCTTCAATAGTTTTGTTGATGAAGTGTGTTCTGTTAGGGTCCTATAATTATAGGTGAGTCGATACTTCGACTTTTATTTTGGCATCCCTCCCGGTGACGAAGCATAGCTCAGGTGATTCCGTTTCCTCCCTCCACTCTTGTCGCTCAGTCCTCCATCACCTTCTGCATCCTTCATCCACTGCATCCTCTCCCCCTTGTCTTTCGTCAGCCTCCATTATCCCTCCTTCCATCCCTGCACAAATGGACTTAGGATAAAGCAATAAAGATTAGTCTAGGTTAAATTTGATTAAAAAGTGACTATTTAATAATTGATTAATTATTAATTAATTGTTAATTAATTAATTATTAAGTTAGTTAAGAAACTAGGTTAGCAGTTAGTTAGTAACTAAGATTAGTTTAATTAAATAAAACTATTAAATAATTACAAAAAATTA
>ML777185.1:777459-803079 GCA_009831015.1 Picea engelmannii
CGGCCCACAATTTCCCAACCCGATCTACGGTCCTGGTTCCAAGTCGGACCCCCCCCGAGCATTCTGCATTTAACGAGGGGGGGGGATCCGAGATTTTTTCCCGCCAAAAACCACTTTTGTAACTTTTAACCATTTTCGCCCATTTTTACCATGTCTTCTTCCGACGGAGATCGTGAGAAAACAGAGACGAATTTTAAAATTTTGAGAGAGGTTTTTGGTCAGCACAGGATGCGGAACAAAACCCTTTTTTCGGTTTTTGCAACGGAGTTACGAGCAGAGCAGGTCGAAGGCATCTTCGAGGCCTATTTTTCCAGATTTGCCATTTTCCGTTTCAGTCCCGATTTTGCAGGAGCTGCCACGGCCAGCTGGATATGAATTTCGCGAAACCGAAGGAGGTTTTTGTCCAGCACATGCCCATATACAATAACCTCCTTCATTTTTCACCCAGGTGTCGTTATTGAGGATAAAATCATGTCTGAACGGACCCCTGTTTCGCAGTGAAACGGTCCATTTTTTATGGCAACAAACTCCGAATTTGGTGGGAATGGTGGCTATTTTCGGCCGAGACGGTTGAAACGACTCTGGGAACTTGAGGAGGAGAGCTATACTATTTATTGCTATGATTTTAATGTAATAGGGTTGGATCTTCACGCCCTGGAGGCTACCGAGCTGTAACATTTTTGAACTGTTTTGCCATTAATGAAAGAGGCTCTTTACAGGATTCCTGTGCATGTTTACTGGTGATGTGATATTCTCTGTTGAATGTTTTCTCGCTCTGTAACCACTTTGTTTTCTGAATCTAATCTGTACGAATAGCATTATGTTGTAGGATTTATCCCTGATATCCTGCTTCCGATTCTACAGATTTGAATGTTCATCTTCTAAATATCTTCAATCAAGAGATTCTTAAGTTCTTGTTGGTTGGAGTTATTTCCTTCTCTTTCTTCTGATCATCATTTAAAATATTGAAGATCTAGTGAGTGTGTTATCTTGCCTTGTGAATGATTTCTTCATCTTTCTGGTTGTATCTCAGATTTCATTAATTTCAGACTCCATAGCCCAATGGATGTGTGAACTGTCTCAACCCACTTTATAAACCCTTTACAACAAACCCTCGTTCTTCATAACTAGCCTAATATTTCTGCAAACAAAGCTATATTACACAGAGAGATCCCTCTCTGAGTCTTGGAGGGCTATATCCAAGACTCAAAGCGGTTCTGATGTTGCCTCTGTGATTGCCTTTCAGCCTTGGGCAAAATTACAGAGTGCTAACATGTTCCTTGATCACTCATGAGGATCTTTGTGCATCCAAATATGTTTATTATATCCTCAAAGATGAACTACGCAGTTGTAGCCGCACTACAGTCCTCAACTTCTCTTGCTTCTACCCATCTAGTCAAATACTTTTTCGCAATGATAATGTATCTAGCTCCTGTGCACCTTCTTAGTGGGTTAATAGGTCCCACGAATTAAATGGCCCATTTCTCGAATACTTGTAATTTTAATCGTGGTGCCAAAGGCATCTCATCCCTTCTAGATGGATTTCCTACTATTTGACACACATCGCAGGCTCTATAGTATTCCTTAGCATCCTTATCTAAATTAGGCCACCAGAGGCTAGATCTGAGAATCTTCTGCACTGTTTCTTTCCCTGCATAATGTCCTCCTGTGATGTCTTCATGTTCTTTTGTAAGAATTAATGGTCTTTTTTCCTCCATAACACATCTCCTCAAGGTATCATCGGGTCCCATCTTGTACATCTGTCCAACTATGATTTGAAAGTCGGATGCATAGAATACCAACTATTTCTTTTGGATAATTATGTATTTGTGAGGTGCCATTCCTGTAGACAGGAACTGGACTATCTCGGCAAAGTGATCATCAAGTTTTTTGATGGCCAAAAACTATTCATCTGTTAGTGTATCCTCCAAATTGGTAGGTTCCTCTCAATGTTCCAACCTAGATAAGTGATCATGTCCTTTATTCATTCTTCCTAGCTTGACCACAATTTCAAATTCATAGTCCTGAAATAGTAGTATCCATACGCATATTATTCCCCCAACACTAGCTTGTTGACTAAATACTTTAATGCAGAGTGATCAGTGAACATCGTAAAATGTCCTCCCAACAAATAGTGTCTGAATTTATGCAACTCATATACCATAGCCAAGCCTTCTCTTTTAGTCATAGTATAATTCCTTTCAGCTGTAGAAATATTCCCGCTAGCAAAGGCTATAGGGTGGTCAATGTCTCCTACACCCGGATGTGCTAAAATTGCTCCTAATGTAATGGATGAAGCATCAACATGAACACTGAACTCCTTACTCCAATATGGAAAAACCAAGATGGGCGCAATGATCATTTTCTGTTTAAGTGTGTCAAAGCTTTGTTGGCATTCTTATGTCCATTGTAAATTGTTATCTTTTTTTAAGAGCTTCTCCATAGGTGTTGTTATCTGTGCATAACCCTTAATGAACTTCCTATAGTATCCATTATGTCCTAATGCAGTGCGTAACTGTTTGACCGAAGTAGGGGTAGGTAGATCAACAATGATGGAAATATTGGAAGGATCCACCAACAACCCCTGCTTACACACAATATGTCCTAGCAGTACTCCAAAAGGTGAAAAGAAAATACACTTTTTCAGATTCATGGAAATCTGACATTGTCTGCACTTATCTAACATCAATCTCAAACATTCAATATGATTTTTCAGTAGGCAAAAGATAGTCTAATCATCAAAATAAGCTTCCAAGAACTTATGTAAAAATTCCTTAAATGCTTCGACCACCACCCTGGAAAAGATGGCTGGTGCATTCTTCAAGACAAAAGGCATCGCAATATACTGGAACAACCCCTAGTTTGTTACAAATGTGGTCTTATGGCGATCTTCCTTAGCAATTCTGATATGGTGATAACCTGGAAATCCATCTGTGAATGAGTAGATCTCCTGTCCTCCTACATTATCTAGCACTTCATCAGTAAAGGGCGTAGGGAATGGATCATGTAGACATGCAATGTTCATCTTCCTTAGATCTACACAAATAACAATTTCTCATGTCTTCTTATCTTGGACCACCATAGGGCTAATCCATTCAGATTCTTCAACAGGTTCTATGATTCTTGCTTCCAACATTCTATCCAATTCAGTCCTAACTTTATTCTTATCTTTAGGATTCATTCTATAAAGTCTCTACTTGATAGGTCTTGCATCTGGTGTTAATGGGATCTTCATTTCTTTCATGGGCCCTTTAATCCCCTTCATGTCTGTGAACTTGGTTGGAAACAAGTCCTGATATTCATGCAATATCTCTCTGATCTTGCTAATAGTAGCATCATCCCAATAATCTCCCACATTTTCTAATTTAGGTGTTTTCTCTGTTCCAATATTAACTTTCTCAATTTTAATGGGTTGTCCAATAAAATGTAATTTAATCCCCATCCCTTCTATGTCTCTGTGACCTTCATTTTATGGAATTTTTACATCTCTAGGGCCATCATCCTCATCAACATTGATATTATAACATCCCTATGTTGGTTGTGGAGCCTGATTATTTTCCTAATTCAGAGGTCTTTTACTTTGGGCCATGTTTATACCCCATGAAGTATTTACACCCCAAAAGTATGTACACTCTTCCACGTGGGGGAGTGCAGAGGGGGGGTACCCCGTCTACAGGGTCTAGGTGCAAGCAAGCTCCCAAAGGAAAATTTGCCTTGTAAATGTATATTGTAATTTCATTGTAAATCTGGACCATTCATTATAAGGTCACAAATCTAACGGTAGAGATTATGTTAGGGTTTTTTTCCCTAGAAGGCAACCCTCTTTTATGAGGGAAATGTATTGCGGCTATGGTTGATGGTGAGGATTGTATTCTGAGAGAGGAGACTGTGAGAGAAAGAAGAGGAAGTTACAACAGGTTTTGATGTAGGTTGTATCCCTTCATTTGCTAGATAATAATAAAGGAAGGACCTCACAATTTCTCTGGTGGACGTAGCCCACACTGGGTGAACCATGTAAATCTGTGTCTCTCTTGTATTGTGTATCTTCTGTGTTTTGTTTCTGCATTTGTTTTATTTTATTGCTCTATGGTCCTGTTTTTCTAACAACTGGTATCAGAGCGAAAGGTAACTTGTAGGAAAAGAGGCTTCCTGGTTCGAGTGGGAGCAATGTCGGAAGATGTAAAGTTTAGGGTCGAGAAATTTAATGGCCAAAACTACCAGTTATGGAAGATGCAGATGGAAGACTATTTATATCATAAGGATCTATTCCTACCATTGGATGGAATAGCAAAGAAGATGGCGGCTATGAAGGACAAAGAATAGGAGATTATTGACAGAAAGGCTCTATGAATGATATGGCTGAGCCTGGCGGTGTCGGTGGCTTTCAATATTTCAAAAGAAAAGACAATGAAGGGTTTGATGGATGCATTGGCCAAATTGTATGAAAAACCATCGGCATCCAATAAGGTATTTCTAATGAAGAGATTATTTAATATGAAGATGTCAGAAGGTGGGTCTGTTGTAGATCATTTAAATGATTTTAATACGGTTACTAATCAACTAAGTTCTGTAAAAGTGGACTTTGATGATGAGGTTAGGGATCCTCTAATCTTGTGCTCATTGCCAGAAATATGGAATGGCTTGGTCATGGTTGTAAGTAACTCTGTCTCTAGTTCAAATACTTCAAAATTTGATGATGTTGTTGGTGTTATCCTTAGTGAGGAAATGTGATGGAAAAGAACAGGTGAGACATCAGGAAACATGTTGAACATGGAGAACAGGGGAAGACAAAAGGATAGAAGAAAGGGTTTTGGGAACCGTGGGAATTCTAGGAAAGGAAGATCCAAATCTAGACTTGGAAAGATAGAGTGCTAGAACTGTGGGAAGAAAGGACATCTGAAGAAAGACTGCAGAGCTCCAAAGAAACAAAGAGATGGACAATATGAGAGAAATCAGGAAGCAAATGTAACAAGTGATGTGTTACAAGATGCTTTGATTCTTTTTATAGATAATATTTATGAGTCTTGGGTAGTAGATTCAGGGGTTTCATTTCATGCCACACCCCACAGGAAACATTTTCTAGATTATGTTCAAGGTGATTTTGGACAGGTTCATTTGGGTGATGATGCACCATGTAAAATTGTTGGAATGGGAAAGGTAAAAATAAAGCAACGCAATGGAAACCAATGGTTGTTGAAAGAGGTAAGACATGTTCCAAATTTAAGGAAAAATATAATTTCAATAGGGAAGTTGGCAAGTGAAGGTTGTATATCCATATTTACATATAAGAAATGGAAGGTCATCAAATGATCATTGGTGATAGAGAAAGGAGAGAAGGTAGGTACATTGTATTTATGTATTGGTAATACTGACTCTTCTATCTCTTTAGCTTCTACAGGAGTGGATACAACACTGTGGCATCATAGGCTTCGACACATGAGTGAGAAGGGGATGCAGATACTTCACAAAAGAAATTTGTTGCCAGATCTTAAACAAATTGATTTGGACTTCTGTGAGCATTGTGTTTATGGAAAACAAAAGAGAGTCAGATTTCTCAGAGTTGGAAAAGAAAATAAGAGTGAAAGGTTAGAGCTTGTGCATATAGATGTATGGGGACCATATTAGGTATCATCTCTTGGTGGCTCTCATTATTATTTTACTTTTATTGATGATGCAACTAGAAAAACTTGGGTTTATTACATTCGACAAAAATCTGATGTTATTGATACTTTTAAGAAATGAAAAGCTTTGGTTGAGAATGAGACAGAAAAAAAAAAAGTTGAAGTGTCTCAGATCAAATAATGGAGGTGAATATTACAGCAAGGAGTTTGATGATTACTTTTCATACCATGGGATTTGTAGAGAGAAGACAGTTCCAAGAACACCACATGAAAATGGTGTGTCAGAAAGGATGAACAGGACAATCATGGAGCGTGCAAGGAGTATGAGATTGCATGCTGGTTTGCCCTTATAGTTTTGGGCATATGTTGTAGATACTGTTGTTTACTTAATAAACAGAGGACCTTCAAGCTCTTTGGATGGTAGAATTCTAGAGGAGGAATGGACAGGAAAAAAGGTAAACTATTCTTTTTCGAAAACTTTCGGTTGTGAAGCATTTGTCCATATTGATAAATAAAATAGAACAAAGCTTGAGGCAAAATCCAAGAAGTGTACCTTTATTGGATATGGTGTTAATGATTTTGGTTATTGCTTATGGGATTATGAACATAAAAAAATCATTACGAGTAGAGATGTCATATTCAATGAGAAGGTCATGTACAAAGATCAGTTGCAGGGAAAGAGACAGGAAAAATCACAAACTGACATTATCTTAGGGTTAGTACACAAAGAAGGTGTTGCAGAGGTTTAGAATGCAGAATGCAAAACCAGTTAGTACACCTTTGGCCAACCATTTCAAATTAACTAATGAAATGTGTCCCAAGACACGGGAGGAGATAGAATACATGTCTAGGGTCCCATATTCATCAACAGTTGGAAGCTTGATGTATGCAATGGTTTGCACAAGACCAGATATTGCATATGCAGTGGGAGTTGTGAGAAGATATATGAACAATCCAGGTAAAGAACATTGGGAGGAAGTAAAGTGGATTCTTAGATACTTGAGAGGTACTGCTAATCATGCATTATGTTTTGGAGGTTCATAAACTGTTCTACAAGGATATGTTGATTCAGATATGGCAGGTGATAAAGATAGCAGGAGGAGTACCACAGGGTATGTGTTTACTATAGGTGGAATAGCAGTAAGTTGTATTTTAAAACTACAAAAGGTTGTTTCACTTTCAACAACAGAGGCAGAGTATGTTGCTGCTACAGAGGCTAGTAAAGATATGATTTGGTTACAGAGGTTTATGGAGGAATTGGGAAAGAAGCAAGAGAATAGCAGGTTGTACTGTGACAATGAGAGTGCCATTCATCTTGCAAAGAAATCAGCCTTCCATTCGAATACTAAGAATATATAGTTGAGGTACCACTTCATATGATCTTCCTTGAAAGATGGGCATTTGAAGTTGGAAAAGATACACACTAGCCATAATCCTGCAGACATGTTAACAAAGGGAGTAACCAGGAAGAAACTGAGTTCCTGCTCAGTTTCAGTTGGTCTTCAAGAATGAAGATGAAGATGAGGAATTTTCCAGGTCTAATAAGGTTTAGAGTCCATAATATACAGTAGCGGCGGAGTTGTTGAGATCAGTCTCCAAGTGGAAGATTGTTGGTTGTGGAGCCTGATTATCTTCCTGATTCAGAGGTCTTTTACTTTCAGCCATGTTTATACCCCATGAAGTATTTACACCCCAAAAGTATGTACACTCTTCCACGTGAGGGAGTGCAGAGGGGGAGTACCCCCTCTGTGGGGTCCGGGGGGGCAATCCCCCCGGCTGGGGGTTTGGGGGCAAGCAGGCCGCCAGCGGGGGTTCGGGGGCAAAGCCCCTGAAGGAAAAATTGCCTTGTAAATGTATATTGTAATTTCATTGTAAATATAAACCGTTCATTATAAGGTCGTAGATCTAACAATAGAGATTATGTTAGGGTTTTTTTCCCTAGAAGGTAGCCCTCTTTTATGAGGGAAATGTATTGTGGCTATGGTTGATGGTGAGTATTGTATTCTGAGAGAGGAGATTGTGAGAGAAAAAAGAGGAAGTTACAATGGGTTTTGTTGTAGCTTGTATCCCTTCATTTGCTAGATAATAATAAAGGAAGGACATCGCAATTTCTCTGGTGGACATAGCCCAAACTGGGTGAACCACGTAAATCTGTGTCTCTATTGTATTGTGTATCTTTTGTGTTTTGTTTCTGCATTTGTTTTATTTTATTTCTCTGTGGTCCTATTTTTCTAACACCCTGTAACTGTTGAAGAGGCGCAGTCAATTCATCTTCTTCTTACTCAAAATGGACGTTAGGTTCCTCCTCAAATACCTTTTGTATTACAATTTGTAAAGCCTGGTCTACTATTGGGTACTGAATTTCAAATAGAAATGTAGCTATAAAGCTCTAATTCATTCCATACCAGTCTATAGTAACGAGGTGTAGTTCTGCTTGAAGATACCAGTTGATAGGCATAGTATCCAAGGTGTTAATGAACTTATGCACCCACTGTTAGTTAGGAGTGTTGCTCCAGGCCTCCTCACAACTTCTCATGTGGTCCTTAGGACAAATCTAACCTGTGCATCGAAATTCACATCCTTCTGCTTGGTCTGAAAAGTGCACTGTCAATAAGGTGTGACACTATGTCCACTCCACGATGTTCCTCTTATGTGCTCCCCACCATTTAGCTGGTGTGTCTTTCAATGCTTCATCCAGTGCCAACATCCTCTGTTGTATTGGTACAATTTTCTCAAATTCAGCCAGTAATGTCTCTAAATGATTCAAGCCATCAAATGTTGGAAGATTACTTACTTCTGATCCAATCCAACAAACTTCTTTGGTCAATCTAGCATCACCGTGTGGAGACTTCATACATTTTGTTCTACTAATTTTCCAATGCCTCTTATGAATTTGATGAACATGCACTTTCACTTCGCCAGCTGAGATTTCCATCTGCTGTAGGATTAATGTAATCCTAATTTCTTGCTGTCAGTTTGTAGATGTTCTCTAGCTCATATGCGTGGTATTCTTCCCTGATAGGTTATGATTATCTGCGACCTTCATCTAGGTCTAGAGGTGCAATGAATTTAATGCCATTGCCCTCAAATGTTATTCTTCTCTTATTTAGGTCAAGAATAGTGGAATTGTTGAAATCCCAATAAATTCCTAACAACATAGGATAAGGAAATCTATCATCAACAATATCAATTACTTCGAAGTCTGCAAAATTCCTTACCCCATAAGTGTCTACTGGGACATGTTCTAGTCTTCTGAAGGGTCTCACCACCTGGTGATTAGCCATTCTGAGCCTGATAGGAGAATAAATCAGTCTAGTTTTTCCCATCAGTGCCCAAGTCTACTTCATCATAACATTTACATCTGATCCTAAGTCGAGCACCACATAGTCCATCATAGTCTCCAATCTTAGCACTAAGATGTAATTCCTTGTTTGTCCTTCTCTTTCTAGATAATTGATGTACTTCTTTATTCGATAGAGGATCTACCCTTCCTATATCATATTGTCTTATCAAGTATTGTATCTCTTGCACAACTCTTTCATCCTTAATCAAATTAATGCAAGTACATAAGAATTCCATAAGCTTGCTTAACTCTTTTCCTTGCCTGGGAGAGGAAAAATGATCAAATTCTGGTGTCATTTCACATTCCCTTACCTTTGGTTGTACCTTAGATGAAGAAGCTTGTCCTTATACAAATTATTTCCTTGATTCCTCAAAAGTATGCCTCTTTCTCCTTGGATCAAACAATTGTGTCTTCTCTGCAGCTCTTTTGATCCCTGGTCCTTCTGCAATATTTCCTGGATTAACCCTGTCTACTCCTGCAACAATGCCTCCTCTAGTAATAACAATGACTCTGAGGTATTCATCGCGAGGTTCTGCTAATATTAGTTGTACTTGTTGGTTTCCTCCTTATCTCTTCTGGAGTTTTCCCAACAACAATGGACAATCTTCAATGACATGATCAAACGAATTAAAGTAGTTGCAAGTGGTACAAGGGTTATGACAATCCCTTGCCAAATGTCATAGTTGTGTACAGTTATAGCAGATGATATGTCCTCAACCTTGATCCATGTCTCCACCTCATCCTCTTCCTCGGAATCCACCACGAGGGTTGAAGTTTCCTCTTCCTAGGGAGTTGAACTGCACATTATTTCCTTCTTGTTGTGTTTTTCCTTGAATTCTATATGTATCCCTTGACATTTCATGCAAGATATCATAAGCCCTACAATCCTTCTCGTCATGTCCCACAGACTTAAATAATGTGCAGTAAATATTGGTAGGTGTCTGGACATATTTTTTCATATAATAACATTCACCAAGGCAATGTCTAGTTCTACATACCTCGCACCAGGGTACAATATCCTTCTTCAAAGGACTAGGTTCTCCAGAGGCCAAGTATTCATGAAATAGGGGAAGTGCTCCTTGTCATGGCCCTCTGATTTACATCTGATACACCAAATATCTTCTCTTTTCTTCTTTCCTTTATATTTCTTCATATCTTTGACTTGCAAGGATAAACTAGTTAATTGATTTAGGATTTGACTCATACCTAGACTGGATTCTCCTACACGGGTTGCTTCTAATTTCATGGAAATATCGAGAGATTCAACTTGCAAAGCGATTTTCTTTTGCATTAGAGGAACTCTGATGTGTGGAAGGAGGGTAGCAATGAACCATTATTTATTTTGTTCATCTTGAATCTGAAAAACTCAAATGACCTGTCAGAGTCTTAAACCTATGATCAAACTCCCAAATAGGTTCAGTTACCTTTTTCTTGATCTCTTTCATCTCTGTAATGCATTGTGACTCCGACTTAGGTTTCTTGAATTCTGTACTCAATGCAGTCTTAATGTCATTCAACAGTTTAGGCTGTGAAGTCGATGTAGAAAACTTCATGTACCAGCTCAGTTCGCGATCCCTCAAGGTAGTACTAAACTGAGTTCTCTTAACAACATCATCAGTGACTTTCTTGATACTCCATACAACTTTGCATAAGAACCAGTGTTGATCAGGATCTTCAGATCCATCTCCTCTAAATATAGGTAACCTCATTTCATCTGCCATATATACTCCTTGGTTTCTTGACCGAGTATGTACTAAAATGCTTGTAATAGTACTCTAACTACTCTGGTTACTTAATTCTTCTAAAACAACAGGAGGAGTAATAATACTTACTTCAACAGTAGGCAGAGTTCCTGAAGTTTCTTGCTCTCCTTGGCGAAGCTCTTCGGTCTATACTTCCTCTGTTCTTGCGAACTATGAGTACTCTTCATCTGTTAGATTTTCTTCTTCTCCACTGTAGAATCCCTCATCTTCGTATTTTTTCTTAAATAGGCTTGCAAGAGGAACCTCTCTAAACGGTTTCCCACTACATGTGTGTCTAGCCTTTGTGTGATTTTCGTTGTCTGAATTCATGAACATTAGATTCCCTATATCTTTGGGATATTCTTCTCATGCAATAACATCTTAATCCTCATCTTTAAAAAGTGTAGGAACTTTCCTCTAGGTACCTTAAAGAAATACCTCTCCGCTTGACTATACGATTCTACTGTGTCAATAGAAAACTCAATAATGTACCCTCCAATAGTGCTATCAAACCAGAGATACACTACTATGGATACAATGTTGTCAACTCTCTTGACCTTCTTGATCAGTGTCGTTGTCCAGACCACAAGTGGTCTAGATATGATCTCAAACTGTGTATCTACCAATTTGGCTAACCACTCATATATCTCTTTATGAATTCCTCCAAAGAAAATATCGTGTATGTTGGTAAAGATGTACCTTCCCAACCAGTCTTTTATACAAATACTAGGATTCTTGTTCTGGGCTTCAATGAAGTCCTTCTCTTGTCCTTCTATCCACTTTTGAATTTCTGTCCTCGATGGAAACCACCTTGGCATTCCCTCAAGAAGATCCCAGTCCCGACAATAGAACCATTTTTTGGCACAAAGGTAGACCCAGGGTTCAACTCTTACAATGGACCAACAAGCCCTAACTACTGCCCCTTTAGGCAACACCTATGAAGCAAATGCAATCTCTCTCGAAGTAGTAATAGGGGATTGCAGGACACATGTGTCTACAATCAAGATATTATTTACCCTTCCTAAGCTTACTTCGCAAGTTATATCTTTGATCTAACATAATAATGTAGTAACAATATATCAAATGGAAAATAATACATCATCAATCATAAAGAACAAAAAGATATATGTGGTTCACCCTCTCCCTAGGGCTACGTCCACAAAACTGCGTTTCTTGATATATTAGAGGAAAACATACAGTTCTATCTATGCACTTAGCTTGCAGGTATCTCTCTCTCTCCCTCCCTACATACCCAGCTGCAGGGTTGATCTTTGCACCCAGCTAAATATCTTACAATACAGACTCAATATTTCTCTCAACAACAATAATCAACATTGAACAACAACAATCATAGTCTCAATGAACCAACTTTGAACGAACCATCCTAGGTATTCTAGACCTTTATTTATACATTCCATGGAAAAGTGTAGGTGTAAAAACCCTAGTTCTAAAACCCTAGGTCCACTTGAACCATGTTTTAAGGGCTTCACCAACTTGTCCTTCCTTCTTTTCCTTGAGGTTCTCCAAATCACTCGTTGATGTATTTTCCCTCTTGCTAAGTTGTCCATGATCCCTCTTCTTTACTGCTTTGTCTTCCTCGATCTTCTCTTCCAATGGATAGATTTTCCTTTACTTCTCTCCTTCTTTTCTTCTTCTTTAACCACTTCAACCCCTCCTTGGTTTATGTGCCTTCCCTGCAATTCATACTTCACTTTTCTTCCTTAATCTTTGCTTCCTTCCATAACCAAGGGACAACAACACTGTTGCGCCTCTTTCATCACCTTGGTGAGAAAATAAGAGTTGCTTGCAAGCTTAGTTGGGTCTATTGAGCAGGACAGTTGTAGAGAAAAGAGTTAGAGAAAGAAAAACAAAACTATAATTAAGGATTAAACTAATAGATGCAATAAAAACTAAAATCATAAGCATAGGGACATAGAGATAACAAGAACAAAAAGACCCATGTCACCAATGTTTGAGGCTGATCTATTGATGAAAACAAATCACCAAGAAGAAAGGGGACTATGAGTCCCTTCTTCCTCCAAGGGAAGGATCTTGGACCCTCACTAGTAGCTCTTCTTACAACAAAGAAAATGGAAAATGGTGGTGAAAGAACTCTTTACAAATCCACTCAATGATGAGATGGATTGTCCAATGTAATGGTGCCAAAGTGCTCTTGTCAAGGATGGAGTCCTTAAAACAATATAGGCAGCATAACATTACTTTGAATTCCTTGAGAAAATGAGGTGCATTCATGGATTTTTATAGCATTGCATTGGGTTATTGTATAACTACTTTGTAGTGTGAAAAGAGGCCATTTAGGGCATTATTAGGTCTTTGACCAACCCACCAGTTAGATCTAGCCCTGATTTGAGGGTCAAATCGGCTTGGGAGCTGAACCATAAGTGGTTGGGAGGCTGACCACTTTCATAAATGTGTTGTTTAGCAGGTCCGCATCTTTTTGCGCTGACAGTCGCGCATGGTGCGCATATGCATTCTTTCTACGTTCCTGTTCCGCGCATGTGCGCGCGCGCCCAATGTCTGCAAAGCGCTCTTCAATTTTTCACTACTTTGTATAGTTTTTTTACCTTTTTGAATGCTGTGGTATTAATTCAGGTTCATGAATGACTTCATTACTGTTTGATGATGCTGAGTTCTTGTAACCATGTGCGGACGAAATTTCAGTGATAACAGATGCCCCCTGATGGATGAGGTTAGGAGCATACGTATAGCTGAAATCCATCAATGTTTCTTCTACTTAGAATGTTCTTGTAAGAGAGAGTAATAGTGTGATTGTCCAGAGCAATCCGTTGGAGGAAAAAGGAACCAGTAGGACCCGACCTTCTATGAGGTGCGGAAAATAGAAAACTGTTTACAAACAAGGCGGACATGCCCCATGCTCGTGTCATGTAACTCTGAAAAAAGATGACTGAAGTGTTGGTGTAGCCAACTGCAGTGCCCTTGGAGGCGGTCGTGATAGAGGCAGAAGACAATTATGCAAATGAACATGCTATGAATAGTAGGCATTGATCGCGGTAATAAGTAACAAAGATTATGTGGGCATTGATAGCCTAGCCAAGTTCATAGGTCTTTGGAAAATGATAGGAATAACTGCAATAGTCGCAAAGTAAGACCCACTGTAACATGAGAAAGTGTTGTCATCGAATTTTATGGGGGTCAACGACAGTAGGGAGCAATGGTGTTTCACCCTGTGCCGTCCGAGATCTCTCATTAAATGGATAATGAGAATCAAGATACTGTCCCTCTTCTGGAAAATTGTGCTAATGTCGACAAAAGGGGAACGTGACTCCCAGAAGCAAAGGGCTTCGAGAAATATACTGAGGTGAGGAAGTGGCAGAGGTACACGGATGAAGTCAAGAAGTGGGAGGACTCAAGACTGCCCTTGGTTGGAGGATGTATGAGATAAAAAGTGGTTGTAACCGTGTAATGAGGTCGAGTGTAAGGGGGATGACAAGACCAGTGATAAGTTGTGCCAAAGGTGGGACAAGGTGAATAAATTCAGAGGGTAGAGGTAAGTGACATGTGGGGTACTTTGAAGATATGGATGATGCCGGCCAGGGTAGATGATAAGTAATGCTCCAACCAAGGGTGACATGGGTTGTGTTTGGCCAAAAGGAAAGAAGCAAGTCGCCAAAGGTGACGACAAAAAGATAATGTAATGATTGGAAATAAAGGTATTTGTACAATAAATAATGAATAATTTGGGGAGAAATGTACAAATACAGAAAAGGGTGCCCCAGCGTGATATGGGTGGCCCACGTAGGGCATAACCTGCTTGGAAAACTGATGAAGGGTGGGGGCCCCATTGGTGAGTTTCTGTATGGGGTAGGTGAAATGAAGGTAGGTTCACAGATGGGCAAACTGATTGTGGATGAAATGGAGGGTTCATGATACTGCGGAGGTGCAGGTCAAAAAATAGAACCGTAAAGAGATAATCTGGGAGTCTGTGTGGGAAAGCTAGCAAAATGAGGAGAAGGAGTATGTGGCTGATTCGTGACATGATGAAAGACTATTGGGACTCCCATCCCTAAAGGGTAAGGAAAAACATCATGAGTGTCAAAAAGTGGCAAAAGGTGCTATGCATGGGACAACTCATGTGGGTAAGAATGCTACGGGGTAATAGTACCAAAGATGCAAATGGAGGCGTGGGTACTATAAAGCCGGGAATGGGGATCCTAGAGGCCGATATCAGAGGGTGTGACTAGAAATGTAAATGCGATACAGTGGGAAAGACTACATGCCAGTGCTGAGTATATACTTGAAGGGGTTGTGTTGATGGATGATGATCAAGTACCTGCACACATGAAAACCAAATACCCAAAGTGAACAATATCTAAAAAGAATCGAAGATATGAGCATGTATTTGATAAGCATGAAATATGTACATGCGTACCTCACCATGGATAAAAAAGGTGCCCCGGGGGCTCAGGATGAAAAGAGGCCCAGGAACTGCTATGATGTAGATGATGGGATGCTGATCCCATGGCTGAAGATGGATTGAAAAATGGACACCGTGAGCTCCCGGAATGGTGAGTGGAAGTTTAGCAAAGGGCCTATATATAGCTATAGGGCCCACATTGCCACCTCATTTGTACCTGCTGCAATAGTGACTGGATGAGCAGTTTTTAGAGGAGTTGCTAAAGTTCTTTGAGTGTCTGTTGATACGGGCACAGGAGTATCTGTTACAGTTCCTGATCCAGATGTGGAGTCTGGAGCTGCACTACTTCCTCGTGCGAGGAGAGCAGATCCCCTTCACTGTGGTGGAGGATGTATATTTCTTGATCGGGCTCCCCTTTCGGGGAACGCCCCTATCGGTGGAGCCGGTGCTACTTAGGAGTACTTTGCTCATCGATATTGGCTGGAGATATTGTTCAGGTCAGAACTTTATGTCCAGGACGGTGGTGAGTATATCAGCGATAGATTCCCTAGGGCATCGCTGTATAGCATCGATGATTGTGAAGGTATATGGGTCACTGGTGACCCAACGGATTAGTGGTGGCCAGCTTCTGGTGCTGGAGAGAGTGTTGCCCGGTGAGCATTTCACTTGGGGGCTGACACTTCATGCGAGGATGGTGGCGCAGTTGGACCACTATCGGTCTACTGGTACAGGGGAGTTTGCTTTCGGGTCCATCCTAGTGGCCTGGTTTCTAGAGAGGGTGTCGATGTTGTGCCCGAGGATCCTATTGAGTGTGCCTAGGGCCCAAGAGCCGCGGTTGAAGTGGTGGTCGACTGTATTGCTTTGCCATGGTGGTGGTGAAGGGGGGCACTTATTTTCGGCTGAGGCAACACAGGTATGGCGGCAGATGCCGCAGGTGATTTTGCGGTACCCCTATGCCGAGGTGGACTTTTGGGATGATCCGGATATGGTGCTACCTCCTTGGGAGGTTTTTGATCATCGAGGTATGTTGATTGATGATGTAGATATGTATGTTTGCGTATTTTTTGAGATAGCCATCCATATGTTTATGATATAGATGCTGATACTATCTGTTGTTTGTTTGTATGTGCAGATGTGGCACCTTGCGGGCGCAAGGTAGAGTTGCAGAGAGCGTTGGCTCGTCGGGAGCTAGAGAGACTACCGTGGGGAGAGAGACGTCGGCGGGAGGATGCTGCGGGGTGACCAGCTGAGCCAGAGAGGGCAACGAGGAGGCGTAAGTTCGATGACCCTAGTGCGGGGCTATCATACGCTCCTCGGGCGGTGGTCGGAGTGGATTTTGATGATATATGTCATCATCTGGAGACGGTTTTACAGGATGTGCCTGAGGGCATGTGGTCGTGCATCCAGGATGAGAGTTTCCTGGAGCAATGTGTGGGGTACCGCCACCATGGCGGTCCCTAGTGTGACGAGCAGCAGTGGTTGCTGCTATGACGAGTGGATGCCTGGCGTCGGGGTAGGAGGGTCCTGTAGGGGGTGGACCACCACCGCCTGAGGCAGGTGGTGGTGGGTTGCCACCACCTGAGGGAGGAGCAGGTGGCGGCGTGATAGAGGCACCATGAGTGGTGCATGATGTATATCCTTTTGTTTTGTTTTATATAGGCCGGTGAGCCCATTTTTGTACCGAGGTGTTGCATTGGCCTGCAGATACATGTATTTTTGTATTTAAACATTCGGATGGCCTGATGGGATTTTATATATATATGAGTATACATATTTTGAGATCCATATGTTGTCTACATGTTTTTGCTGATGAGTTGATTACATCCATTCTATATATATGCTATGACAGGTTTTTTGATATGTTTATGTATGTGTAGCTTGATGTGATATATGCCAATCTAACACCATGTTAGCTATGTGATCTGTTATTTGATTCAATTGTCTTGGAATATGTGAAAATGTAATGGAATCAAAATGTCAAAATAACATCCTAACCTGCAGGTATTTGCGAAAGAGGCATGGATCGCGTACACGGTACACATTTTTGAGCTAGAGAATGACTAGTTGAGAGTCGAGGAAGATGCTAAGGTGACAAATATGATGATGCTAGGTGTCAGTCGGGAGGCCAATGATAGCAGTGTATTCGACTTGGTTGTTGGTTGCTGACCCCAAACATATGCCGCTTGAATGGAGAATTTCATGTGAGGGGGTGTAGAGAGCCCAAGCAACCAAAGTGAGATTTTGTGTCCAACGGCGGGTGTCGTTGGCGTAACCAATGTGGTAGGCTGGTGGAGGAAGCATCTGTCAATAGCACAAAGGATAGTTTAGACGAGACGGGAGGAGAAAAAATATTAAACATGATAGAAAAAGAAATAACCTAAAGTAGAATGACTACTTTTAAGCATAAAATTTCTTGAGATACAACCCATTGACGAGTTCCTTGAGAGAGAGGCCTTTGGGGGAGGCCAGGATGTATGCGCCTTTGGTGAGGCAATGTTGGATAATGTAAGGGCCATGCCAAAGTGATTCGAATTTGTTGTGGCCAAAGGTATCATGAGCGATATCATAAGCCAGGACGAGGTCACCTTCACCGAATGATTGAAGGTTGACATGGCGATCAAAGGTAGCCTTAGATCATTTTTTAGCTACCTCATTGTTTTGTAAGGAAGATAGACGATCTTCATCCAAAGACTCCAAGTTCAACAAGCGCTGCTCCATTGGAGCAGTGTCAGGTAATAGCTCAATTGCAGTGCATAAGGTGGGAATTTCTCACTAGATGGGAAGAGTTGCCTCGACCCCATGGACTAAATGGAACGGTGTGAAACCGATAGCAGTTTTCACAGCCATTCGATAAGCCCATAGCGCAGAAAATAACATATGATGCCAATTGGTTTTATGTTTATTAACTGTGCGCTGTAACATGGTCTTGAGGACTTTGTTAACTACCTCAACATGTTCGTTTGACTGAGGGTAATATGGTGAGGCAAATTCGTGAGAGAAGCCTAACCGAGATGAGAGTTTGATGAAGATCTCATTCTCAGAGTGTTTCCCATGGTCGGAAACGAGTTGGAGGGGTACTCCAAAACGGGATATGACGTGGTAAAATAAAAAACGCGTTGCAGTGTCAGCGATGTTGTTGAAAGTGGGCATAGCTTTGGCCCATTTGATGAAGTAATCAACGGCGACAATGATGTATTTGTGACCATTACTGGAGGGGGGATTACAAGTCATGAAGTCGATGCCCCATTTACAAAAAGGGCCGGCAGTAATGATAGGGTGGAAAAGAGCAGGGGGAGCCCGGGCTTTGTTGGCATAGAGTTGACATTGCTCACATCGTTTCACGGCATGAATGCAATCATGAAACAAGGTAGGCCAAAAGTAACTGGCTCGGATAATATTTTGAGCAGTGGATATACCCAAAAGATGGCCCCCACATGCGCCACTATGGTAGGTGTTTAAGACTCTATCAGCCTCGTCAATAGTCAGGCATCGACAAAGAATGGTATCGACGCCCCGCCAGTATAGGATGTTTCTGATGAGAAGGTAGAGGGGGGCCTGATGGCGAATATGTTGATGATCATCCCGTGGAAGGTGGTTATCGAATTTTTGAGTTTAGAGGTAGATGAGAATGTCGTTGTACCAAGGATCATACAAAGTAATGTAAAAGAGATGTTCATCGGGAAAGTCAGTATTGACGGGGGCACTGGTGGTGTCAGAGGGGAGGGTCGTGACAATTTCAGGGAGAACGAGGTCCTTCTTACTCTTAGGTGTTGAGAACTCGAGGTCGTACTCCTATAGGATAATGATCCATCGAGTGGATTTTCCGTTAACTTGCCAATGGCTGAGCAAGTGCTGCATAGGGTTGGAATCTACGATGACCTTTGTGGTGCGAAGCAGAATGTAATGGCGCAATTTCTGGACTGCGAGGACAACTGCAAGAGCAAGATTCTCTTCATGGTTATACTTCAAGGGTGGCCCTGAGAGGTTTTTACTAACGTAATAAATGACATGTTCACGATTTTCCTCTCCGAGATGGATGAGGATGCGAGCTACTGATACAGCTAATGCTGATACGTAGAGGATATAGTCGTGATTATAGTCAGGTGCACTAATTAAAGGTGCACTTGAAAGCGCTGATTTAAAATCTCAAATGACTATTGGGCATGGTCATCCTAGTGAAATGGGATGTTGTGACATAGTAAGCGAAGGAAACCATGTGCGCGTATGGCGTAATCCAAGACAAAGCATCTAAGAAAGTTAGCTTTGCCAAGACTCTGAAGTTGCTGTAAATTTCGGGGAGGTGGAATTTCGGTGATAGCTTGGACTTTGAGGGGGTCTATGGTAATACCACTTTGGGAAACAATAAAACTGAGGAGGTGCCCTGCGGTGACATAGAACACACACTTGAGAGGATTCAAGCAGATGTTGTACTGACGACACCGTTGAAAGATGATTCGTAAATCATCAATATGATGGGTGTGTTTCTTGGATCGAGCTATGAGGTCATCCAAGTAGGTGAGAATGATATTAGCCAGATCGTGAAATATGTATGTCATCGCCCGCTGGAAAGTTGCACCGCAATTCTTTAAGCCGAAAGGCATGACACGATATGCAAAAGTACCCCACGGGGTAGTGAATGCGGTTTTATATTGATCGGCTGGGTGGATTTGAATTTGGTTATAGCCAGAGAATCCATCCATAAAGGAGAGAGCCTCGTGGCCAGCGCAGTCGTCGATGATTTGATCAATGAAAGGCGTTGGAAAGTTTTCTTTGGGACATGCGTTATTGAGATCGCAAAAGTCTGTGCAAACGTGGATAGTGCCCTGTTTTTTGTAGACGGGTACAGGGTTGGAAACCCATGAGGTATAAGAGATGGGGTAAATAAACCCGGCAGCGTGTAATTTGTCAATTTCGGCTTTGATAGCCGCCGCTTTGGATGGGTGTAGCGGTCGTTGTTTTTGGCGAACTGGTGTGATGTTAGGCCAGGTGTCGATGCGATTTTTGACAATAGAGGGATCGAGGCTAGGCATTTTCATGTATGACCAGGTGAAAATATCCCTATATTCCTAGAAGAGGGCTTTATATGCGGCAATTTCCTGAGGAGTGCAAGGAACTCCAATGGTGATTTCTTCGACGATGCTATTTTTAATGGAAATGTTGATTTTGATGGTGGGGGAAATGTTGGCCATATTGCCTTCTTTGAACGCATTAGGAGAAGGAATGGGATTGTTGAACCAATCGATAGGCCCTGATGGGATAAAATCCTTGGTTTCGATCGCGTAAATGGGGTTTTGGTTAGGAGGTATGGAGGCTTCCTGTGGAGAGAAGAGTGCACGATGGTGTAGCGCATCCCAGGGAGAGTCTGGGTGGTTTAACTCTTCGAGTATTTCTTCGTCACATTGGAACTGACAGGAATACAACGGGTCATGAGGAGTGATCTCGGTGACAATGTGGTTGCCCCCTGATGAAGAAGTAGGGGGAACGATGATAGGAGATGGCGAGGGTTCACTCAACATAAACCATATATTGAAGTAATAAGGGGTACCCGTGGTGGTTGGGTGGAGAGTGTCCGTAGGGGGATGAGTAGGAGAGTTGGGGGGGTTGTGGGGTAAATCCTCAGATACGTCATCTAAGAACCATGGAGGCCTTGGGAGTGCCTCGGGCTCAGGAGAAATGACATGAAGATCCTCTAGTGACAAGGTAATGTCCATTATCACCTCTACGGGTTGGTGAAGCAGGGCCAATTGATGTTGCCGATATTCAAGGATCATAGGACACTAGTATGTAAAATGAGCTAATGAATCACAGAGAGAGCAAGGGCATCTCATATGTTCATTGACTGAAGTGGTGACATAGCAGATGTCAGTGATATTTGTTGACAAGGGCGTAGCAGGACTTGGGTTGTTCTGGAAGTTCTGGTATACAACGGCTAATGTCTACCGAAAGCGTGGCAGTGCTGGGCAATGATGGGTGTAATGGACATACTCTGAACATATAGCACAAGCGTATTTGGTCCTCAACCCTTTAGTACTGGACGGGTGGGTGGTAGTGGTGGGACTAGCAGTAGTGGTGGGTGTTGTGGGAGTTTGATTGAGGGGGATCAAATTCCATAATTCAGGTAGTGATGGACAGTTATTGGTTTGGTGGCCCTCTTTCTCACATAGTGTGCAAGGTGGTGGGATGCGTGGAGGAAGTGGAGTAGTGGTCTCCTTCTTCTTTTTCCTACCCCCAGCTATAACAGGGGGATTAGTGAGTGGGGGGGTGGTGGGGGTAAGGATGGGAATCATCATGGGGATTCCTTCCTGAGGGGGAAGGGATGGTCGAGGGACCATCTCTGGTGGGTGTAAATACCACACTGGGATTGCTAACACCATATTAGGTAGTGTGAGTGTTGCGGCTACCTGAAAAGCTTCTATACCGGGTGGAGGGTAAAAGAAGGGAATTTGAGTGAGGGGTTAGGGCACTGTCTCCCAAAATGAAATATGTCCTTGGGGAGAGGTGGAATCTTGGACTAATGGGGTCGATGAGTGTCCATGGAGGTTTTGATGAGGGGTTTCTGTGACGATTGGGACATTAGATATGACAGAATCCTCTGTAGGAGGAAGGGTATCCTCTATGTGAGTTCCGTTAGATGAGATGACGCATACTTGATTAGCAGGATGAAGGAGTGGTGGTGCTCCATGGTACATTCCTAACAAGGATGTATCTTTAAAAATCCCAGGACCCATCTCGACGAGTGGATATGCGTCTTGGATTGTGTGGATGAGAGGAAGAATGTTATCGAGGTTGGCAGATGGGTTAGGCTCATAATGTGAGAATTGGTCGATGGTCACGATCTTCCCATTGTGGGGAAACATCATTGTCTGAAAGACAGAATATGCCACTGCCTTCATAGCGTACATGTAGCTATGACCAAACAGGATGTTATAATCGAGTGGGGCATCGATAACTTTGATATCAATGAGAATAGTCTTGCCCCCGAGTTCAATGGGGAAATTTTGGAAGAGCCCTTCAGGAGATGATGGTCGTCCGTCATAAGCTCATAATGTGATGGCAAAGGGTATGAGTTCCGGGGAACCAAGTTTCTGCCATAATGTTTTGGACATGATGCACATAGATGCACCTTCATCGATGATACACCGATGAACTATGATGTTCCGTATTTTCACTGGTATTTGAAAAGCGATCAAGGCGGGAAGACGACGTTCTCTGCTATCAAGATCAAAGGTGATGAGTTGGATATCTGCAGGGTCGACTGCCCCCAAGGTGGAAAGTAATGATTTCCACTGAGTAGGACAAGTCTGGAGGACTTCCAAGAATGACATGGTAGCCGGGGATTGTGCTAAGTCATCTACCAAACTATAGTTATGAGCTGCCCTAGCCTACAGGTTGTGGACATTCTTGTGCAATGGGATGCGAGGGATGTGAAGTGGTGTTTCGGAGGAAGGGTGAGGGATCACCAACGAGGGTCCCGATGGTGGAGGGTTTGTTTATGGAGGGATGGAAGGAGACTCAGCGGGTGTATGATACTGACGACTACGCATTTGTAGAAGGATTTCTTCCTCACTGGTGAGGAGAATTGTTCGCGCTGCTGGGTTGTTGGGGTTGAGGTAGTGTCCCACCTGAGGTGGGGGGTGTTGTGTGTCCTGTTGGGTGTTTATCACACCTTGACGTGGAATAGGATTTTGTAGCATGGCAGGAGGGGGTTGTTGCACGTATTGTTCTGGTGCCTGGTGAGGGGCAGGTTGTGCAGGAGAATGGGGAAGACTACCAGAATCTTTCAACCATTTGAAATCAGCGATCTGGGGGCAATGATGAGTGTAATGGACGAACTCATCGCAAAGGGCACAAGGGAAGATGGTTTTAACATTATTTCTCCCTTGGCGTTTATTATTATTATTTCCCCCTTGGGGGTTTTGGTTCCCCTGGTTCTGGTTGCCCCCAGTGGGTTGGTGCGGTGGGGGTTGATTCCCACCTGGACCTGGGTTGTTGTTATTCATGTTTTGTACTTTCTTCTTGGCATTGTTCGATGGATGAGTTGGGTTGGCTGTATTCAACTGTTCCAAACTTTGGTATTGTTGAGCAGCAGAGGGTTGAACAAAATTTACCCCCGCATGAGGATGTGGGGGAGCCATGGGTTGTGGAGGACTAGGAAATGGGAAGTATGGATTTTTTGGTGATACTGATCCATAAGGTACATAGGAAGGTGTGGTGTTTTCACTAGTACTATAAGCTGATGTTGAGGGAGTACCACTGGTTGTTGGAAGCAGTGGATGCATGGGAGGTGTCGGTCGTGGTCCACTGATGGGTGGAGGTATAGCAACAGGGTATGGCTGTTGATAAGGGGGTGGGGGGTAATAAGAAGTGCCCCCGTATGCCGGCGGTTATTGAGGTGTTCCATACATCAGTGGTGGTTGGGGTTGTGGACCATGGTGTGTGGTGGCACCTATTAGTCCGTCTGCTGAGTGAGACATCCCAGGTTTGTCTTGGCCAAATGGCACAGGTTTTGGAAGATCAGGGAGTACTGTGTATAAGTACCCTGACTGTGCATAGATGAGGTCATACTGTTGGGCCTTACTGATGGCTTCCTCCTCAGATTGAGGGAAGGTGGAAGCTACATCCTTACCGAGGAGAGAGAAAAGTGATATAAGAAACCAGTGGAGACATTGTTTCTTGGTGGTTTCTGCTTTGCACAAACTATGTCGCCTACACCACTCGTGAATGTGGTCAGTGATGTGTGTGGCTGAGGTTTGTTTGAAATTAGAAAGTAGTTCTAGACCATTGTCATGGTGGATGGGTAATTGGAAGAAGGTCAAGAATGCTTTGGCCAATGACTCAAAAGTTGTGTGGGACCCTGATTTTTCTTCGACATACCATTTAGCCGATGGGCCAGTGAGTGTGTGTTGAAATAATCGCAGTCTGATGGAATCATCCATAATGATATTGGAGGAGCACCATAGGTGAAAGGTCATGACATGGTTGTCAGGGTCATCGCCTGCCTTTCCTTCAAACTTTGGTATGTCTGAAGGTAGTTTGGTTGGCATTGCAGGCCATGTGGGATCACGCAATATAGGATCATTGGTGAGTTTAGTGAGATCCGGTATGTTGAGAGAGGCCAAATATGGCATCTGCAGTGGGGGGGGTGGATTAGCTCTAGCCATAGTGTGTTGTGAACCTGACCCATGAGGGGGGCTAGGTGGGTTGGTGCTCCCTCCTTGAGAGGAAGTGGGTCCCCGACTTCCGTGTAAAGGAGAGTGAGTGAATGGATGACCTTGGGAAGTTGACCCAAGTAATGTAGAGCCAAGCAAAGTTGATCCTAAGATAGTAGCACTCACAGGAGTGTGTGAAGGAGGTGTCGATGAGTGGGCACGACCAGATACTCCCCCTAAGATAGGAGGGAGGTTGAGCAAGCGTCGTGAATGATGGGGGTTCTGTGGTTCCCCTATAATGTCAGACTAGTTGTGTGTATGTGTGCAAATAATGGTGAGAGTAATATAGAAACAAGAGCCTTTGCGTTGACTGTTTACACAATATATATATCTAAATCAAACTGTAATCAGATGTGCATCATACATAAAATGAGAAAGAAGCATATATGTGGGTAAGTTGGTTTTTTCCGCATAAGGGAATCAAAAGAAAGAAAATTCTCTTGTCCTAGAAGATGTAACATCCTTCCTCTCAAATAGCACTGGACCTTCCAATAGTACTCAACAGTGGGGTCTGAAGTCACCGGAAGAGAAACTAGTGAAGGATGAAATAATTGGTTATAATGAGGGATAAAGGGGGAATATCCCGAAAGAGCTGGCGATATTTCCCAATAGCCACACAAAATCCAATCAAGGTGCAATTGCAGCCCACAATTACCATTTGGGTAGATGTCCTAAAGTTGGTCACTAGGTACCTCGGTCAAAGTGTGACATTTAGATTTTCATCCTAAGAAATGGGTCATGGGCTGGATCCCATCCAAGAGGTGGGTGCCTCAAGGGGGGACCAACAGAACAACCGGACCTCAGCCTTCAACCCTTCATGGGTATCTCCCTACCTTATGGTGATTGGAACACTTGACTTGGAGGATTTTCAGTTCCCTATTTGACAACCTCTATGTTTTGACAATGTGAGAACTAGATAACGGGGAGTTATTTGGATGCCTATCCCCGAAATCCTACCTAGAATAAAAAAATTCTTTTGGCACCTCATGTGGAGGAAAACTTAGTGAGTTTTTAGAAAGATTTTAGATGTAGTTGTTTTGGGAGGTTGGGAGTGCAAACCAACCTCATTGATTAAAAATGGGAGTGGATAGTCCTGTCAAGAAAAGATGGGGTATTTTCGAAATCCCTTTGGAGGAAACTTACTTTGACCTCCATGTTTCAAGAAAAAGCTATGTGAGTGATAAGTGACTTTTGTGTGTGAGTGAAAGTGTGCCAATTTTTAGTGAATTAGATGTCACCTTGCTGCATGTGGACTTCACTTGGTCCTTACAAGAGTTTGATTACCTAATTAACTAAGTGCCTTTGGTAC
>ML777185.1:806530-839626 GCA_009831015.1 Picea engelmannii
ATATATATATATATATATATATATATATATATATATATATATATATTTTATGTCTTATGGATCACATTTTTACAAATGTATGTACATATGTGTGCTTCTTTTTATGTTTGTGCAATATGCCAATCTAATACTTGATTAGCTAGAGTATCTGTTATTTGATTCAATCTCCTAGGAACATGGATATACATAATGTAATCAAAGAAACGTTCTAAGATATGTACCCTAAGGAATCGTTGGTGTAAAGTAGGATCATAAATGTGGTAAACCCCATTTAACTGGGACACAACCAACTGAGCATCTAAGTATACCAAGAGGTGAGAGATACCATGCAACAAAGCGTCACGAAGCAAATCTATCACTGTGTTGTACTCGGTGTCATTGTTTGTAGCGTCACCTAGAAAGATACCTCCAGAAGATAGCAACTGGCCTTGAGGTGTGAAAATCACCTGAGATACGGAAGTAAGCCTCCGAGTGTGTCGGCTAGCACTATCTATGAACCCAAAGAACACCTTCGATTCACTTGACATATGCCACAGTGAAAAAGATGACATAAATAATGAAATGTCCATAAAACAAAAAGACAAAAAATTACTGTATAAGAACTATACATATGTACAAGAATTCATCCGGGTGACCATCCTACGAGTAATACTTCTTGAGGTAGAGCCCATTTCTAGGCTCCGCCAAAGAATTTCCCTCAAAGTCAACCAGATGATAAATGCCCTTCTTTAAGACTTCTTTCATAATGAAAGATATGAACCACATGGGTTTGAACTTGCCTGCCAACAAATATAAGGAGGAACGGACCGATTATATTGACACTTGACTCACTTCTTGTGAGCCTTGTTGGCCAAGGCTGCTTCATGACGTTGGTCATTGAGCTGCTCAAGATATAATAAGCATTCCTCAAGTGGTGAAGTGTCTGGAAATAACTCTACTACCAACTTTAGAGATGGGATATGGAACTCTATAGGAAAGATTGCTTCCATCCCGTAAACGAGTTGAAAAGGTGAGACACTGGTGGAAGTATTTACAGACGTTTGGTAGGCCCATAATGTCGAGTACAACATCAAATGCCAAATTGACTTGGCAGAATTGATCATTCGCTGCATAATAGTCTTGAGGGACATATTCACAGCTTCCACCTGACCATTCACTTCTAGGTAGTAGGGTGATGAATTCTCTTTCCTCAACCCAAGCTTTGATGTTAACTCGAACATCATTTTGTTCTAGAAGTGACTGCCATGGTCAGTGACAATCTCCTTCGGGATGTCGAACCTTGCTACTATCTGGTTAAAAATAAAGAGAGATGTTGTTTCTCCATCATTATTGAATGTTGGAATAGCCGCGACCCACTTTGTGAAGTAGTCTACCGCTACGATGATATAATGATTCCCTCTGGCTGAGGCTAGGTGGCATGTGGTAAAATCAATCCCCCACTTGGTGAAAGGACCAACAAAAATGACGGAAAACATGGGAGCAGGATGTTCCCTCATGTTCCGAGAGAAGATTTGACAGGGGTGGCATTTATTCACTGACTCAATGCAATCCTTGATTAATGTAGGAAAAAATTAACCATCTCATAGAATCTTTTGGGTTGTTTCCAACCTAGACAAATGACCACCACATGATCCAATGTGGCAGTCATTAAGAACGAGTTTCACTTCTTCGTGAATGAGGCACCGATGAAGGATGCAATCTATACCTCGATGATACAAAGTGTCATCGAGTATGAGATAGTTTCGTGCCTGATGGCGTATATGTCAACGCTTATCGCAAGAAAAAGAGGTGGGGCACTTCAAAGTCTATATATAGACCAGTATATCTCCAACTAGGGGTCCGAAGATGCGATCAGAAAAAGATCTCCTTTAATAGGCAATTCTTCAGGCATAACATCACCTAATCTGACCAGAATTTTTGAAATAAGTTCCACAAAGACCAGTGACTTTTTGGATTTCGCGGAATCAAAATCCAAGTCAAATTCCTAGAGGATAACAATCCATCTACTGATCTTTCCCCCAATGACACATCGTGTCAACACATATTGAAATAGATTCACAATGACAATGATGGTGGTCTTGTGAAGTAGGATATAATGACAGAACCGCTGGACAACATGCACTGCTACCAAGGCAAGCTTCTCAACCTAGTAGTAGTTGAGTTCTGGTAATAAATCCCATGCTCTTCGATAATATCATCCTCTTGAACCAAGACCATACCAATGGTTGACTCTACGACTACCAAGTACAATAAGAAATATTTATTATAATTGGGAGGCCAGAGCATAGGGGCAGACATAAGGGCACATTTTAATGCTTCAAAAGAGCATGGAGTGGCTTCATCCCAACAGAAAGGGACTCCCTTTTTCAGTGAATGCATGAACCCTTTAGTGATCTCGACATAGTTTGTGATAAAACTACGAAGAAAGTTTTCTTTTCCCTATAAGCTTTGAAGCTGATTGTAATATACCGGATATAAAAAGTATGCAGAATAGAAATAAAATGCTAGAAATGGCAGAATAACAACAATATAACCAGAACAATCACCACAATAACACTGAAATGATATAAGAATAACAACAGAAATAACACTTTGATTCTGAAATCAATGTTCACGGGCCTTTTCGAGGGGGAAACCTCCAGTTGAGCAAAGCTCTATTACAATAATATCCAAGCTAGGGTTCTCATACCCTCGACTCCTATTTATACTAAATATGTCTATCAAAACAAGCATCTAGAGGAAGATCCTTCTAGAAGCGGAAGCTTCTATTAGGTATTCTTACATTTGACTTATTCTATTTTATTGCAAGGACTTATTAATATTGACCTTTATTACATCTAAATATATTGTTCTACCAATGTGTGGGTTAGGACCCTAACATGTCCTCCTCCTTAAAAACAGCCTTGTACTCGAGGCATGAGATGCAGAAATTGTTGTAGAATGGTACCTGGTTCCCAAGTGACATCTGCTGGAGTTGTATCTTTCCACTAGACTAACACTTCCTTGATGGTTCTCTGATGCAGGCGACACTCACGCTGGTCCAAAACTACTTGTGGTTGTATCCAAATGGATCCTTCTTCGGCTAACTCGGGAAGGTTGGTTTGAATTTGGCACTTATTTCCAATCACCTTCTTTAAGCATGAAACATGAAAAATAAGATGTAGCTTCGAATGACTGGGCAAGGCTAACTGATAGGCCATCTGTCCCACATGCTTGAGAATGGTATAAGGACCATAAAATTTGGGTGCTAGCTTCTAACAATTCTCGGCCTTGAGGGGATTTTGCTTGTAAGGTTGCAGTCGAAGAAACACCTAATCCCCTTCTACAAATTGATTTTCAGAGAGACCTTGATCTACTTGTTGCTTCATGTGATTATGTGCCATGAACAAATTCTCTTTGAGGGTATGGAGAATATCCTCTCGAACTGTAAGTGTTTGGTCCCCTGCTTGGACCTTCAAGACACCCGGTAGGCATGAGAGAATTGAAGGTGGCTTCTATCCATATACTTCTTCAAAAGGATTCATGCATGTATCTATATGGTATGAAGTGTTGTATGACCATTCATATAGGGGTAACCATTGAGCCCACTGATTTTGATTTTCCAAGGCAAAACACCTCAAATATGTTTCCAAACACTTGTTGACAAATTCTGTTTGACCATTAGTCTAGGGATGATAAGTTGTGCTGAGATGCAATTGGGTGCCTTGTAGCTTGAATAGTTCTTGCCAAAAATTTCTTGTGAAATTTGGGTCGCGATCAGAAACAATAGAGTGCAGCTTGCCATGAAGCTTGAAGACCTAATCCATGAAAATTTGAGCCACCGTGGATGTTGTAAATGGGTGTTAAAGAGAACAAAAATGAGCATACTTGGAAAGGTGATCAAGAACCACCATGATGATTGATTTATTTCTTGATTTGGGTAATCCTGTAATAAAATCCAGAGAGATATCCCTCCAAATAGCAGGTGGAATTGGAAGTGGTTGTAGTGTGCCCGGAGATTTGACTGTTTCTCCCTTGTTGCGTTGACACACATCACATTCAGCGACAAAATTATGAATGTCATGTTTCATACCATCCTAGAAAAAAGAACATTTGACCCTGTCATAGGTTTTGGTGAACCCTGAGTGCCACGCTGTGGGTGTAGCATGAAGCTCAAAAAGTACCGTGGATTTAATATTTGATTGTTTACTTAAACACAAATGACCTTTGTATCGAATCTCATCATGGAGCTAAGAGTGCCCTGGGGAAGTTGGAGCATTGGACTACAATTGTTGGATCAGATGCAAACTTTTGGGATCTTGTAGCCATTCCTGGTGAACGGCTTAGAGCCAATCTGGTACAATGAAGGAAAGAGAAAAAAGGGATCTTTCATCTTCATATTTTCGAGAAAGTGCATCCGCAACCACATTGTCTTTGCCTTTATTTTAAATGATCTCATAATCATATCCAAAGATCTTAGTCACCCATTTTTGTTGCTCCAAGTATGAAATGCATTGTTCCATAAAATACTTGAGGCTTTGATGGTCTATCTTAATTTGGAAGTGTTTCCCCAATAGATAAGGGTGTCACAGATCAAGGACATGCAGAATAGCCAATATTTCCTTTTCATAGATTGATTTTCCTAGATTTCTTTCAGATAGTTTATTTCTGGTAAAGGCCAAAGGCCAACCCTCTTGCATAAGGACAACACCAATTCCTTTCCCTTAAGCATCACATTCCAAAATAAAGGTCTTTGTGAAATCAGGAAGGGCTAGGACTAGAGTGGTGCACATGGCAATCTTCAAGGTTTGAAAATCTTGAGAAGCAGCTGGGGTCCAATTGAAAGAGTTCTTTCTTAGGAGAGCAGTGAGAGGTGCTGCAATATTTCCATAATTCTTAGCAAATTTGCAGTAATAACCTGTTAAGCCCATAAATGAACGCAAGATTTTGAGATTCTTTGGGTGAGGCCAGTCTTGTATAGCTTCAATCTTTTTAGGATCCACCCTGATGTCGTCCTTGCCAACTAGATGACCCAAGTACTATACTTCTGAGGCACCAAAATCACATTTAGACGGTTTCAGGAAAAGTTGGTGCTGAGAGAGTAGATGGAGAACTCGATCCACATGAGAAAGATGGTATGTCCAGGTTTTTCTATAGATGAGGATATCATCAAAGAAAACTAAGACAAAATGACGTAGAAAAGGATGGAAGACATGATTCATGAGGCTTTGGAATGTGGAGGGGGCATTACACAATCCAAAGGGCATGACCAAAAACTCATAGTCGCCCTCATGAGTTCTAAAGGAAGCCTTGGGAATGTCTGCCTCTTTCATGCGTATCTAGTGGTATCCCGAACTAAGATCAAGTTTAGTAAAGAATTGGGCACCACTCGATTCATCCAGGAGGTCATCAATGATAGGAATGGGAAATTTGTCTTTAATGGTAAGTTTGTTGAGGGCATGAAAGTCAGGACACATTCGTCAAGAACCTTCTTTCTTCAGGACCATGACCACCAAAGAAGAGTAGGGGATCATACTAGGTTGGATAATGCCTGCATTAAGGAGTTCCTGGACCATTTTCTCAATTTCATTTTTTTTGGAAAAGGGGTGATGATACAAACAAATATTGGGAGGAAGGATTTTGGGTACAAGGGGAATGGAATGATCATGAATACCACGGGAAGGAGGGAGTCCCTGGGGAGTGGAAAAGACCACTTGATGCTTAGAAAAGATGGCTTGGAAGTCTTGCGGCACTGAGGATGTCTCTATTTCTTGTATGGAATGGAGTTGGGAAATAACACCAAAATGACCTTTTTTGAGCAGATTTTCCATGCAATGGGAACTAATGATCTCAGGTGAACCAGCGGTGATGCCTTGGAACTTATATTGGTGTCCCTCCTGGTCAAATTGCATGGTTAATTCCTTGAAATCCATGAGAATGGGACCCAAACTCCTTAGCCAGTCTACACCCAACACAATGTCACAACCACCCATGTCTATAGCAAACATATGAGATTTCAGGTGGTAGTCACCAATTTGGAGACGCACATCTTCACAACACCCTCCAAATTTCATGGAGCCACCATTAGCAAGCATGATTTGGAAATTATTGACAGCATGGATGTAGCAATGAGTTTCTTAGGCAATGCAGTGATGAATAAAATTATGGGTGCTACCTCTATAAACCAGAATGATGACCTTTCAATGCTTGATGTAACCAATTAGCTTGAGGGTTTGGGGAGTGGAGAAGCTAGTGACAGCATTGAGGGAAATGACTGGTTCTACTTCTGGAGGGTCTGAGGGAGGGGTTATGTCAGTGGTTTCAGGTGACTCAGACACAAGGGGAGTTTCAAAATCCTCTTCCGAAATATCCTCGAAGATGGCCATAAAAATATTTTGTTCCTTACACTTGTGCCCCAGGAAATATTTGTCATCACAATTATAACAAAGGCCTTTGAGTTGGCGTTCAACCATTTCATCCCTAGTCAATTTTTGGGTCTTTAGTGGAGCAGAGGGAGTAGTGGGATTTACTAGTTTAGGGCGAGGGATAAAGGTGGGTTTCTAGTTATGAGAAGATACAACCTCCTGTGCTTATTTAGCTCTTTTAGTAGCCTCCACCCAACTCTGAGGCCGAGCCATGAGGAGATGGGCCTGAATCTCATCCTTGAAGCCACTGATAAAACACTCTCAGAAAAAGGCATCAAACATGCCCTCTGTCCGAAAATCCATGCTCTCAAAGGAAACTATAAAGTCTTCCACTGTTCCTGATTGTTTCAACTTTGTCAAATGACCCAAATGGTTGGTGTCAGTGTTAAAGCATTCATAAAGTTCTGCCACAAAGTGTGTCCAAACAATATACCATTGACAGAAAGTTTTTCTCCATTACCACTATTGCCAACGTTCTTGATCTATATGGAGAACACCGTACCATAGTTTGGCCAAGTCATCTGTAATGTCGTATAAAGATAAATAATGTTCCATTTGGGTTATCCAACCGGTGGGGTCCGAGCCATCAAATTTGGTCACATCCACCTGTGAAAGGTGTAGATCATGTTGAAAGTGATGGTGCTGAAAGTTATGGGAATGAGAGGAATGTTCACCTTCAATATGTGGGGGTGAGTCAAGGGAAGGGTTATTTGTAGGGATATGAAGCTTGGTGCAGAGTGACGAAAAGACAGATTCAAGCTGGGTGGTCAAGTCTTGCTTGATTTACTCCATTGAGGACTGCATGGTTGTATTGATGGCGGCAACATTGGCATCGAGTTGTTTCACTTCTTGTTGGGTCTTGATGAGACTAGATTGCAAGGTATTGAAGCGAGATTCCAAGTCTTGGCTACAGGTATGGGCCATGAGGATCAAGGAACCAAAAAGGGGCGGGTGGGGTCAAAAATTTTACCGAAAAATGATATGTATGAATGTGATAAGGGAAAATATATGAATCTAATGGAATAGGTCTCAAATACTTCAGTCTGAAGAATACTATAGTGATGAAATGCCCAAATGCTTAACCAGGAAAAAAAGTGTAGTTACTTGGCAACCTGAACACAGTTGCGTGGCAATAGATCTTGTCTGTTTCAATTTGTTTATGTTTTTGTCCCCAAGGGTTAGGTATTCAAGGGTTATACATATAAGGTTCTGCCCCATGCTATATCTCTCTGATATATGTGCGGGGTCCAACATTAGTACTCAACCCAATATCTCAAGGCACTAACTAAGGAGGATAGACCATACCCTTAGCCGTACTACCCGACTACCCAGGTACTAGAGAGTATATTCTTGAGTGTTGTTCTTGGTGGCACTATAGCAGTCAGGAGGCTGATCGGTTTATCTAAAGAGGGCTTCAATAAATCCAGGCCAATCTATAGACAGGTGTTGTCAGATGCGCTGCCACTCAAAGGGGTACCAATGGGGGTTACAAGGGTGGCCAATAGATGTGCACTTAAGAACCACTTGTATTCTCTGCATGTATGAATCCCTCAACTATGGGTTTATGCACGTAATGACAGATCTCTCTAGCTTAAAGACACCAGAATACGTCTCTACCCTGAAAAAAAATTTACACACAATTTCTGCTAAGGAGAGTGCTCTGATAGCACTTGTAATATACTAGATATAAAAAGTATGCAGAACAAAAATAAAATGATAGAAATGGTAGAATAACAACAATATAACCAGAACAATCACCATAATAGCACTGAAATGATATAAGAATAACAACAGAAATAGCACTTTGATTCTGAAATCAATGTTCACAGGCCTCTTGGAGGGGGAAACGTCCAGTTGAGCAGAGATCTATTACAATAATATCCAAGCTAGGGTTCTCATACCCTCTACTCCTATTTATACTAAATATGTCTATCAAAACAATCATCTAGAGGAAGATCCTTCTAGAAGCAAAAGCTTCTATTAGGTCTTCTTACATTCGACTAATTCTATTTTATTGCAAGGCCTTATTAATATTGACCTTTATTACATCTAAATATATTGTTCTAACAATGTGAGGGTTAGGACCTTAACACTAAGGGACTATGCACAGGGGAGGCAACTAATCTATCGCCTCAAAATTAAGAGAATCAATCATGATCCTTATTGTCGAAACTATGAAACCTAAAAGACAACCCGACGTCATTTAGAAATTGCACTTGTTAGGATTCAAGAGAATCTGATAGTAGTGACATCGTTTGAAGATTAGTCGAAGGTGTGCGGGATGATCATCTCTCTTGCGAGATCATGATGCTAGATCATTGAGATAAGCCTCGAATATATGTCTAAGGTCATGGAAATAAAAAGACATGGCCCGTTGAAAAGTGGATCCAACATTCTTTAGGCCAAAAGGCATCTTACAATAAGCAAATGTGCCCCATGGATAGATAAAGGTTGTTTTATGCTAGTCTTCGGGTTTGATCCGAATCTGGTTATATCTCGAAAAACCATCCATGAATGAAACGTCCTCACATCCCATGCATTCATCAACAATCTGGTCGATGAATGGGGTGGGGAAATTATCCTTTGGACAAGCCTTATTCAAGTCATGGAAATCCATACACACGTGAATCATACCCTATTTTTTGTTAACCAAAACTGTATTTGACACCCATTGCGTCAACTGTATGGGGTAGATGAAACCGTCTTTAAGAAATTTCTCTAGTTCAGCCTTAATAGCTACCGCTTTTCGAGGATTAATCAGACAAAGCTTATATTGGACCGACTTGGCGTCAGGATAAATCGTTATCTCATGTTTGAAAATTCTTGGATCGATGCCTGGAATTTCCTCGTAAGACCAAGAAAAAACATCACGGAATTCCTTTAATAAATTTGTATAGATTCGAATCTCCTCGGGGGAGGAGTTCACTTCGATGAAAACATTCTACATGATGCCATGGGTTCTGGAGATGTTGATGGGTATTGTTTCAACGATAGTTTCCATATTACCCTCTATATAAACCATGTGCATAGACATAGGATTAATAGGACAATACCTATCTCCATTCATAGTCAACATGAATTCACCTGCCTCTATTCTTCTTAACTCCAGAAGGAAATAAGATCTATGATGGAGATTATCCCAAGGTCTGTTCGACCATTCAATGCCTCTATAATTGCCTCATCAGAGAGAAAGAAAAAGTATAAATAATCTATAGTGGAGAGGGAACCTTGAGCCCAAATAGGCTCGAGAACTAGATCTAACTCATGTGCGAGAGTCAGATCAGAGTCAGTCAAATCTTGTTGGACAATATTGTATGCAACTTCTGTCGTGGACAATGGCATGGCCATGACAGGATGCTCTGTGCCTTCCATTGAAGCCAATGGGGAAGGAAGAGTCCATGGATTGTTAAAGTAAGTCATTTGGAACGAAAATACTTGAAAAATTTCAGTCGTAGGCTAGTCGAGGGCAGCCAATATGAACTTGAAATTGCCAGAAGGAGGAAGGTAATTAAAAGTACCCATCAAAGGTGGGCACAAACTAACCCCTACATTGACGATGTTGGGGTGAGGGTTATCAATCATCAGGACCATGGACGCCCCTGATGAAGGGTCAGGCTGGGGGAAGGACAACTGGTCAATGGTTATGATTCAGCCATCGTGTGGAAAAAACAAGACCCAAAAAACTATGGCAATCACTGCATGCATTGCATAGGTCCAACTCCTTCCTAATAGTAGGTTGTAGTCGAGAGGTGCATCAACTACTTCAAATCTGATGCACATGGTCTTCCCTCCTAACTGCATGGGGAAATAAGGGATGGTTACATGTGGTCTGAAAGAACAACCATTGAAAGAAGTAATCAGAGTAGGTGACAGAGACAAAACAGGATGGTCGATGGCCTTCCAACATGCCAGTGACATCACACAAGTCGAGGCGCCCTCATCAACCACCGTACGAAAAATATTCTGGGTAAAAATTTTCTTGGTGTAAGCCACTACTATCTGAAATGCAACTTGGTATGGGAGACAAGGGTTCAAGTCAGTCATATCGAGAACAATCGTTCTTGGATTACATGTCTCATCAGATCCTAAGGCAAATAACAAATCCTTTCTCTACGAAAGGCATATCTGGAGGACCTCCAAAGCAGACATCGCGCAAGGGGTTTGTGACAAATCCTCCACCACAGAGTAGTTCTGGGCGGCCCTCACGTTCAGATTGTGAGAAGATTTCTTGAACGCCCCTTTCAGGATGCATTTCATTGTTTCGCCCATCGTCTTCTCAATATGGAGAGGAACATATGGGTTTATGGCTTCTTTACCCTTTTCGACATATTCTGACATTCCATAATCGTGTGCCATAGTCACTATATAATCGTCACGTTTCATCATATATACATCTACGACCGAGGGATTACTAGAAGACGGAGGGGGTCCCTGACTGCCCCCATCCACGTTCGAAGAGGCTTGAGTCATATTTTTCCCATGTGTGAATGGGTTCATTAACAAAACAAGTTTTTCATGCGATAATAACTTATGGGCCTCCACAGGTAGAGGGCACAGGTGATTCATACGGTCCTTCATGAAAAGGTTACATGAATACTTCAACTTTATCTTCTCTGTGTTGCCCCTGCCAGCATTGTTGTTGGGTTTCTTATCCCCCTTACCCTTCTTGTTTCATTTTTTTTTCTTCCCTTTAGTTTGTTGGTTGGCCTTCGGTTTTGTCAACTACACACTATGTACATCCGACATTTGGGTAGGGGGGACAATCTAACTAAAGGTATGGTTGGTCGTTGTCTGTTGTATCAACAATTGTTGCAATTGATTAGACAGTTGATCAGTGGAATTCACTTGTGTTGAACCAACTATACCATTGGCATGTGGTCCAAACTTATGTATGGCCTTATCAAGGATGGACCATGGTGCATCTGGAAAAATCTCATAGACTAAGCCATACTGAGCGTATATCAGTTCAAGCTATTGTTCTCTCATTATTGCCTCCTCCTCTGAAAACACTCCTGACGTTGCAACGTCCTTGGATAACTGAGGTACCAAGGACCTCAGGAACCACTCCAGCAGGAAAGCCCGTGGGACATGGACCTCAATCAAACTCTTATGGTGCCACCATTATTGGATGTGATCTGAGATATGATTGGCCTTAGTCTGCTCAAAGTTGGCCAGAAATTTAGTGCTCGCATCGTATCTCATAGGTAGTTGGAAATGGTTCAAGAAAACCATCGCTAAATTGCTAAAGTAATAATATCTTGAGTGGTTGATCTCAATGTACTATTTTGCGACACCCCTGATGAGAGTGTGTTGAAACAGATGCAACTATATGGAGTTGTCTCACAGTGAATTCGACGAGCACCATAGGTGGAAATTTTTCACATGATCACCTGGGTCTTTGCCAGGCTTTCCTTCGAACTTCAGAATGTCTAAGGGAAACTTAGTCAGCATGGGGGGCCAACGCAGATCATGAAAAATTAGGTCATTAAGAAACCTTGACAAGTCTGACAAGTGAAACTTTTCCAGAAACGGTAGTTTGGGTTGGGTGCTATGTACAGGAAAAAAGGATCCTAGAGTTTGAATAGCACCAGGTTGCCAGGAAAAGTTGGGTTGTTGGCCAGGGTTCTGGTAGACACCATGGCCTTGAACAACATACGGAAAATGCATTTGTTTTGACGTCATTAGATGATTCCCATAATTGGATGTCGAAGGTTGGGCAGGGATTTATCCCTGAGTTGTGTTCCAAAGATTCTGGAAGGGGTTGCCCCCTACCGATCCGACGAACATAGGTACAGAGCCTTTCCCAGGGTTCCATTGACCATGGAAGGGGTTTCCCCTAGTCATCATCCCTGATGAAGGAACCGATCCCTGCCAAGGATTCCAAAGACAACTACTGTGTTTTCCCCCTGTGTATGAATAGTACCCTGCACAGGATTCTATTGTCTAAAACCAAGGTTTCCCTTGGTTGATATGGAAGATGACGAAAAGGCATTATTACCAAACGTGTCAAACAAAGAGAACAACATGGACCCGACCAATGTGGTGTAAGAAGAAGTTCCTAGACTACCTATTCCAAAAAAGGTGTAGTTCATGTTCGACCCGACGAGTAGCAGGAAAGCATCATTGAGCGAGGGGGAAGGAGGAGGTATATGAACTCCACCATAAGGAATAGCATTATAGGAGGTTGAGGTTCCTCCCATGGACCCTTGCAAGGGATAATTTCATCTCCCTTCCCCTAGACCCATGGTATGTAGGGTGGAGTAGGTAAGGATGAAGTTCGTATCAAAGCTGGGCATCCTATATGAAAATGGAGGGTCAGTCACACTTTGTGTGAACAGAGCAGTGGTGGCCACCAATGTTGAGATCAGACCACTGCCCAAGGTAGAGGTGGTCAAGACCATTGTGGTCCGGACCATAAAAGGTGGGTTAGGAGGTAGAATACCCCCTTTGGTGGCATCCATTGAGGGAGTATGAAGACTCCCTGATGAAGTAGCAACATTTTCTTCCATAGCTTCTTGTAAAACTATCTGACACTCGTGAGGTGTTACCCTTGGAGGGACAACTTGTACCAAAATTGGCACCAACAAGTCAGTGACTAGAGGATTGGTTGGCTCGATAGATTCCGCTCCAAAGTTAGAAATAGTGATTTCCTTCGGATTCGAGTAATCTCTTCTTGGGAATGGCTTGGGCATAGTCTCCTATGGCCCAGTTGCTTCAAATGACCCTTTCTATTCAATTCTTCACCATAATGGTGGTAGTGGTGGCTCCAATGTAACTGGTGGCATGCCCTAAAGCCTTTGCGACCAACAGAGCTCTTGATCTTCCACATTGTGAAAATATCAATGTGATGCAGGAGCATCACTCCACGTCATCAAGCGCCAGCCAACCAGCACACCCAACATGCATTCAATGGAGGGGAGAGGTGCAACCCTCTCACTTTCAAATTTCAAATTTGAATTTAATGTATTAAATGTTTGTAAGTTTGGTAGACCTGAAGCCATGCCTTCAAGCATGCTGTAGTTGGTGTCGCCTTAATGGATGATAGGTTTATGGGGATCTAGATCCAATTCGGATAAGATGGCCCATTCAATGTAATTCATTGTAATTAATGACAGTTGGTGAGGATGGAGGGAAGCACTCGAGGAGCCCCTTTTTGTAAAAAGATCTTATTTTGTTTTTTTAGTTAGGAAGAGGAAGAGTAGAAGGAAGAGAAGAACAGAGAGGATAGGTTAGAGAGGAGATAAGAGCCGAGACTCTGTTGCAGTCCGAGCTTGAACACATTGTAATCAAGCATTCTTGATAAATACAAACAGAGCAGTTTTTCCTGCATGTTGTTGTTCATGTGTTTATGAGTTCATGAATGAATGTCTTTATGTGTTGATGATATGTTGTAGATGTATGTTAGATGTGAATTTGCAGGTTACAGACAAAAGTCATTGTCTATTGGGTTCTTTGATTCTAGGTCTGGTTCTTTGTGGCTTCATGCAAGAGGTTGTGTCCCATAACGTTGCGGGTTCTATAAGCCAGTGCATAGAGTGCACTTATGAATTCTGTGGAATTTGGACAGAGTTGTGCCAGGAGGGTGCACTAGAGGAATTATTAGACCCAGGGAGAAACCTCAAGGTTGTTGAACACCTTGGAGGTAATATTGTGCAGAGGAAGGCATGGAGATAACAAAATCCCTAAGGGTTCTTCGGAAGCTCTACCAAGAGGGCATTGAGCAAGTGCATAGAGTGCACAGAAGAACTCTATTCTGAGTTCAGAGGAAGGAGAAGTGTCAAGGAGGAAGACACTCACAGAGCCATTAAATACTCTATCGGTTCAGTAAGGAGTGCATGACAGAGTACTGCGGTCTCTGTAAACCAGTGTAGGAGTGCACTTCCGAATTCTATGGAATTTCAGACAAAATCGTGCTAGGAGGGTGCACCAACTAAAGTCATTGAATCAAGGAGGAAGCCTCCACATTGATGAACACCTTGAAGGAGAAACTGTGCAGAGGAGAGCACAGAGAGGAGAATCAGAATTGTTGAGAATTTTGTAAAGGCTCTACTAGGAGGGCACTGAGCAAATGCACAGGATGCATTAAGGAGAACTCTATTTCAAGTTCGGAGAGAAGACAGGGTCACTAAGGATTCTAGAGAACTCTACCAGGTGGGCATTGAATTGGTGCAAGTGTGCACAGAAGGAACTCTTTGTTGAGTTTAGAGAGAAGCGAAGTGTCAAGGAGAAGACACTCATAGGGTTACTGAACACCCTGCAGGCTCAACAAAGCGTGCTTGAGCAGGAAGTTGTCAGATGACACTTACATCCCTTCAAGGAGAGAAAGGGACAGAGACACTTTGAGGTCAGAGTCACAGATAAGATCAGAAGAGATAGCACCATTTCATGCAAAGTTCCTGCAAGAGGTTGCAGAGTTCAAAGGAACCTTTGAGGTCCAGAGAAATAAAGATCAGGAAGAATAGTGCCTTAGCACACCGAGTATAAATAGAGTGAGAAGAAGGTCGAGAAACCCTTTGAGGTTTCACAGTCGACAAAGATCGGGAGGGATATCATTCCTAGAACATAGGTGATATCCAAGGGAGTTGAGCTCATAGAGGAAGCAAAGGACAAGGCCTTTGAAACTTCATAAAATCTCCCAAGGGGAGGGAGGAAGTTCTCAAGCTCAAGAAGTAGAGAACAGCTGTCGTTAGATCAGCTGGAGAGATGAGATTTGGACTATTGTGTTTCATGTCTATAAAATAGGAGGAGAGAGCACACAAGATTATATTTGGGCCATCAAATCTAGTGCAAAGGACTGATAGCCATCGGATCCATAGGAATGTGCACAGAGTTTAACCTCTGGGAGGTCGCATAGAAGAGAAGAAGTGGACAATGGAGATGCTTTGTGGAGAAGTGCGAAATGTCATGAGTCGTTGGATATTGCAGAGCAGTGAGGAGATTAAGCAAGTGTCATCCAACACTCTAAGAACATAGGAGAGGTATTGGTCATTGGATGAGAAGTAGCAGGAGCCGTTGATTTCCCTTTGGAGTTGGATTTTGGCATTTCGGTATTTTCGAGTTCGGCATTTCGGCAATTCCAATGAAAAGGAGTTGGGGCACTTTGCGTTGAAAACCTCGAAGTCACTGAAACGCGACGTGTCCTTGGAGTAGTGATATGGTCATGGAGGAAGTAGCCACATGGCCCGATATTTGGTCACGGGATAATCGTCAGATAGCCATTTGGGCATTTTTTCATTCCGGCATTTCGGGGTCCGGGAGATAGAAGAACCTTGAATCGTCTGCAGCCAGAATCATGAAATCATGAATTTCAAAATCCTGAAAAGTGGGCCGTGGTCACAGGGCCTTTTTGGCATTTTGGGACCTAGATGTTCGAGAGGCCAGGAGTCGGGAGACGTGGAGTCCCGAATCATGAAATCAAAAAATCCCGAAAGCATTCGGAGAAATAGCACGAGCCAGAGTCGTTGGCCCATTTTGGCATTTTAGCATTCCGGGGTTCGGGAAGTAGAGGAGGCGTGATTTTGGAGTCACTGCATCGTGAACTCTTGACTCGCGAATTCCCAAAAAGATCTAAGCCCATTTCGACATTTCGACATTTCAAAATTCGGGGATTGGAGTGATGAGAGATTTTGGAGTCACTGCATCATGGACTCCCAGTTATCAAAATCCTGATACAGCCACACCGTCGTGGTCGCATGGGGTGAAGACTCACACCTGGTGCATGTTTGCACGGGTGGGGTTTTCATGAAAGGATCTGTGGATCAGATTCGTGGGGTTCCAGTGAGGGCCCGAAATAACTACTTCAATTCTGTGGATTCAAAGAAGATTGATCCTGCACAGATCTTGGCCTGAGGGTCGGGGATCTACATCAAGTGGTGTCATAGCCACTTTCTGTCTATAGACTGGAGGCAGAGGGAGGCAGAGTAGATAAATAAAATACTCTGATACACACCATCAAGTGGTATCAGAGCTTGATGTTGTCTGTATATTGCAGGCAGAAAGAGCCAGAGGAAAAGGAAGACAGAGTTTTGAAACTATGTGATGATTGTTGCAAGGTGCACAATAGTCAATAGACAGGCAGGAGGACTGTAGGAGATGCTGGAAGTGTTCTTAGTTGCAGAGTGATAGCAACAAGTTTTCTAGGAGGGCAGAAAGGAAAAGGAAGATGGCTAATGAAGGCCATGGACGCAGTGGAAAGAAGAACCACCAGTAGCAGAGAAAAGATGAGATGGATGAAGACATCGCTGAGATAAGGGCGAGAATGGAAGAGCTTGCACTACGGGTGCAGCAGAATGCAAAGCTGCATTGGGTATATGAATGGCCTCTGAGGAGGAAAGCAAAGTGGCCAGTCAAGAAATTGTTGGCCAGAGGACAGTGAAGGCTATTGAAGGAATGGATGAGGTATGTGGAAAGCCTCAGAGATGAAGAGGAGATGGTTCATATGTGTGAAACAGAAGCTGGGAGAAATCTCAGTGATGATGAAGAGAAGAGATCACTGGAAGATCTCATGGACTACCAAGTGGGCAGAGTTGGACTTTCAAATTGCCAGTTGGGCAATAGAAAGAGATCAAGTGAAGGTCTCGTATACTTCCAGGAGGGCGATGATGAAATTTCAAATTGCCAGGAGGGCACTGAGATGGGATCGGTTGATCTCATAGACTGCCAAGTGGGTAGTAGAAAATTCCCAATTTGCCAGGTGGGAAGGGAAAAGGAGATGAGACTGTTTGAAAGTCTCGGGAGCTTAGAAGTGAGTTCATGTCAGCAAGGAGTGTTGATGACGATGGGATCAATTGATCTCATAGGCTGTCAGGTGGGTAGCATAAAAATCCCATACTGCCAGGTGGGCAGCAGAAAAATCCCATACTTCCAGGTGGGCAAGGGAGAAAATATGGGCTCAGAGGTGAGTTCATATCAGCAAGGACAATTGATAGAGAAGGAATATCAGAAGAGCATTCTGATGATTGGAGGGATAAAGGTATTCCTGCCATATATCCTAGTTGAGGCCAGCGTGTGTGTTGCCAATGCAGCAACAGCAGAAAGACAACCAGCGATGACTGTCATGATGAAGGAGAAGATATCAAAAGTTGCCCAAGGAAAAGAAGAGGAGCACATAGTTAAGATGCTCACTCCTTGGGAGAAGGAGATAGAAATGTTAGAGGATTCACTGAACAATCTAGAACCAGTAGATGACTGGTGAGAGAAAACAATCATGCAGATGTTAGAAGAGGAAAATTCTAAGGAATTGCTCGAAAATTTCAGCCAGGGAGATGAATAGTTGATGATAACTACAGTTCTGAGGCATGCAACAGAAGATGAGGGAAAATTCCAGTTTAAGGAGCAGCTGGAGGAAGCTGGAATTCAACCAGCACAAGGGGAAATGGCAGAATAAAATTTGTCAGAGAAGGTGGCTGAACAACAGGTCAGTCGGGAGGATAAGACTGAAGAGATGAATTTTGCAGTAGAGTGGCAAGTTGAGGCCACAGAGGAAGGATATGGCATGGTAGATCTAGTTGATCTACCCATTTGTAGGGAAGAAGTGCAGTGGAGTAGGCTGGAAAAGGAGAGCTAGCCATGGGAGTAGTTGGACGAGGAGATTGAGAAGATTAGAAGGTTGTTGTCGAGGTTAGCAGCAGAAACTGTCAGTGAGGAGAATTTGAGTAGGAGGAGACCTACCATAGTAGGGAAGATGCAACAGCAGCAACGAAGCAGTGGAGCAGATGGATAGCTCTAGAGAATTGTTTGGGATCCAGCTGGATTTCAATAGCGGTGCTGGGAATCTCATGAGAAGGAGCTCATGATTTTTGTAGCTAAGGATTATGATGCAGGAGCATCACTCCACGTCATCAAGCACCAGCCAACCAGCACACCCAACACGCGTTCAATGGAGAGGAGAGGCGCAACCCTCTCACTTTCAAATTTCAAATTTGAATTTAATGTATTAAATGTTTGTAAGGCTGGTAGAGCCGAAGCCATGCCTTCGATCATGTTGTAGTTGGTGTCACCTTAATGGTTGATAGGTTTATGGGGATCTAGATCCAACTCAGATTAGATGGCCCATTCAATGTAATTCATTGTAATTAATGAGAGTTGGTGAGGATGGAGGGAAGCGCTCGAGGAGCCCCCTTTTGTAAAAAGATCTTCTTTTGTTTTTTTAGTTAGGCAGAGGAAGAGTAGAAGGAATAGAATAATAGAGAGTATAGGTTAGAGAGGAGAGGAGAGCCAAGAATCTGTTGTAGTCTGAGCTTGAACACATTGTAATCAGGCATTCTCGATAAATACAAACAGAGCAGTTTTTCCTAGATGCTGTTGTTCATGTGCTTATGAGTTCATGAATGAATGTCTTTATGTGTTGATGATATGTTCTAGATGTATGTTAGATGTGCATTTACAGGTTACAGATAGAAGTCCTTGTCTATTGGGTTCTTTGATTCCTGGTTTGGTTCTTTGTGGCTTCATGCAAGAGGTTACGTGACAGAACGTTGTGGGTTCTGTAAGCCAGTGAATAGAGTGCACTTCTGAATTCTGTGGAATTTGGATAGAGTTGTGCCAGGAGGGCACACCAAAGGAAGTATTAGACCCAGGGAGAAACCTCAAGGTTGTTGAACACCTTGGAGGTAAGACTGTGCAGAGGAAGGAACAGAGATAATAGAATCCCTGAGGGTTCTGTGGAAGCTATGCCAGGAGGGCATTGAGCAAGTGCATAGAGTGCATAGAAGAACTCTATTCTGAGTTCAGAGGAAGGAGAAGTGTCAAGGAGGAAGACACTCATAGATTCATTAAATACTCTATCGGTTTAGTAAGGAGTGCATGACTAAGTACTACGATCTCTGTAAACCAATGTAGGAGTGCACTTTTGAATTCTATGGAATTTTAGACAAAGTCGTTCTAGGAGGGTGCACCTGCTGAAGTCATTGACTCAAGGAGGAAGCCTCAAGGTTGTTGAACACCTTGAAGGAGAAAATGTGTAGAGGAGAGCACAGAGAGGAGAAGAAGAATAGTTGAGAATTTTGTAAAGGCTCTGCCAAGAGGGCATTGAGCAAATGCATAGGATGCATTAAGGAGAACTCTATTTCGAGTTCGGAGAGAAGACAAGGTCACTAAGGATTCTAGAGAACTCTACTAGGTGGGCATTGAATTGGTGCAAGTGTGCACATAAGGAACTCTTTGTTGAGTTTAGAAAGAAGAGAAGTGTCAAGGAGAATACACTCACAGGGTTACTGAACACCCTGTAGGCTCAACAAAGCATGCTTGAGAAGGAAGTTGCCAGAGGGAACTTACATCCCTTCAAGGAGAGAAAGGGACAGAGACACTTTGAGGTCAAAGTCAGAGATAAGCACAGAAGAGATAGCACCATTTCGTGCAAAGGTCCTGCAATAGGTTGCAGAGTTCAAAGGAACCTTTGAGGTTTAGAGAAATAAAGCTCGGGAAGAATAGTGCCTTAGCGCACTGAGTAACAACAGAGTGGGAAGAAGGTCGAGAAACCCTTTGAGGTTTCATAGTTGACAAAGCTCAAGAGGGATATCATTCCTAGAACTCAGGTGATATCCAAGGGAATTGAGCTCACAGAGGAAGAAAAGGTCGAGGCCTTTGAAACTTCAGAAAATCTCCTAAGGGAAGGGAGGAAGTTCTTAAGCTCAGGAGGTAGAGCATAGTTGTCATTAGATCATTTGGAGAGACGAGATCTGGACCATCGAGTTTCACATCCAAACAACAGGAGGAGAGAGCACACAATATTAGATATGGGTCATCAGATCTAGTGCAAAGGACTGATAGCCATCATATCCGGAGGAAGGTGCACAGAGTTTAACCTCTGGGAGGTCGCATAGAAGAGAAGAAACGGATGGTGGAGACGCTTCGTGGAGAAGTGCAAAATGTTGTGAGCCATTGGATCTCGCAAAGAAATGAGGGGATTAAGCAAGTGTCATCCAACACTCTAAGAACCTAGGATAGGTAGTGGTCATTGTATGAGAAGTAGCAGGAGCCGTTGATTCCCCTTTGGAGTGGGATTTCGGCATTTCGGTATTTCAGAGTTCATCATTTCAACAATTCTGATGACAAGGAGTCAGGGCACTTTGCATTCAAAACCATGAAGTCGTTGAAATGTGATGTGTCCTTGGAGCAGTGTTGTGGTCATGGAGGAATTAGCCACATGGCTTGAGATTTGGTCAGGGGCTAATCGTCAGATAGCCATTTTGGCATTTCGACATTCTAGCATTTCAGGGTCCGGGAGATCGAAGAACCTAGAATCGTCTGCATTCGAAATCGCAAAATCATGAATTTCGAAATCCTGAAAAGTGGGCCATGGTCACGGGGCCTTTTTGGAATTTTGGGACCCGGGTGTTCGAGAGGCCAGGAGTTGGGCGACGTGGAGTCCCGATTTGCGAAATCACGAAACCTCGAAATCATTCGGAGGAATAGCACAAGCTAGAGCTGTTGGCCCATTTCGACATTTCAGCATTTTAGGGTTTGGGAAGTAGAGGAGTTGTGATTTTGGATTCACTGCATCATGAAATCCCAGTTCGCGAAGTCCCGAAAATATCTGAGCCCATTTTGGCATTTCGGCATTTCAGAATTCGGGGATTGGAGTGATGAGAGATTTTGGAGTCACTGCATCGTGGACTCCCCATTACCGAAATCCCTATATAGCCACACCGTCATGGTCTCGTGAGGTGAATAATATCACCTGGTGCATGTTTGCGCAAGTGGGGTTTTCGTGGAAGGACCTATGGATCGGATTTGTGGGGTTCTAGTGAGGGCTCGAAAGAACTACTTCGGTTCTACGGATTCGAAGAAGATTGATCCTGCGTGGATCTCAGCCTGAGGGTCGGGGGTCTACGACACAATGACACAATAAGGCTTTAAATAACATTTAAAACCAAGCGCATACTAGAAAATTTCCTACAAGATAAAGAAATCAAACCACTATCTAGTTGGAATAACAGTTACGCCAACCAACACTAGAGAAACTTACCAGTGCAAGTGCAACTCAAACATGGAAGCATCCTCTGGGTATACTCTGCAAAGTGTGGCCCGATGTCTACCTTAGGTACCATGGTATACCCCTGTAGTCACCTATGTAAGTATCTAGAATAAATGCAACTAAGTTTCCGGCTCGTAAACAATCACCAGGTGGGTACAATCGATAGTTGGGTGGACCACAGTGAGCAGGATAATAAGTTTGAAACCTACTGAGGGTATTGAGAGAAAGTGTTCTGGAAGACAACAGAGGATCTCAAATGGATTTGAGGTCTACAAATATCTGTAGGAAAATGCAAACGACAGTATCCCACGACAGATCCTCAATATGCATTCCCCACTACGCTTGGTTCGACTTTGGAGGGGTTATCTCTACTACCTTTCCTCATGCGAACTCATGTTTAGCCCCTGTGTTAGAGGGGGTCCCGGATAACTTTCATTTCATTGTACTTTTACACTCACTATCTCTGACTCCAATGTTTGTTTATAATCCTTGAAGAGTTTGCTCTCGAACCTAATTCAAGGCTCTAGCCTAAACTAGTTGATTGAACCCTACAAACATAAAAGTCTAGTTAGTTTTAAGTAGCATTCTTTTTAAATGGATTGTTTTAACTCAAAGGATATGATAGTGAAACTAGTGATGTGTATGAGAGATGAAAAAAGGAGAAGTAAACGAAATTTTGGAATAAAAATTACTTCTAATTAACAATAAAGATTTGCAACTAACTCTTTAAACCAACTTTTCATAACTATATTTTTCTAGATCTTTGAAAAGAAGACCTAAAATGAAATTTCGCTCGACTACGAGCTACTTAGTGTTCTAAGAAATCAGTAAATAACTTAAAAATTGAACTCTTTTTCCTTTCAAGAAAAATAACTTAACCCTAACTACTTTTCCAAACTCAGAAATAAAATATTTTTTTTTGAAAAATGCTTCAAACAAGAAAAACTTGAAATAAATATTTCTTCTTCGCTTCTTTAAAGCAAATGAATGGGGGTAAAATAAAAACCAGACAAGAATGAAACTGACCCCTGACCCACTGTGGATTGTAGGGAGTCACTAAAGATACCAAACAGGCTCATCAAAAAACTCAAAGACTCGCCTAAAACCCTTTCGAAGTAAACACAAATATTCTTCAAAAAGACAAGCAAACTGACATCTAACCCAGGCTTTGACTGTAAAAGCATAGGCACTGAATGTTGTCAAGAGACCCTGAGAAGAAAAAACCTCAATCAGGGAAGAGGTTGACTACCTCTTCTTAAAAAATAGTCCCTTGAACCAGGTACACTACCGATTCTTAAGCATCATGCGTATGTACGCGGGATGTCTATAAAGCAGGGCGCATATGTACGTGTGCTGACCCATAGAAGGTCACATACACCTCTGTATTTCTTGAAAAAGGAAATGAAACATACAGGCTGAAAAGGAAGGGAAAATTGGTATGGCTCCAACGGGTGACCATAATCCCTCAAAAAAATCAACAGACTCACAGAAACTCAAAAGGTATAAAACCAATCAAACACCCAAAAAAATCACCTAAAACCCTAGAGGCTTCCCCAGTATGGTCGCAAGTTCTACTAGCAGGAAAAACCCCCCTATGGCTACACCAGGGTTTACAATGTAGGAAGATCAATAACCATTCAAAAGTCTCCTACTTCTCTAACTACCCCAAACATACTCTAGACTTATGCAAGAAAAGTAAAATGAGAAGGATCAAGTAATTGTACCTTTTACTCTGCGTCTAATGATGATCCTCTCATGCTTGATAGGCTTCGCTGACTTCACACCTCCTCCCAAGGATGGTCTGCATTCATAGATAGACAAACAAGAAAGATACAAGCATACATTTTGATACATAAATAAGGGTTAGATGTTAGAATAAAAACATAAATAAAATTCAAACATTTGACACATCATGTTTTGGGACAGGAAAAGTACTTTTTTTATTGATAATACAATGATCACTTACAATCAAAGTCGGTTACTTCTCCTCGAACCTAGTCTGGGATCCTCTTCACCAAGCTCCAAGTGCACCTCCATGTATCTTTCTCCTCTCAACCTTCTTCTTAGTAAATGGAATGGGTTCTTGTGGAGGAAAAAGGGAAAAATGAGGAATTCTAAGGCAATTCTCACAACAAGGTTGCAAATGCTTGGAACAATGTATATGCAACACATTGTTCCATATACACCACAACAAAATGGTGTTGCTGAGAGAAAGAACCGTGCATTAAAATAAATGGATAATTGTATGATCCAATCTAAGGGATTAAGTCGAAAGTATTAGGTGGAAGCAATCAACTGTGCAAATTACATAGTAAATCACACTCCCACAAAGGCTCTTAAAAATATAACACCGGAAGAAGCTTGGACCAAAATTAAACCAGATATAAGTCACTTTTTTGTATTTGGAAGTATAGCATGGGCTCACATTCCCGATGAGAAAAGGAAAGCATTGCAGCTTAAAAGTAAGAAGTGTATATTTGTTGGTAATTCTGAATATATCAAAGCTTATAGACTTCTTCAACCACATTGTAATGAAATTACTATTAGAAGAGATGTTAAATTTGATGAAAATATCTTGTCCTGTGAGCCTAATTTGACTATTGTGCCTTCTTTGTCTTACGAGCCATATTTGACATTTGTGCCTTCTTCTATTCCTATTTTGGTTTCTTCTTCAGATGATGATAGTGAGGATGAAAATCCACCTCCTCCTTTTCACCTTTCTCCAGATCAATCCTTTGAACCTAAACCAACACCAACTCCATAGCTTCCTATATGGGTCCGTTCAACATGAGAAGTAGTTGGCGATATTCTCAATGATCCTTTAGATCAACGTTGGACACATTCATAGTTATAGCGAACCTCTTCTCTTTTGGCTCAAGTTTCAGAGACTCATGATCCAGAGACATTTGCAGAAGCTTCAAGTCATCTAGATTGGGATACAACAATGAATGAAGAGTATCATTCTTTAATGGCCAACGATACTTGGGATCTTGTACCTTTTCCAAAAGGAAGAAAAATTGTCAGATGTAAGTGGGTCTACATAAATAAGTATGTATCAGATGGAAGTGTTGAAAGACCCAAATCTCGGTTATTTGCCAAAGGATTTTCCCAAGTTGAAGGAATCGACTATAATGAAACCTTTGCCCCTGTAGCTAAAATGAATTCCATCCACCTTGTTCTTTCCCTTGCTGCCTCACATAAATGGGAGGTCCATCAGATGGATGTTAAATCTGCCTTCTTGCACAGAGATTTGCAAGAAGAAATATACATGGAACAACCTCCTGGCTATGCCCATAATGACTCTAGCCTTGTTTTTCTCCTTAAGAAATATCTTTATGGTCTTAAGAAAGCTCCCTGAGCTTGGTATGCCAAAATGGAAAACTTTCTTATTAACACTGGATTCTCTAGATGCCATTCTGATCCTAATGTCTATACCAAGAAAGTAGGAATCCATATCATAATCATTTTCCTTTATGTTGATGAACTTATCCTTACTAGTAGTGACTCAAAACTTTTAAACCATGTGAAAAGAAGCCTTGAGAAGAAATTTGAAATGATAGACTTAGGTTTTTTGCACTATTTCCTTGGCCTCCAAGTTTTCCAAACCAATGAAGGAATTTTTCTTTCCCAGTCTAAGTATACCTGTGCCCTTCTTCGTTTCTTTCACATGGATGATTGTAAACCAACTCTTCTCCCTTCCGATCTAGAGTCAAGCTTGCTTCCACCTGTACTTATCCCAAAGTTGATGCCACTATGTACCATTAGTTAGTTGGTAGCCTCTTATACTTGACTCATACCAGTCCTAATATTTCCTTTGTTGTTGGTCTTGTTGCTTGGTATATGAAAACAACCCATGATGACCATTGTAAAGCAGCTAAAAGGACACTTCACTATGTCCGTGGTACAATCCAGTTCAGGATACATTATAGATCAGGGGGGATTCCTTTATTGATTGGTTTCACTTATTTAGATTGGGTTGGCGACCCTGATGATCAGAAGTCTACTGCAGGTTATGTTTATAGCCTTGGTTCAGGACCTGTCACTTGGGCTTGTAAGAAACAATAAGTTATTGCACTTTCTTCGGCAGAAGCAGAGTACCGAGAAATGGTAATTGCAAGTTAGGAAGCCTTATGGATTCGACAGATCCTTTCAGAGTTTGGATTCCAGTAGCAGCATCCGACCAGCCTTTGGTGTGAAAATCAGAGTGCCATCAAGCTTTACAAAGACCCATTACAACATCAGGGCAGCAAGAACATTGAGTTACACATGAACTTCATCAGAAATCTCATTCATGATCAAGTTATTTAAGTGTTATTTTGTGATATAGAAGATCAAGTTGCAGACATTTTCACAAAGTCTCTTACAGAAACGAAGTTTTCCAAACTTCGATCTATGTTAGGATTTCATGAAGTTTTCATTAAGGGGGGATAGGCTCTAATGCCTCCTTCCTTCTCCTATTGTGTCACTATTGCAAATCCTTCAATCCTATCCCAAGTTGTTCTTAAGGGGGGATGTTAGGATATTTAGACACTTAGGATTTTGTTAAGATCTACTTGGTCTAATGTGTAGTTAGGTAAAAGTGTGTTTCTTAGTGTGTTTGTTTAGTATGAATTTGTATGCATTTGTGTTTAGGAAATCCAACGGTCATGATATGTTCCCGACATAGAGTGATCTGGTAGTTTATATTCTCCTCGATTTTAATGACCATTGATACATGGCTTAACACCCGATTGATCCATGATCTCTATTTAAAGAGCATGTAGAGTCATTTTCTGATGATTGGTTGTGAGAAAATCTCTTGTAAAATCTCTATATAAACTTTTTCTTTTGTATTAATAAATTGTTCCAAGTGGTCGCGTTGGTTGGGGTCGTGGATGTTTCCCCATAGGGGTTTTACCATGTCAAAACATCGGTGTGTTGATCTTTGATTTGGTTGTGTGAGTGGTTACTGAAGTTGTTCGTCCTCTATTGGAATACCTTTGTTGTCGAACAATAAACACACCAATAGTTTTACATGGTAAAACCCCTATGGGGAAATATCCACGATCCTAGCCAACGTGGCCACTTGGAGAAATTTATTAATGCAAAAGAAAATATGTTAAAAATATCAATCATTGAGAAATGACCCTCCATGCTCTTTAAATAGAAATCATGGGCAAATCGGGTGTTAAGTCACAGATCAATGTAGTTGTTAAGATCGAGGACTGAAAATAACTATTAGTGGATTACAACTTTTTGTTGGGGTTAGGGCATTTTGATGGAAACCCTTGGCCCCCCGAATGTCCAAAAAACACCATTTAAGGCCTCAAAATGTCCCTGGAAGTTTAGGACTTGAAAAATTGTAGAAAAAATTCTAAGAAGATAAAGAACCATTGAGTCAATGGAAGAGGTGGGTGGCCACCGATATCTACCTGGATTGGTCCTCCCCCCTTAGGATGAAATGGTCTCCATTGTGTCAAGTTCATGTTGGTGTTTGTGGTAGCATCAGACAAGTACTTCTACATTTTCTTGTGTCTATTATGGGTAAGTTGTCAAATAATCTTCTTGTCTTGAGTTTACTTTATTTAAAAGCAATTAATTAATGTAAAATTGTATGTATTAGTGAATTGAGTTATTTAAGGAACATGCATATCATGCAACATGTAATCTAAATCTTAAGTGAGTGTGAGAAGTAATCTCAATTGTATATCACTTTGAATATTATAAATAGATTTTAACTCATGATTATAAAAGAAAGGCTAGGAAAAGGAGGAAGACACTTGTGTTGAGGGAGTCAACACAGTCGGGACTTTGAGAGAAAGTCACTTTTGATGAGATATCAAAGTGAGATACTTTTGATGAGAGTTAGAGGTCAAGGTAGAGAGACTTTGGTGAGAGACTAAGGTTGAGGATATAAAATAAGGACTTTTTCTAGTGTGAGGAGTGTAGGAGAAAGGAATGATTTTTTCTTACACTAGAGTGAGGAGATCTCACAAGTTGTGTGAAGATATTTCATCCAAGTATTGATCAAAGGGTTGGATCACAAAGGACTGTGATTCAAGGTCTTGGATAAGTGGAGAAGGACTTCCATATAGAGGTCATACAGGTTAAGGAAGAGAGAGAGCATAAGCATCCATAGGTGGGTTTCAGAGAATAGAAGCCACAAGAAAACATTAGATCGTATAAAGCTTACCGTATAGAATTTTTTTACAGATATGTGATTCATAGTGGGTCAAATCATGTATATATGTGGATCACAAGAGGGTGAATCGTGTATGCCTCGAGAAACATGCCAGAACATGTTGTACAATAGCACATGCATTTTTAGGTTTGTCTACAATGTATAATTCTCTCAGTGGGCCATTTTCCCTATTACAAGAGCCCTACTTTGACCTTAATAAAAGCATCATTGGACTGGTTTTTCCTTCGATGTTTTTCTATGTGTTTATACCCAAAAATATTGGAGTTTGTCTTTTCTTGATTTAGTTTCCTTGTCTATGTTTCCACTGCATGTTTAGTTGATTACTCAGTTATTATTTTAGTAGATAAAGTGATTTTATTTTGAGATAACTATCAGGTGTTGAGTAGAGTGGTAAAATATCAACATGGTATTAGTGCATACTAAGGATTGAATCATCTTTGGAAAATCGACATGGTATTAGAGCTGAGGCTTTTAAGGAAAGAGGGAGCCTAGTCTCTGAAGGGAGGAAACCAAGAGGATAGATATTATCAAGTTGATAACTAGAAAGGGAAATTGAAGGACATATTTGAAGTAAACAATAGTTTCAGCAGAGGGTTATCAGATTAGATCTTGGAGATGGTGAACACATTGAATATTGAGGACATGTTAGAAGGGTCAACAAACTTCTGGGATTGGAAGGCAAGGGTTATTCTTCTATTGGAGGCGAATGACCTCAAAGAGTATGTTGAGGTTGTGGTTGCAAGTCATACTGATCCGTAGGAATATTTGGAAGCTAACAAGAAGAAGGAAGTGAAGGCCAAGAGGGTGTTGCTAGAATCCATAAAGGATCACTTGATTCCTCACATTGATGAGAAGAAATCTGTTAAGGAAATGTATGATTCTTTGGTGAGTCTATACCAAAACAAGAATACAAGAAGGTTGTTACATTTGAAGCACCATCTTCAAGTGGTCAAGATGTCTAATGAGGACATAGTTGTGAACTATCTTATGAATATTACACAGATCTGAGATAAACTTACAACCATTAGAAAGACAATAAATGATGTTGAGTTGGTGAATGTAGCATTGAGAGGTCTTCCCAAGTCTTGGGAACTATTTTTGTAGGGGATTTGTGCACGAGAGAAAGTGACAGGTTTTGATAGACTATGGACTAATTGTATACAATAGGAGACTCAATTAGAGTCCAAGGATGGTTTGAAGAGTATCCATGATGAGAACTTTTCTCTTTCCATCCAGGAAAGGAAGGGAAAGTTTAGGAAGATTGTCAATGGTGAGTCTATCACTCAATATGGAAAGAAGAAGAAAGACATGAACAAAGTCAATTGATTTGCATGTCAGAAGTTTGGACATTATGTGGGGAAATTTCCACATAGGAAGAAGGGGGGAAATGAAACAAAACCAAATGTAGCTACGTTGGAAAAGGTTCAAATGGACAATATTTCCAAGAAGTTTGAACAAACAAAGTTCTTACTTTTTCCTAGACTTCCTTGGGCACTATATCAAATGGTGCATGGTTGATAGATAATGGAGGCATGTGTCATATGACAGGAGCATGAGAGGTGTTCAATATATTCACAGAGTCTAACTCAAAGATGCATGTGGAACTTGGTATGGGAACAAAGCATGAAGTGAAGGTATCTGGAAAAAAACCATTCCAGATGGAGTCAAGAGGTTTTTTGAGAGTACATGATGTGTTATGGGTGTCAGAAATCAATAAGAGTGTGACCTCAGTATTGATGATTGAGAATAAGGGCTATGAGGTATTATTCCAAGATGGAAAAGCGCTCACCATACCCATAGGATCTAACTCAAAAAAAGCAGTTGTCTTTGGATTTAGAGAGAGAAACTTGTATAGGATAAAAGGACATCCTATGAAAGTAATGAAACGTAGTAGAGTGGAAGAGAACATGGAGAAGGAATCTCCAAAGGTTGAGCAGCTCAGAGGGAGTCAACCTTAAAGGTTCATTTGGGAAGCATCATCCTTCTTAGTTTGTCAAGAAGGAGTCATGGTACAATATGGCCATGTAGGATGCTCAGGAACATGAGATTTATAGGATCATGTTTAGAGGAAGTGAGTCTTAGGAGACAAGTTAGACCATCATGGAAGGGATAGATTCTATGTCAGAGGGAGTAACCAATCAGTTATATTGGAGAGCAAGCATGGTAGTAGATATGATAGAAAATATTGAGACAAATCCAGGTGGGAGAAGTACCTTCCTATCTAAGAGGGAGTGTTGATGTTTATGGTAGCATCAAACATGTAATTCCAAATTTTCTTATGTCTAGCATGTGGAAGTTGTCGAATAATATTCTAGTCTTGATTTTACTTTAGTTAAAAAGAATCAATTAAAGTAAAATTATATTTATTAGTGAATTGAGTTATTTAAGGAACATGCATAGCATGCAACATGTAATCTAAATATTAAGTGAGTGCGAGAAGTAATCTCAACCATAGATCACTTTGAATATTAGAAATATATTGTAACTCATGATTATAAAAGAAAGGCTAGGAGAAGGAGGAAGACACTTGTGTTGAGGGAATCAACACAATAGGGTCTTTGAGAGGAAGTCAATTTTGATGAGATCAAAGTGAGAGAATTTTGATGAGAGGTTGAGGTTAAGAGACTTTGGTAAGCTACCAAGGTTGAGGATAGAAAAGAAGGATGTTTTCTAGTGTGAGGAGGGTAGGATCAAGGAAGGACTTTTTTTTATACTAGAGAAAGGAGATATCACATATTGGGTGAAGAGATTTCATCCAAGTATTGATCAGAGGGTTGGATCAAAAAGGAATATGATACAAATGTAACTATACCTTATCACCAACCTGAAATGTGTGTGGAGCTCAATGTTGGTCATGTCATTGCTTGTACTTGGAATTATATTTCTTCAAGATGTCATGGACTTGTTGGTATATGTGTTGAATCCATTCGACAAATATAGCTACCTTATCAGACACCATTTGAGCATGGGCAGATTCTTCTTATGTGGATGCAATGGGAAGAGATGCATCAATTGGGTTCAATGGCTAGAACCCTAAGAACACATGAAAAGAGTTGTGGAAAATAGAGCTATGAAGGGATATATTGTAGCTATGATGAACATAATAAAGACTCTCATCCCATGTGCAGGGATGTTTGTATTTGTACATTCTCAATATATGCACAATCATCTTGTTGAATAACTTTGTTTTTCCATTGGTTTGGGGGTAGAAGGTAATTTATTTGGTGAGCTTGGTATCCATCAATGACCACAAATTGGACCATAATTTACTCAAGAAGCTACTATCATGATCTTAAATAACAGTATTTGGTAGCCCAAAATGAACCTAAAAATGCTCAAAGTAGAGTTTAGTAGTGGCCTCGGCTATGATATTCTTCTTGCAATGTGTCAAAACTACCATCTTAGATAATTGATCAAGGACCATGAAGACACAATCATTATCATGCTTATTTGAAGTTAGATCATACAAGTAATCCATGGATATGGACTCCCAAGTCCTATCAGGAGTAGGAAGAGGGGTGTACAACCCCTATTTCTTAATGGAAGGTTTGATGATGACACAAGGAGTGCATGATATTGTATACTTGTTAGCATCTTGTCGAAGCTTCGACCAATAAAAATACTTTTGAAATACCACCGCTATTTTTTCCACATGAAAGTGTCTTCACACCCAAATGTAATGAGATTCCAAAATCATCTTCACATGCTCACTTGAAGGAACACAAAGGTGGTCGAGATGGAATAAAAATCCATCCCGGAGATCAAATTTTAGATCTTTTTTTTCTGTGCTCAATGTTTGATAGGTAGCAATGAATTTAGAGTCACTGTTGTATAATTGTGGCCGCCCGAAGGTCTCATGCCCACATGAGTTAATAACTATAGTTAGTTACACAACTAGGGGTCAACTGAGGAAGTTCACAACATGGTTGGTGTTTCCCTTCTTATACTTGATGTTCAAGTGGAATTGTTGCAGGTATGTGGACCACTTATGATGGTGGTCATTATATAACTTTCCTTGTGCCTACATGAATTGCATATGCCTATGATCAATGTCTATGATTGTTTCCTTTCCCTGAATATGATGTTTGCACTGTCGACATGCCTACATGATGGAGTACATATCTTTGTCATAGGTGGTATATCTATGAACAACATCAGATAATGTTTCACTGTGATAGGACATCAGACATCCCTACTGAGTGAGGACTACACTGATAGCATAGGCAAAGACATATGTCTCAATATCAAATGGCTATTGCACGTATCTCATCCCAAGGACTAGTGTGGAGTATAGGTGATGTTTTAGATCCTAGAATTATTTCTGTTGTGATTTAGATAATGTAAACTTGGCTTTAGCTCCACCCTTAGTCACTTGAATTAACATCCAAGCGATATGAGATAATCCCATCATGAACCTATGGTAGAAGTTAGAAAGGTCCAAGAAGTTGTGGAGCTCTGTCACAGTATTCAGGGTTGGCCAACCATGGATGAATTGGATCTTGGTTAGGTCCACATGCACCCCATGTTCATCAATGATGTATCCCAATTATTGATTTTATTGCATTCTGAATGATATTTTCTCCATATTGGCATATATCTTGTGTCGTCGTTGGGTGCTCAAGACCTATTGTATGTGTTGCAGATTTTCTTCCCAGTTCTAGTTGATTATGAGTATGTCATCTACATATACAACCAAAAAAGAGTTTGCGAAAAACCGCAATACATTATCCATCATCCTCATGAATGTAGTTGGAGAATTTTCAAGCCAAAATGAATGACCAACCATTCAAAAATGGCTTATTTATATTTGAAGGTTTTTTTCCATATATCGATTTGTTTTATCCGAACCCGGTGTAGATGGAATTAAAATCAATATTAATAAAGAACTTGGAACCCTTAAGATGATTAAGAAGATGGTCAATCTAGGGGAATAGGTATAGGTTATTTTCAATGAATTTGTTCAAGGATCTATAATCAATATAGTCACCATGTCCCATCCTTCTTCTATACCAACATGATTGGGCTCCCACAGGGTGAGGAGATCAATCAAGTGTGGCCCTTGTGGATGATCTCATGAATCTGAAGCTTTATTTCCTCATTCTCCAGAAGGGAGTGCATGTATATTGTACCATTGGGTAAGGTCACACTAGGTATCAATTCAATGGATTGTTTGACATGAGAGTGTCTAAGAACCCATGTAGGTGAAGTGGATATATATCTATATTCCACTACAACCTTGTCCACTTGATTTTGTTGTGTATAGAGATCATGTGAAAAGTTTGTGGTAGTCCTAGTGACCTTTCCTTCACCTCCTGACTGAACCATGAAGAGGAGAAACTTTGTAGTATGATATATTACCTTCTGACACTGCTTCTCTGAGATCAATGAAATTGTTAAGAACCAAACATCAATATAGCATGGAAAAACCTCAGGAAAAGTACTCAACGCCTTGAAACTGAGATAATTTCAAATAATAAGCCTCTTCGAGGGGGCAACCTCCTTTTACCCCACTTAAATGTTCAAGTACAAGATGA
>ML777185.1:855256-866541 GCA_009831015.1 Picea engelmannii
GATATAGTTTGTGTAAAGTTTGATGGTATTTATCCCATGAAAAGAATAGAAGGAAATCTATTAAAACTTCAAAAGGAAATTGAAGAGGGTTTATACATGTATAGGAGTGATCATTTTTATACATACTATAACTATCTTTCGGAGGAGTCAAAGGCACATCTTGAAGTTAAAGGGAATGCTCAAAGAACAAGAAGAGAGTTTTAAATTAGAAGAAAAGGAAGAAGACATCACAAGACTAAAGACTGGAAAAGAAGACATGAATATAGATGATGAGATTAGTAAAAGTTTTGAAACTATTGTCCATCTCAAGACCCAAATTGAAGAAGCCAAAAGAATAGAGGAACTATTGAAGATTCAAATAAATGAAAAGGAAGATTCATGTTGCATGTTAGAAGCTGAAATTGTTGACCTTAGAAAGAAGGTGGAAAAGTCAAACAAATTCTTGAATAGCTCACAAATCTTGGATGAGATCTTGGAAAGTTAAAGACCATCATGTGATAAATTAGGTCTTGGATACAAAGGAGAAGATACACATGCTGAAGAAAGCACCTAAAAGAAGCATGAGGTAATTCCATCAAAGAAAGAAGATAATGTTGCAAAACAATCATCTACATAAGGCAAAGAAAATTTCAAAAGAACAAAGCAAGGAAGAAATCAAGAAGACATTTTTTGGACACCAAAGCAAAGGTATGAAATTATTTTTCATAGGCATTGTTATTCATGTAATGGATATGGTCACAAAGCTTTTGAATGTAGATCTTATGAAAGAATATATAATGGAAGATTCTATAACACCACAAGGTGTTGGAGATGTGATCAAATATGACATATTTATGTTCACTATAACTCTATGAGATGCTATAGCTGTAGTGGATTTGGTCACAAATCCCAGGAGTGTTGGAACACAAGAAGAAAGTCCATGATGAGGACTTCACATAGCATGGCTAGAAGAAGGAATGAAGTAATAAAGGGAGACATCTTTGAAAAGATGGATACTCAGAGCTCAAGTTCTGAAGAGAAGAGTCATCTATAGAAGTGGGTGAAGAAGACAGAGCAGCCAGATCAGAATGAAAGATTGAAGGGAAGTTCAAATGTGTCATTTACTAAGGCACACATAGGTAACAGTGGTGACAGTCTCATGTCCACGCGTTCTAACCTTGAATAGGTCACGTACACACGTGCTCAGTTGTGCAACAGGCCGAGTGTCTATTGTAAAGCCTTGGGAAAAAGGCAATGTACATGGCTTGGAGTTTGATGTGATGGTATAACTCTGTACTACAGAGTCTGACATTGTTTATTGCAAGTTTTGACACTGTTTGTTGTAGGTTTTCATGGTTCTAAGTTATATCATGCAAGGTTATGATATAAAAATAAATCTTGGGTGCATGGCACTAACCCATGAGTATGGTTTGATGTTGATCTGTTGGAGTACATAGTTGGTACTTTTTGAAGTTTCATTGATATATCTTATGATGTATTATTGGAAGCATATGGTATTGTTGGATATCATGATGCATGGATTTTTCATGTGGATGGGCTACACATTGAGACATGTAGATTGATAGTCATGTTGTACATCATAGGGGAATCTTAGCTTACTGACGCATGGTTGATATACTTGCTTGGTGCAAGTAATGATGTATGATGGTACACTCATGGATGGTATTTGTTTAGCATATTTATAGATAAACATTGTTTGGCATGTTGGTAGATGCACATGTTGTCATATTGGTAGATGCACATGTTGGCATATGGTGGATACATTTTGACGCAGCCCTTCTAACCCACAAGTTAGAAGTCCATGTACACAGGATCGTTCTTCTTCCACTGGCCCAAAGTGCTCTCAACAATTGGCTCTTCTATTTCCCTTTCGGGAAAATCTGCACCCACAGAAAAACCTCATGGAATTCCCCCTTCACGTTTCAGGAGATCAAACTTCGCGATTTTGCGAATCCTGTAATCAAGTATCTTATCCCTCAGACCCCCAAAACCCAAATTACCAAACAGTCAGCGCGACTTTTGCATATCGGGAGTTCGAGACTCTCGATACCAAAAATCTCTTGTCAACGCAAACCCCAAATTCTCGAATCCAAATATCAATTTCAGCTATTTGGTTTTCGTGAGTTCACGAGCTGCGATGTCATGCAACTTTGCTCCATGACCTCCGAAATCCCCACTCTCTATTTCCCGAAAATCCCGAAATGAAAATCAATGACCAAATCCAACGACTCCTATTGGCTCTGATCTACGGCTCTATCTCTCCTAAGATTGAACCCTTTGAAAATACTCGTCATAACTCCCCTGCTACTCTATGAGATCTGACAGTTCATGGGACTTTGCGGATTCTCCACGGAGAATTTTGACTGTCCATTCTCCTTCCTTCTCAAGGACTTCTACAACTTTTCACCAAAGTGTTTTTCTGCGAAAACTTACCCACCTGCAACACAAACTTGCGACGCCTTCTCAATGTTCCAAGGCACCAACTTCCTATGCTCCTCTTTGACAAATTCGAAGGCTTTATCCTTCCTGAGCTTTCTCTAACTCTGAATCTTTCAAAAAACTCATGCTCGCACTCCTTGCAGCAAATCCTTCAATCATTTCAAAGAATTGAAGTCCTTCAACTCTGCGCACTCCCTGCAACAGTAGTCCTTCAACAATTTCTCAGGTTCACAAACTCTAAGACTTTACTCGGTCTGTGCACTCCTTGCATGGCTCCTGTTCTTTGCTACACTTCTGAGGGAATGAGAAAAAAAGCTATCTTATCTGAGATTTCAGAGACAAACCTCTGAACCCTTTGTCAACGCACTCCTTGCAGACAATTCAACTGCACTCCTTGCAGGAACTCTTGCTCAGATAGAGAAACAATTGAAACTCATTTCCCTTACCCTCTCTCTCTCTCAGATTTCAAACATTCAATAAGAAATCATTCATACATAGCATAAAATCAATTGCATGATAGAAAGAGTAAACATTCACGAGCATAACATTCAATAACGCATACACAGAGAATATTTGAACACCATGAGTATGAATCAAATCCCTTTTTGTATTAATCCAGAACTTCTGTACATGGAATTCATCTACACAACCCTCTGCTTCTTCTCTTCTATGCTCTATGCTCTCAATTGACATAATCCTATTACAATACACAAATGAGGGTGTCTATATCCTGTTTCCCTCTTTCATTCTAAACTGTCTAATCTACGTATTAAATTCTATCTACTTGCATTAACTATTATAAATGCCTTCTACCTACTAAGGACGAGAGAGGATCGCTCAAGGTCTGTTTATATTATACAAGTGTCCCCTCCGTTTAATGATCTCATTGTCATTACATAACATTTTCAAAATTTGTGCTGGGTGCTTTTCCAGCTGTCTTTTATCTCCGCACTGGCTCGCTTGAGATGCTCCTGCATCATACTCCCTCGCTTGAAAATTTTCATGGGCTCCTATCCATGAGCTCACATATAGTCTGTCCATGCTTCTACATCTTTGCTTCATTCTCCTAGCTCGCATCTTCAACTGGATGGCCCTTCCATTTGACCAAATACTCAAAGTATTGCTTTCGCCTGGTCTTCTTGCTGACCCTTTTGTCTAGTATGCGCTCCATCTGCGGATTTTTTGCAACTGGCATCTGCTTTCGCCACTGAACCTCTAGTTGTTCATTTCCTGTCCCTGCTTCCTCAGCTTTATAAGGGTACAAATCTAAGATATTGAATATCAAAGAAATTCTGATCCCATCGGGTAATTCAATCTCGTAAGCATTTCCCCAAATTTCTTCAAGACCTTACATGGTCCGATTTTCTTCATTTTCAGTTTATTATATGTTCCTCTTGGGAACCTTTCCTTTCTCAAATGTGTGAGGATCAAATCGCCAACTTCAAATTGAAGTTGTTTCCTGTGTTGATCTTCTCTTCATTTATATTCCTGGCTCGAACTCTGCAATTGTTCCTTCACCTGGCTGTGAAGTTCCTTCATTGCCTCTACGAAATCTTCTGCACTAGCACTCCTAGTCGCAGTCTGTTCTGAATCTCTCAACTTAGAAATTCCTCTCGGCTACATGCCATAGACAATCTGAAATGGACTCTACCCCGTGATTCTGTTAATTGAGTTGTTATAAGAAAACTCCACCTGTGGTAATATATTATCCCACTGGCTGTGGTGTTCTATCACCAAGCTTCTCAGCAAGTCTCCCAGACTTCTGTTCACCGCTTATGTTTGTCCATCTGTCTGAGGATGATGAGATAAACTAAACGACAAGTTTGTTCCCAGCTTCTTCCATAAGGTTCTCCATAAGTGTCCTACAAACTTAGTGTCTCGATCCGAAACTATGCTTCTTAGCAAGCCGTGAAGTCGAATGACTTCTTTGAAAAATAGATTCGCAATGTGAGTTGCATCACTGATTTTCTGACATGGTATAAAATGTGCCATTTTGGAAAATCTATCCACCACCACAAATATTGAGTCAAACCCTCTTTCTGTTCTTGGAAACCCCAATATGAAATCCATGCTGACTGCATCCCACGGCCTGTCAGGTATGGGTAACGACTGATAAAATCCTGCATTCTGTCTCTTTCCTTTCGAATGCTGACAAATCCTACATCTGTCCACAAATATTTTAACTTATGTTCTCATTCTTGGCCAAAAATATGATTCATTCAATTTTGTGAACGTCTTGTCATGACCAAATTGTCCGGCCAATCCTCCACTGTGTTTCTCCTTCAACAAATTCTCTCTCATGGAGAATTTTGGAATACAAAGTTGATTACCCTTAAACAGTAATCCTTCCTGGATCATGTATTCTGTCCATTGGCTTCCATCCCTGAGAATTGGATTCTCAGTTGCTTCATACGCCTCTTTAAAATATGGATCATCTCTGTACATGTCTCTGAGATCATCAAAACCCAATGTTTTGACTTTGAACTCCTGCAATAGCAAACACTTCCTGCCCAAAGCATCAACAACTTTGTTAGCAGTACCAGAAATATGTTTAATTACAAAAGTGAAATTTTGCATATATTCAACCCACTTAACATGTCTTTGATTCAACTTTTCCTGTTGAGTCACAAACTGTAGTGCATGATTGTCACTATATAAGAAAAACTCCTTCCAAATCAAGTAATGCCTTCATTTCTTCAATGCCTGAATGATAGCATAGAACTCCTTGTCATATGTGGAGTATTTTACTTTGGTTTCATTCAGCTTCTCGCTGAAGTATGCTATAGGCCTGTCTTCTTGACTCAAGACTGCCCCTATTAAAAATCCACTTGCATCGCATTTCACTTGAAATATCTTTTGGAAATTAGGTAACACCTGACGCAGCCCTCCTAACCTGCAGGTCAGAAGTCCACATACACAGGATCGTTCTTCTTCCACTGTCCCGAAGAGCTCTTGGCAATTGGCTCTTCTATTTCCCATTTGGGAAAATCTGCACCCACAACAAAACCTCGTGGAATTCCCCCTTCACATTTTGGGAGATCAGACTTCACGATTTTGTGAATCCTGTAATCAAGTGTCTTATCCCTTAGACCCCCGAAACCCGAATTACTGAACTCCAATGTTCAGTCACAAAAATAAATCAACGACTGTGATTCCCCGCTTGATCCAACGATCAACGCGATTTTCGCGTATCGGGAGTTCGAGACTCTCGATACTAAAATCTCATTTCAATGCAAACCCTGAATTCTCGAATCCCGATATCAATTTCATCTATTCAGTTTTCGTGAGTTCGTGAGTTGCGATGTCATGCAACTCTACTCCACGACCTCCGAAATCCCGACTCTCTATTTCCCGAAAATACTGAAATGAAAATCCATGACCAAATCCAACGACTCATGTTGGCTTGGATCTACGGCTCTGTCTCTCCTAAGCTTGAACCCTTTGAAAATACTCACCATAACTCCCCTACTACTCTGTGAGATATGACGGTTCACGGGACTTCACGGATTCTCCATGGAGAATTCCAACCATCCGTTCTCCTTCCTTCTCAAAGACTCCTACAACTTTTCACCAAAGTGTTTTTCCATGAAAACTTACCTGCCTGCAACACAAACTTGCGACTCCTTCTCAATGCTCCAAGGCACCAACTTCCTATGCTCCTCTTTGACAAATTTGAAGGCTTTATCCTTCTTGATCTTTCTCTAACTCTGAGTCTTTCAGAAAACTCCTGCTCGCACTCCTTGCGGCAAATCCTTCAATCATTTCAAAGAATTGAAGTACTTTGACTCTGCGCACTCCCTACAACAGTAGTCCTTCAACAATTTCTCAGGTTCGCAAACTCTGAGACTTTACTCGGCCTGTGCACTACTTGCATGGTTCCTGTGCCTAGATGCACTTCTAAGGGAATGAGAACAAAAGCTATCTTATCTGAGCTTTCAGAGACAAACCTCTGAACCCTTTGTCAATGCACTCCTTGCGGACAATTCAACTGCACTCCTTGCAGGAACTCTTGCTTAGATAGAGAAATAATTGAAACTCATTTCCCTTACCCTCTCTCTCTCTTATATTTCAAACATTCAACAAGAAATCATTCATACATAGCATAAAATCAATTTCATTATAGAAAGAGTAAATCATTCATGAGCATAACATTCAATAATGCATACACAGAGAATATTTGAACACCATGAGTCTGAATCAAAGCCCTTTTTGTATTAATCCAGAACTTATGTACATGGAATTCATCTACACAACCCTCTTATTATTCTCTTCTATGCTCTATGCTCTCAATTGACATAATCCTGTTACAATACACAAATGAGGGTGTCTATATCCCATTTCCCTCTTTCATTCTAAACTGTCTAATCTACACATTAAATTCTATCTACTTGCATTAACTATTACAAATGCCTTCTACCTACTAAGGACGAGAGCGGATCGCTCAAGGTCCATTTATATTATACAAGTGTCCCCTCCGTTTAATGATCTCATTGTCATTACATAACATTTTCAAAATTTGCGCTGGGTGCTTTTCCAGCTGTCTTTTATCTCCGCACTGGCTCACTTGAGATGCTCCTGCATCATACTCACTTGAAAATTTTCATGGGCTCCTATCCATGAGCTCACATATGGTCTGTCCATGCTTCTAGATCTCTGCTTCATTCTCCCAGCTAGCATATTCAACTAGATGGCCCTTCAATTTGACCAAATACTCAAAGTATTTCTTTCGCCTACTCTTCTTGTTGACCCTTTTGTCTAGTATGCGCTCCATCTGCGGCTTTTCTACAACTGGCATCTGCTTTCACCACTGAACCTCTGGTTTCTCATTTCCTGTCCCTGCTTCCTCAACTTTATAAGGGTACAAATCCGAGATATTGAATATCGGAGAAATTCTGATCCCATCGGGTAATTCAATCTCGTAAGCATTTCCCCAAATTTCTTCAAGACCTTGCATGGTCCAATTTTCTTCATTTTTAGTTTATTATATGTTCCTCTCGGGAACCTTTCCTTTCTCAAATGTGCGAGGATCAAATCACCAACTTCAAATTGAAGTTGTTTCCTGTGTTGATCTTCTCTTCGCTTATATTCCTGGCTCAAACTCTGCAATTGTTCCTTCACCTAGCTGTGAAGTTCCTTCATTGCCTCTTCGAAATATTCTACACTAGCACTCCTAGTCGCAGTCTGTTCTGAATCTCTCAGCTTAGAAATTCCTCTCAGCTGCATGCCGTATACAATCTGAAATGGACTCTACCCCGTGATTCTGTTAATTGAGTTGTTATAAGAAAACTCCACCTGTGGTAATATATTATCCCACTGGCTGTGGTGTTCTGTCACCAAGCTTCTCATCAAGTCTCCCAGACTTTTGTTCACTGCTTCTATTTGTCCATCTGTCTGAGTATGATAAGTTGAACTAAATGACAAGTTTGTTCCCAAGTTCTTCCATAAGGTTCTCCATAATTTTCCTACAAACTTAGTGTCTCGATCCGAAACTATGCTTTTTGGCAAGCCATGAAGTTGAATGACTTCTTTGAAAAATAGATTCGCAATGTGAGTTGCGTCACTGATTTTCTGACATCGTATAAAATGTTCCATTTTGGAAAATCTATCCACCACCACAAATATTGAGTCAAACCCTCTTTGTGTTCTTGGCAACCCCAATATGAAATCCATGTTGATTGCATCCCACGGCCTGTCAGGTATGGGTAACGCTTGATAAAATTCTGCATTCTGTCTCTTTCCTTTCAAATGCTGACAAATCCTACATCTGTCCACAAATATTTTAACTTATGTTCGCATTCTTGGCCAAAAATATGATTCATTCAATTTTGCGAATGTCTTGTCATGAACAAAATGTCCGGCCAATCCTCCACTGTGTTTCTCCTTCAACAAATTCTCTCTCATGGAGAATTTTGGAATACAAAGTCGATTACCCTTAAACAGTAATCCTTCCTGGATCATGTATTCTGTCCATTGGCTTCTATCCCTGAGAATTGGATACTCAGTTACTTCATACGCCTCTTTAAAATCTGGATCATCTCTGTACATGTCCCTGAGATCATCAAAACCCAATTTTTTGACTTTGAACTCCTGCAATAGCAAACACTTCCTGCTCAAAGCATCAACAACTTTGTTAGCAGTACCAAAAATATGTTTAATTACAAAAGTGAATTTTTGCATATATTCAACCCACTTAACATGTCTTTGATTCAACTTTTCCTGTTGTGTCACAAACTGCAGTGCATGATTGTCACTATATAAGACAAACTCCTTCGAGATCAAGTAATGTCTTCATTTCTTCAATGCCTGAATGATAGCATAGAAATCCTTGTCATATGTGGAGTATTTTACTTTGGTTTCATTCAGCTTCTCGCTGAAGTATGCTATAGGCCTGTCTTCTTGACTCAAGACTGCCCCTATTGAAAATCCACTTGCATCGCATTTCACTTGAAATATTTTTTGGAAATCAGGTAACACCTGACGCAGCCCTCCTAACCCATAGGTCAGAAGTCCACTTACACGGGATCGTTCTTCTTCCACTGGCCCGAAGAGCTCTCGAAAATTGGCTCTTCTATTTCCCATTCGGGAAAATCTGCACCCACAACAAAACCTCATGGAATTCCCCCTTCATGTTTTGGGAGATCAGACTTCGCAATTTTATGAATCCTGTAATCAAGTGTCTTATCCCTTAGACCCCCGAAACCCAAATTACCAAACTCCGATGTTCGGTCACCAAAAGAAAGAAACGACTGTGATTCCCTGCTTGATCCAACAATCAACGTGATTTTTGTGTATCGGGAGTTCAAGACTCTCGATACCAAAATCTCTTTTCATTGCAAACCCTAAATTCCCAAATCCCAATATCAATTTCAGCTATTTGGTTTTTTTGAGTTCGTGAGTTGCGATGTCATGCAACTCTGCTCCACGACCTCCGAAATCCCGAAATGAAAATCCACGACCAAATCCAATGACTCCTGTTGGCTTGGATATATGGCTCTGTCTCTCCTAAGCTTGAACCCTTTGAAAATACTCACTGTAACTCCCCTGGTACTTTGCGATATCTGACGGTTCGCGGGACTTCGCGGATTCTCCATGAAGAATTTCGACCGTCCGTTCTCCTTCCTTCTCAAGGACTTCTGCAAATTTTCACCAAAGTGTTTTTCCACAAAATCTTATCCGCATGCAACACAAACTTGTGATGCCTTCTCAATGTTCTAAGGCACCAACTTCCTGTTCTTCTCTTTGAAAAATTTGAGGGCTTTATCCTTCCTAAGCTTTCTCTAACTCCGAGTCTTTTAGGAAACTCCTGCTTGCAATCCTTGCGGCAAATCCTTCAATCATTTCACAAAATTGAAGTCCTTCGACTCTATGCACTCCCTACAACAGTAGTCCTTCAACAATTTCTCAGGTTCGCAAACTTTGAGACTTTACTCGGCCTATGCACTACTTGCATGGCTCCTGTGCCTAGCTGCACTTCTAAGGGAATGAGAACAAAAGCTATCTTATCTAAGCTTTCAGAGACAAACCTCTTAACCCTTTGTCAACACATTCCTTGCGGACAATTCAACTGCACTCCTTGCAGGAACTCTTGCTCAGATAGAGAAATAATTGAAACTCATTTCCCTTACCCTCTCTCTCTCTCAGATTTCAAACATTCAACAAGAAATCATTCATACAAAGAATAAAAGCAATTGCATGATAGAAAGAGTAAATCATTCACGAGCATAACATTCAATAATGCATACACAGAGAATATTTGAACACCATGAGTCTGAATCAAAGCCCTTTTTGTATTAATCCAGAACTTCTGTACATGGAATTCGTCTACACAACCCTCTGCTTCTTCTCTTCTATGCTCTATGCTCTCAATTGACATAATCCTGTTACAATACACAAATGAGGGTGTCTATATCCCATTTCCCTCTTTCATTCTAAACTGTCTAATCTACACATTAAATTCTATCTACTTGCATTAACTATTATAAATGCCTTCTACCTACTAAGGACGAGAGCAGATCGCTCAAGGTCCATTTATATTATACAAGTGTCCCCTCCGTTTAATGATCTCCTTGTCATTACATGACATTTTCAAAATTTGCGCTGGGTGCTTTTCCAACTGTCTTTTATCTCTGCGTTGGCTCGCTTGAGATGCTTCTGCATCACATTTCATAGATGATATCTTTTGGCACATTGTTGATGTACATGGTTGATGTACATGGGTGTTGTGCATGGTGGGCACATTTTGGTACATGATGTACTTGGTGATATATTGTTCGTGATTCTCTATTTCATTGATGACATATCTTTTGTTTCATGATGTATGGTATGGCATAAGTTTGATGCATGAACAGGTCCAAGGATCGTCATATGATAGCATATTGTTCATATTGCAGAGAAGATAGGGGGAGTCATTCTTCTTCCCATGATTCTAGGAGGAGATATTTATCAAATACATACCTAGAAAAGAGACCTATATTTGAAGAAAGGGCACAAAAGCATAATTCCAGGGGGAGCAATGGTCACAGGGGGAGTATGTTCGATGTATCTTCAGCATTACATCAGAGTGATATCCCTTGTTCAAGAGGGGAGAGATTATTCAAAGGAAGTTCGAAGGCATTCAGACAGGGGGAGCAACCCCAAGGAGAGTTCAAGCAAGGGGAGCAGCCCCAAGATGAGAATGGACCTTTTCCATTGATGTCAAAGGGAGAGAGTTAATCACATTGATGTGATTGATGTTTATTGATGGGGAGAGATAGTCACATTGACTATTGATGTAGAGCATGCCATATCTACATGTTGACATCAATAATTGGTAATTGGTGTTGACATCAATGTTGGTATTGCCATCA
>ML777185.1:886667-908035 GCA_009831015.1 Picea engelmannii
GTGGGCTACGTCCACCAGAGAAATTGCCAGGTCCTTCCTTTATTATTATCCAGCAAATGAAGGGATGCAACCTACAGCAAAACCCGCTGTAACTTCCTCTTCTTTCTCTCACAGTCTCCTCGCTTAGAATACAATATTCACCATCAAATCAATAGCCGTTATACATTTCCCTCATAAAAGAGGGTTTCCTTCTAGGGCAAAAAACCCTAACATAATCTCTACCGTTAGATCTGCGACCTTATAATGAACGGTCCAGATTTACAATGAAATTACATATACTTTTACAAGGCAATTTTTGCTTCGGGGGCTTCGCCCCTGAACCCCTATCGGGGGACGCTGCCCCCGAACCCCCACTGGGGGCCCACTTGCCCCCAGACCCCCCAGCCGGGGGGATCTCCCCCCCAGACCCCGTAGAGGGGGTACCCCCCCTCTGCACTCCCCCGCGTGGAAGAGTGTACATACTTCTGGGGTGTAAATACTGCATGGGGTATAGACACGGCTGAAAGCAAAGAACCTCTGCATCAGGAAGATAATCAGGCTCCACAACCAACAGGCTTATTTTGTATTGTCGGGAGCATTTTGTAGCAGCTCATATATATTTCTTATATGACCATCTAAGGTTTATGCCAGATTAGCCATCTATTGTATTGATCTTACATTGCTCATAATAAAAAGGTCAGATCTTTGCTTGTGCTTCTACATCTTGAAGACATTGTGATCTTCATGTGTTGATGAATCTTGTATGCACTTAATAACTCAATAAATACCTGCACATCAATAGATCAGTAGTAGTTAGTGATTCTAAGAAAATATTTGGCTTGGGATCATTACAGTGATATCAGAGCTTCGATCCTCGAAACCTATGGAAGGATCGGTGCATGCAAAGGTACAACGGTATCCTTATGGGTCGGAGGGAGAAACCCAGCAGTCAAACAGAGGCCAAGATGGAGGGATCTAGAGATGACCATGAAGCTTTAGACTTGACTCTCATAGCATCAGAATTTAACAAGTTCCAGCAATCTGTCAACCACATAGAAAGCACATTGGTTCGATATTTGGACGAATACCATGAAACCAACAGGAAGGGATAGGCTGAGCTTTCTGAAACATTGAAAAAAGTTGACGAGAACCTGCAGATAATGAACATGAACCAATCCAAGCTAACTTCATTTCTAATGGAAATGGCACATAAGGGGAAAGACCCTGATACTTATGGGCATAAGGAGGCCAGTGGATCTGGTGGGATCTATGAGGAGATCAGACATAATCAGGAGAAAGCTTCCAGATTTGAGGGGAGTTTGGAAGGAGACATGCTCTAGGGTCAAATGGGTAGCAGGATCAATTCGAGGATATACATACCCACATTCACAGATGAACAACTTGGCCGACATATGAGTGGTAGAACCAACTCGAGACCATATATGCGCACATTCTTAGATGAGCTAGGGAAACGGGAATTGGTTGAAGATTTTGTGGGACAATTGGCGAGGAGTACCAATGAATACTACAGTTTAGATATGAAGATCCAAAAATAGATGTCCATAGACCAGTTTTGTCAAATCAAGTTCAAAAATCAACCCAAGATGAACAACAGGTGTAGTTTTGAGTTTGAATGAAGAGCGGGAAAAATAGAAATTCCATACTTTGATGGTACGGCCAAGATGACAGCTCAATCTTGGGTACAAAAGTTGGATACTTACCTGCAATCAACCCCATGAGAGAGATGGAGGCCATCAAATTCACAAATATGTACCTAGATGGCAAGGCTCATGACTAGTGGTATCATGGACTCACCACACTCAGCCACAATCATATTGTATCATATATAGAGTTCACTTAGAGGCTCATTGATAGATTTTACCAAGGAGATCCTGAGCTACATTTTTGGGAGCTTACTCAACTCAAACAAATAGGTACGGTTGAAGTGTATATTGATGAATTTCAGAGATTGGCAGTTATGGTACAGGATCTGTCCCCAACAAGGCTCATGATGCTTTTAACAGAAGGGTTGATGGAACCCTTGAAGGGTTGGGTAAAGGCCTTTAAAGCCCACAACCTACAGGAGGCCATTTGGAAGGCGAGGGATTTGGTGCCATCTGCGAAGCCTAGATTCATACCCAGACCACCTCTTAACAGTGGAGGAAGGGATCAAAGACCTCCAATGAATCAAGGAGGATGTGACCCAAAAGGATTTGATAGGGGCCGTGGTAGGATAGATGACAACGCCAGAAGGGAACTGAGGAGATAGAAACTTTTCTTCACTTGCAAAGAACCATGGAATCTATCGCATAAGTGCATGGGATGTGGCCAGGTTCACTATATAGAAGTTACCTCGGACAATGAAGAGGTGGAAGAGTATGGTCAGAGGCAAAACATTGAGGCCAAAACTGCAGAGACAAGAGAAGAGGAGGTTCCAAAACTTGACTGTGCGGCTGGAGAGAAGGCTACCTTGGCATCTATTAGTGGGGTACCCAAGTTCAACACCTTCAGGATGAGAGGGGTCTTGCAGGGATAGAGAGTCTTGGTTCTGATTGATGGAGGAGCTTCTGACAATTTCATTGATGATCCATTACTAAAGAGGAGGCACATACCTATAGTAGAGTTTGAAGGGTTCAAAGTAGAGGTAGCAGGCAGGAGTACTATGCCCTGTGACAGATACATACTAGGTATGAAACTCACCTTAGGAAGGCATGAGCTAGTTCAGGATGTGTATGTGATGGATCTTCCCAATACCAACATCATCCTAGGGGTGCAGTGGCTCATCACTTTAGGTCCCATCACCACCAATTACAAGACCATGGAAATGTCTTTTGTAGAGGAAGGAGGATGAAAGGTTGTGCTCAGAGGCATCACAGGTAACTCCGCCAGAGTGGTCATGGCCAAGAAGATGGAAGCCATCTTCAAAAGAGAAGAAATTGTATACGCAATAGAATGTAAAGTCTCAACACGAGTGGACGAGAAGGGAAAGGTGCACTATGCTTCAGAGATTAAAAAGATCTTTGACAGGCACCACAAGGTGTTTGGGCTGATTCCTCTGGGTGTGCCACTAGACAAGGGGTTCGAGCACATTATTGAGCTAGAAACAAGGGCTAAACCAGTTATCACCACACCCTACAGGCATCCCAAGAAGTATAAAGATGAGATAGAGAAGGCCATCAAAGATCTTCTAGACATGGGACACATCAGGACGAGTTCAAGCCCGTTCACTTCTTCAGTAGTCTTGGTTAAGAAAAAGGATGGAATGATGAGAATGTGCATTGACTTCTGGGATTTGAATAAAAAGAAGATCAAAAACAGGTACCCCATACCCAAGATTGATGAGTTGTTGGATGAGCTGCATGGAGCTATCTATTTCACAAAAAATGATCTTCGTTCGGGCTACCATCAAATCAATATGACGGAGAAGGACATCTCAAAAACAACCTTTAGGTGTCACTACGACCATTACAAGTTTTTGGTAATGCCCTTTGGGTTAACCAATACCCCAGCCACATTCCAATCCTGCATGAACCATCTATTCAACAAACAGCTAAGGAAACACTTGTTGGTATTCTTTGATGACTTACTCATTTACAACAAAACCTGGGAGGAACACCTTCGACATGTGGACCAAATCCTGTCAATCATGAAATAACAGTCACTATACGCCAAGGAATCCAAGTGTGAGATTGGGATGACAGAGGTACTCTACTTGGGACACATCATAGGGGAAAAAGGAGTACAGGAACACTAGGAGAAAATAACAACCATTAGGGAATGGCCCACTCCGAAGACACTCACGGAACTAAGGGGATTCTTGGGCCTATGCACATACTACAGGAAATTTGTTAAAGGGTTCTCTCAACTATGCACACCCTTTACTGACCTGACCAAAAATGGGTCCTTCAAATGGAGTGACGAGGCCCAAGCCACGATGGAGAAAATGAAAGAAGTCATGAGTACCTGTCATGTTCTATCTCTCCCAGATTTCGGCATACCCTTCACCTTGGAGTGTGATGCATTAGGGGAAGGTATAGGAATTGTGTTGATGTAGAATAGGCACCCCATTGCCTATGAAAGTTAGAAACTCAGAGGTCCTGAACTACTTTACAGCATTTACGACAAAGAAATGTTGGATATCATGCAATCACTAGGCAAATTCAGGAAATATTTGGTAGGTGCAAGGTTTGTGGTCAAATCAAACCATAACAGTCTTAAATATCTACTGGAGCAGAAAGATTTGAATGAAAGACAACAGAAATGGGTAAGAAAAATATAGGCCTACGACTTCGACATTGAATTTTTCAAGGGGAAGAACAACGTAGTAGCCGATGCATTATCCAGGAGGCCATCCATTTTTGCCATGTCCGGTATGTCAGTTGACTGGAAGGATCACTTGATAGTGGAATATGCAAAGGATCAGTTTCCTTGTCAACTACTGGATGGACAAATACAGGACGACAACTTCAGAGTCATAAAGGACCTCATTTATTACAAAGGCCGAATCTTCTTAGTTCCTGGATCAGTTCTCGAAGCTAAGATCTTGCATGCATGTCATAACTCACCAGTAGCAGGACATCAAGGAATCAGTAAGACGTACAGGCAGGTGAGAGAGAGGTTTGCACGGAAAGGCCTCAAGGAGGATGTGATTAAGCATGTCAAAGAGTGCACCACATGCCAAAAAAACAAGGATGAGCACATGCACCCTGCAGGACTGTTGCAACCCCTACCCATTCCAGAACACAAGTGGGAAAGTATATCCATGGATTTCATCATCGGTTTGCCCAAGGCATAGGGGAAGGATTGCATTTTCGTGGTGGTGGATAGATTGACAAAATTTGCACACTTCTTTTGCATAGCCACATACTTCAGCATGGCATAGGTGGTCGAATTATTTTTTAGAGAGGTGTTCAGACTACATGGCCTACCCAATACCATTATCAGTGACAAGGACATCAAATTCATGAGTATGTTTTGGCAAGAGTTGTTCAGATTAGTAGGTATGACATTGACTCCTAGTACTAGTTATCATCCTTAGACGGACGGTCAGACTGAAATAGTCAACAAATGGGTGGAAGGCTACCTCATAAATTACATAGCAGGACAACAAAAAGCATGGATCAGATGGTTGCACTTGGGAGAATATTGCTACAACACCACCCATCATGTATCCATAGGCATGACACCCTTCAGAGATTTATATAGCTATGATCCCCTTTCCTTTGTGGAGATTGCCTTTGGGGATAGCAGGGCACCCATGGTGAAAGATTGGGTGCAACAAAGCCAAGACATTCTCAGGGAATTGAAGGATCATCTACAGAGGGCACAAAACTAGCAGAAGGTCCAAGCAGACAAGCACAGAGTTGACCGGACTTTTGAGGTTGGAGATTTAGTCTACTTGAGGCTGCAACCATATAGGCAAGCTTAAATTAAAAGTAGTGGAGCGGAGAAACTACAGCCACATTTCTTTGGACACTACAGAGTTAGCAGGGGGATAGGGGTCATAGATTACGAGCTGGAGCTTCCACAGGGTAGCATAATTCACAACGTTTTTCATGTCTCGTGCCTTAAGAAAGCCCTCGGTCAACACATCAGGCCTATTGAGGTATTACCCCCCATGGATGAGGAGGGACAACTTGTTTTGATTATGAAGGAGGTACTAGAATTCTGAGAGAAGAGGCTTAGAAACTGAAGAATCAAAGAGTACCTAGTCAGGTGGAAGGATTTACCCATTGGGGATGCCGCTTGGGAGCAGGAACATGTGGTAAGAGAAGCAGGTTTGGAATTGCTTGAGGACAAGCAATTTCGAGCAGGGGAGATTGTAATGTCCCACACCTCTTAGAGAGGTGATGTGGAGACTCATTGGCTTGGGCACCCCCACTAGGTCATAGTCTTACACTGAAGGGGGAAGTCAAGGAGGCTAAAGTTATATTTTTAAGTTGACTTAAGAAAGGAAAAGGGATTGAGCGTAAAATATAACTCAACAGAAGAATAGAAGGTTAACCCTGGGAGTTAACCTAACTCAACGGAGAATTAGAAGGAAAAAAGTATAAGTAAGAGGTTGGGGCACACCTATTAGGCATTCTAGTTTTGGGTTAGCATTTTCTATTACTCTTGAGCATTCAGTTTGGGGGTTTTTCTGTACAAACCCTTGTGAGAAACTCAGTGGTGAAATATCCACTCACCTTGTTCTGCAGCTTGGTCTCGGGGATGAAAGACTCCTCCACACCATTCTAGTCTCAGCCCATCTCCATCTAGTGCTTCAGAAGGTAGCAGGCCATACTGCTCTTTTGTTTCCAGCAAGGGTGCACCATTATCTAGAGGTAGGTTCGATCCAGCTTATCCCAAGGGCCTGGGGCCATTCCGACAGTTGGGTTTTGTTTGCAAGGGAAGGACCATCAGTTTGAGGGATTTTCTGGAGGGTTATCATCATTCTACATTTGTCTACAGATTGGGACGTCTTGGAGCCATAGGGGACGTCCCGTGATTCAGTAAAACTCAGATCTAGGGAGATATGCTTGATATCTGAGTCCGAAACTTCTCCCACAAGATTCTCATAGCTCGATCTATATTCTTGGAGAGTTTTAGAGCATTTGGAGGCCTCCTTCATCAGGGCCGAACTAGCTAGGGTTTCAGTCATCTAGTGGGGTGCACCATTCAGTGGAGGAATTCAAATCTATGGGGTTGGAGAGTGGATTTGGGAATTTGGACATCTAGGTTTTCCTTACAGTTGCCCGATCTATCATTTGGCATATTTCTCGGGATGATTGGACACTTTTGGTAGTAGGGCCGAATTATTGAGGGCTTCAGCATTCTAGCAGGGTGTGGCACTTTCCAGCTTGGAGGTTGAGCATTAGTACGACTCAGATCTACTTGATTCAGTGTTCATTGTATATCCATCCTTTGGAGGCTTATTTTTTATTGTCGAGAGCATTTTGTAGCAGCTCATATCTATTGCTTGTATGACCATCTAAGGTTTATGCCAGATCGACCATCTATTGTATTGATCTTACATTGCTCATAATAAAAAGGTTAGATCTTTGCTTGTGCTTCTACATCTTGAATACATTGTGATCTTCATGTGTTGATGAATCTTGTATGCACTTAATAACTCAATAAATACCTACACATCAATAGATCAGTAGTAGTTAGTGATTCCAAGAAAAGATTTGGGTTGGGATCATTACAACTCATCCAACAACTCATTAATCCTGGGTATGGGGTACCTATTTTTGATCGTCTTTATATTCAAAGCCCAGAAGTCAATGCACATTCTCATCATTCTGTCTGTTTTCTTAACCAAGACTACTGAAGAAGCGAACGGGCTTGAATTCAGCCTGATGTGTCCCATATCTAGAATCTCTTTGATGGCCTTCTCTATCTCGTCTTTATACTTCTTAGGATGCCTATAGGGTGTGGTGATAACTGGTTTAGCCCCTGCTTCTAGCTCAATAATGTGCTCGGACCCTCTTTCTGGTGGCACACCTGGAGGAATTGGCCCAAACACCTTGTGGTTCCTGTCAAGGATCTTTTTAATCTCCAGAGCATAGTGCACCTTTCCCTTCTCATCCACTCGTGTTGAGACTTTACATTCTGCTGCGTATACAATTTCTTCCCTTTTGAAGATCGCTTCCATCCCCTTGGCCATGACCACTCTGGCAGAGTTACCTATGATGCCTATGAGCACAACCTTTTGTCCTCCTTCCTCTACAAAGGACATTTCTATGGTCTTGTAATTGGTGGTGATGGGACCTAAAGTGCTGAGCCACTGTACCCCTAGGATGATGTTGGTATCGGGAAGATCCATCACATACACATCATGAACTAACTCATGCCTTCCTAAGGTGAGTTTCATACCTGGTATGTATCTGTCACAGGGCATAGTACTCCCGCCTACTACCTCTACTTTGAACCCTTCAAACTCTATTGTAGGTATGTGCCTCCTCTTTAGTAATGCCTCATCAATGAAATTGTGGGAAGCTCCTCCATCAATCAGAACCAAGACTCTCTGTCCCTGCAAGACCCATCTCATCCTGAATGTAATGTCCCCCACCTCTTAGAGAGGTGATGTGGAGACTCAGTGGCCTGGGCAACCCCACTAGGTCATAGTCTTACACTGAAGGCGGAAGTCAAGGAGGCTAAAGTTATATTTTTAAGTTGACTTAAGAAAGGAAAAGGGATTAAGGGTAAAAGATAACTCAACAGAAGAATAGAAGATTAACATTGGGAGTTAACCTAACTCAGCAAAGAGTTAGAAGGAAAAAAGTATAAGTAAGAGGCTAGGGTGGACCTATTAGGCATTCTGGTTTTGGATTAGCATTTTCTATTTCTCTTGAGCATTCAGTTTGGGGGTTTTGTTGTACAAACCCTTGTGAGCAACTCAGTGGTGAAATATCCACTCACCTTGTTCCACGGCTTGGTCTCGGGGATGAAAGACTCCTCCACACCATTCTAGTCTCAGCCCATCTCCATCTAGCTCTTCAAAAGGTAGCAGGCCGTACTATTCCTAAGTTTCTAGCAAAGGTGCACCATCATCTAGAGGGAGAGGTTTGATCCAGCTTATCCTAAGGGCCTGGGGCCATTCTGACAGTTGGGTTTTGTTTGCAGGGGTAGGACCATCAGTTTGAGGGATTTTCTGGAGGGTTATCATCATTCTAAATTTGTCTACAGATTGGGTCATCTTGGAGCCATAGGGGATGTCCTGTGATTCAGTAAAACTCAGATCTAGGGAGATTTTCTTGAGATCTAAGTCCAAAAATTCTCCCACGGGATTCTCATAGCCCGATCTATATTGGAGAGTTTCAGAGCATTTGGAGGCTTCCTTCATCAGGGCCGAAGCAGCTAAGGTTTCAGTCATCCAGTGGGGCACACCATTAAGTGGAGGAATTTAGATCTACAGGGTTTGAGAGTGGATTTGGGAATTTGGACATCTGGGTTGTCCTTACAGTTGCCCGATCTATCATTTGGCATATTTCTCAGTATCATTGGACACTTTTGGTAGTAGGGCAGAATTATTGAGGGCTTCAACATTCTAGCAGGGCATGGCACTTTCCAGCTTGGAGGTTGAGCATTAGTACGGATCAGATCTACTTGATTCAGTCTTCATTGTATATCCAGCCTTTGGAGGCTTATTTTGTATTGTCGGGAGCATTTTGTAGCAACTTGTATCTATTGCTTGTACATCCATCTGAGGTTTATGCCAGAACGACCATCTATTGTATTGATCTTACATTGCTCATAATAAAAAGGTCAGATCTTTGCTTGTGCTTCTACATCTTGAATACATTGTGATCTTCATGTGTTGATGAATCTTGTATGCACTTAATAACTCAATAAATACCTGCACATCAATAGATCAGTAGTAGTTAGTGATTCAAAGAAAATATTTGGCTTGGGATCATTACAGTGGTATCAGAGCTTCGATCTTCCAAACCTGTGGAAGGTTTGGCGCATGCAAAGGTACAGCGGTATCCTTATGGGTCAGAGGAAGAAACCCAACAGTGAAACAAAGACCAGGATGGAGGGATTCGGAGATGACCATGAAGCTTTAGACTTGACTCTCGTAGCAGTGGAATTTAACAAGTTCCAGCAATTCGTCAACCGCACGGAAAGCACATTGGTCTGATATTTGGACGAATACCATGAAACCAACAACAAGGGACAGGCTGAGCTTTATGAAACATTGAAGAAAGTTAATGAGAACCTACAGATAATGAACATAAACCGATCCAAGCTAACTGCATTTCTAATGAAAATGGCACATAAGGGGAAAGACCCTGATACTTATGGGCATAAGGAGGCCAGTGGATCTGGTGGGTTCCATGAGGAGATCAGACATAATCAGGAGAAAGCTTCCAAATCCGAGGGGTGTTTGGAAGGAGACATGCTCCAGGGTCAAATGGGTAGCAGGATCAATTCGAGGATATACATACCCACATTCACAGTTGAACAACTTGGCTGACATATGAGTGGCAGAGCCAACTCGAGACCATATATGCCCACATTCTCAGGTGAGCTGGGGAAATAGAAATTGGTTGAAGATTTTGTGGGACAATTGGCGAGGAGTACCAATGAATACTACAGTTTAGATATGAAGATCCAAAAACAAATGTCCCTAGACCAATATCGTCAACTCAAGTTCAGAAATCAACCCAGGACGAACAACATGGGTAGTTTTGAGTTTGAATGAAGAGAGGGAAAAATAGAAATTCCATACTTTGATGGTATGGCCATGATGACAGCTCAATCTTGGGTACAAAAGTTGGATACTTACCTGCAACTCAACCCCATGAGAGAGATGGAGGCCATCAAATTCACAACTATGTACCTGGATTGCAAGGCTAATGACTGGTGGTATCATGGACTCACCACACTCGGCTACAATCAGATTGTATCCTATATAGAGTTCACTGAGAGGCTCATTGATAGATTTGACCAAGGAGATCTTGAACTACATTTCTGGGAGCTTACCCAACTCAAACAAATAGGTACGGTTGAAGTGTATATTGATGAATTTCAGAGATTGGCAGTTATGGTACAAGATTTGTCCCCAACAAGGCTCATGATGCTTTTCACAGAAGGGATGATGGAACCCTTGAAGGGTTGGGTAAAGGCCTTTAAACCCCACAACCTATAGGAGGCCATTTGGAAGGTCAGTGATTTGGGGCTAACTACAAAGCCTAGATTCATACCTAGACCACCTCTTAACAGTGGAGGAAGAGATCAAAGATCTCCAGTGAATCAAGGGGGACGTGACTCAAAGGGATTTGACAGGGTCTGTGGTAGTATAGATGACAATGCCAGAAGGGAACTGAGGAGAAAGCAACTCTGCTTCACTTGCAAAGAACCATGGAATCTCTCACATAAGTGCATGGAACGTGGCCAGGTTCACTATATAGAAGTTACCTCAAACAATGAAGAGGAGGAAGAGTATGGTCAGATACAAAACATTGAGGCAGAAACTGCAGAGACAAGAGAAGAGGAGGTTCTAGAACTTGACTGTGCGGCTAGAGAGAAGGCTACCTTGGCATCTATCAGTAGGGTACCCAATTTCAACACCTTTAGGATGAGAGGGGTCTTGCAGGGATAGAGAGTCTTAGTTCTGATTGATGGAGGAGCTTCCCACAATTTCATTGATGAGGCATTACTAAAGAGGAGGCACATACCTATAGTAGAGTTTGAAGGGTTCAAAGTAGAGGTAGCAGGTGGGAGTACTATGCCCTGTGATAGATACATACCAGGTATGAAACTCACCTTAGGAAGGCATGAGTTAGTTCATGATGTGTATGTGATGGATCTTCCTGATACCAACATCATCCTAGGGGTGCAGTGGCTCAACACTTTAGGTCCCATCACCACCAATTACAAGACCATGGAAATGTCCTTTGTAGAGGAAGGAGGATGAAAGGTTGTGCTTAGAGGCATGACAGGTAACTCCGACAGAGTGGTCATGGCCAAGAGGATGGAAGCCATCTTCAGAAGGGAAGAAATTGTATATGCAGCAGAATGTAAAGTCTCAACACAAGTGGACGAGAAGGGAAAGGTGCACTATGTTCCGGAGATTAAAAAGATCCTTGACAGGAACCACAAGGTGTTTGGGCCAATTCCTCTGGGTGTGCCACTAGACAGGGGATTCGAGCACATTATTGAGCTAGAAGCAGGGGCTAAACCAGTTATCACCACACCCTATAGGAATCCCAAAAAGTATAAAGACGAGATAGAGAAGGCCATCAAAGAGCTTCTAGACATGGGACACATCAGGCCGAGTTCAAGCCCATTTGCTTCTTCAGTAGTCTTGGTTAAGAAAAAGGACGGAATGATGAGAATGTGCATTGACTTCTGGGCTTTGAATAAAAAGATGATCAAAAATAGGTACCCCATACCCAGGATTGATGAGTTGCTGGATGAGCTGCATGGAGCTATCTATTTCACAAAAATTGATCTCCGTTCGAGCTACCATTAAATTGAGATGAGGGAGGAGGACATCTCAAAAATAGCCTTTAAGTGTCACTACGATAATTACAAGTTTTTGGTAATGCCCTTTGGGTTAACCAATGCCCCAGCCACATTCCAGTCCTACATGAACCATGTGTTTATAAAACGGCTAAGGAAACATTTGTTGGTATTCTTTGATGACTTACTCATTTACAACAAAACCTGGGAGGAACACCTTCGACATGTGGACCAAATCATGTCAATCATGGAAGAAAAGTCACTATACGCCAAGGAATCCAAGTGTGAGTTTGGGATGACAGAGGTACTCTACTTGGGACACATCATAGGGGCAAAAGGAGTACAGGTACACCAAGAGAAAATAACAACCATTAGAGAATGGCCTACTCCAAAGACACTCACGGAACTGAGGGGATTTCTGGGCCTATGCACATACTACAGGAAATTTTTTAAAGGGTTCTCTCAACTGTGCGTACCCTTGACTGACCTGAGCAAAAATGGATCCTTCAAATGGAGTGACAAGACCCAAGCCACGATGGAGAAAATGAAAGAAGTCATGAGTACCTGTCTAGTTCTAGCTCTCCCAGTTTTCGGCACACCCTTCACCTTGGAGTGTGATGCATCGGGGGAAGGTATAGGGGCCATGTTGATGCAGAATAGGCACCCCATTGCCGATGAAAGTCGGAAACTCAGAGGTCCTGAACTACTTTACAACATTTACGACAAAGAAATGTTGGCTATCATGCATGCACTAGCCAAATTCAGACAATATTTGGTAGGTGCAAGGTTTGTGGTCAAATCAGACCATAAAAGTCTTAAATATCTACTGGAGGAGAAAGATTTGAATGAAAGACAACAGAAATGGGTAAGCAAAATATAGGCATACGTCTTCAACATTGAATTTGTCAAGGGGAAGAACAACGCAGTAGCCAATGCATTGTCCAAGAGGCCATCCATTTTTTCCATCTTTGGTATGTCAAATGACTGGAAGGATCACTTGATAGTGGAATATGCAAAGGATCAGTTCACTTGTCAACTATTGGATAGAAAAATACAGGACGAAAACTTCAGGGTCATAAAGGACCTCATTTATTACAAAGGCCGAATCTTCTTAGTTCCTAGATCAGTTCTCAAAGCTAAGATCTTGCATGCGTGTCATAACTCACCAGTAGCAGGACATCAGGGCATCAGTAAGATGTGCAGGTAGGTGAGAGAGAGGTTTTCATGGAAAGGACTCAAGGAGGATGCCATTAACCATGTCAAAGAGTGCACTGCATGCCAAGGAAACAAGGATGAGCACACGCACCCTGCAGGACTGTTGCAACCCCTATCCATTCCAGAACACAAGTGAGAAAGTATATCCATGGATTTCATCACTGGTTTGCCTAGAGCACAGGTGAAGGATTGAATTTTTTTGGTGGTGGACAAATTGAGGAAGTTTGCACACTTCTTTTCCATAGCCACAGACTTCAGCATGGCACAAGTGGCCGAATTATTTTTTAGAGAGGTGTTCAGACTACACAGCCTACCCAAGACCATTATCAGTGACAGGGATAGCAGATTCATGAGTACATTTTGGCAAGAGTTGTTCAGATTAGTAGGTATGACGTTGAATCCTAGTACTAGTTATCATCCTCAGATGGATGGTCAGACTAAAATAGTCAACAAATGGGTGGAGGGCTACCTCAAAAATTACGTAGCAGGACAATAGAAAGCATGGGTCAGATGGTTGCACTTGGGAGAATATTTCTACAACACAACCCATCATGTATCCATACGCATGACACCCTTTAGAGATTTATATAGCTGTGATCCCCTTTCCTTTGTGGATATTTCCTTTGGGGATAGCAGGGCACCCATGGTGTAGAATTAGGTGCAACAGAGCCAAGACATTCTCAGGGAATTGAAGGATCATCTACAGAGGGCACAAAACCAACAAAAGGTCCAAGCAGACAAGAACAGAATTGACCAGACTTTTGAGGTTGGTGATTTAGTCTACTTGAGGTTGCAACCATACAGGCAGGCTTCCATTAAAAGAAGCAGAGTGAAGAAACTGCAGCCATGTTTCTTTGGACCCTACAAAGTTAGCAGGAGGATAAGGGCCATAGCTTATGAGCTGGATCTTCCACAGGGTAGCAGAATTCACAACATTTTTCATGTCTCATGCCTTAAGAAAGCCCTCAGTCAACACATCAGGCCTATTGAGGTATTACCCCCCATGGATGAGGAGGGACAACTTGTTTTGATTCTAGAGGAGTCACTAGAAGTCTGAGAGAAGAGGCTCAGAAACCGAAGAATCAAGGAGTACCTGGTCAGGTGGAAGGATTTACCCATTGAGGATGCCACTTGGGAGCAGGAACATGTGGTAAGAGAAGCAGGTTTGGAATTTCTTGAGGACAAGCAATTTCAAGTAGGGGAGACTGTAATGTCCCCCACCTCTTAGATAGGTGATGTGGAGACTCAGTGGCTTGGGCACCTGCACTAGGTCATAGTCTTACACTGAAGGGGGAATTCAAGGAGGCTAAAGTTATATTTTTAATTTGAATTAAGAAAGGAAAAGAGATTTAGGGTAAAAGATAACTCAACAGAAGAATAGAAGATTAACCCTAGGAGTTAACCTAACTCAATAGAGAATTAGAAGGAAAAAAGTATAAGTAAGAGGTTGGGGTGCACCTATTAGGCATTCTGGTTTTGGATTAGCATTTTCTATTGATCTTGAGCATTCAGTTTGGGGATTTTTCTGTAAAAACCCTTGTGAGCAACTCAGTGGTGAAATATCCACTCACCTTGTTCCACAGCTTGGTCTCAGGGATGAAATACTCCTCCACACCATTCTAGTCTCAGCCCATCTGACGCAAACGCACCCTGCCACCTAGGCATGTCCGCTCTCACAGGACCTTCCTCTTCCCGGCTCGAGGAACTCGAAGGTTCTTCTATTTCCCTAACGGGAAATCTGCACCCACAGTAATCTTCCTCCGATGTCAGCTAAATCTCGCTATCTCGCAAGTTTGTGACTTAAGACCTCCAAACCTTCCTTTCAAACCTTGTGATACCCGATCTGGCGATACGGGCATAGCTCCTTTTCTCTATGTGCACCTTTACCACATGAAATCATGGGCTAGGCTTAATGTTAGCGCCTCTCACGACTTCACGACCTCACAACCTCATGACCTTTCCAGTTGTACCGTCGATTTTTCACCCTCCAAGTTCATGAGTATCCGAGATGCGCGGTCCCACCTTATACTCTACCATGTGTCCACAAGAGTCTCGGCCCCTTGACACTTCGCGACTCGGTGTCCTTTGTGCCACTTGTACTACACTCACACTTCGCTATGGCCCACACTACTCCAGCTGTCGGGATATCACTATCTCGCAACCTCACGATCCCCGTGTCCAAATTCTCGAACCTTTTCTTGCAAGGTCCCAAGACACGATCCCTCGCGCGGATCCAACGATCCTCCTGTGCTCTGGATCCAATGGTTCTCCTTCTCTCGCTACCTCACGTCCTCATGACTTTGAGTAGCAAATGTTTGGACTCTCAACCTATGAACTCCCAAATTTGTGAGATCCCTCGATCTCTTGCCACCTGTCCTCTCAGATGGACGGCTATGATCCTTTCGCTTCTTCGTCACCTCGCATCCTCGCGCCTCGCGACTTTGCACACCCAATACTTGGGCCTTTAACCTGCGAGCTCCCGAGTTCGCGAGATCACTGATCTCTTGCCACCTATCCTCTTAGATGGACGGCTACCGATCTTTCACCACTTCACGTCCTCACGTCTCGCGACTTTGCACACCCAATACTTGGGTTTTCACTCTGCGAACTCCCGAGTTCGCGAGATCACCGATATCTGCCACCTATCTTCTCAGATGGATGGCTACCGATCTCTCACCACTTAACCACTCCAAACCCTTCGGAATCTTCTTTCCGTAACCTCCTTGCACCTCTACAAGATCTGACAATCCTCAAAACTTCACGAAACCTCCTCAGAAGATTTCGACCGTCTGTTCTTCTTCGGTTAATCCTCGAAATGAAAAAGGGTATTTCTCTCCGAGATTCCTTCACCGCTTCGCCAAACTGTGATGTTCTCTCTGACTTCATGTCACACCGAGCTACACTGATCTTCAGCAACTCAGAGGCCTATCCTTCTTGAGCTTTGTCAAATTACTTCAACCTCAACGGGATTCTTTGCACGCACCTCTTGCAGTAAGCCAGTGAACACTTCAACTGTTTAAGCTTCTTTGACTCTGCGTTTGCCTGTAGCAGCAGTCCTTCAACACTTCTTCTCAGTTTCACGACTGAGACTTTATCCCTTAGCCCGTGCACTCCTTGCATGGCTTAATCAACCCACTTTCACTTCCAAGTGGTTGAGAACAATAGTTTAACTCCCGAGCCTTCCGTCAACGCACTCCTTGCAGACGACTTCAACTGCACTCCTTGCAGGAATCCTTGCTCAAAGGGGAAACAATTGTAACTCACCTCTCTTCCTATCAGATTTCAATCTTGATGCGCGAAATCATACACACAACATAATAATGAATGCATAACAGGAAGTAATTTTCATAAGCAGAGAATTCAACACACATACACAGAGAGTAACACAACAACCATGAATCTGAATCAACTTCTTCTATTAATTCAAGATCTATACATGGGTGTTCTTCTACAGCTCTCTTCTATTCTCCTATGCTCTTTCCTGCTCTGATTTATGCTAGCTAATGTTACAATGATACAAATGAGGGTGTCTATATCCCATTTCCCTCCTTTCTTCTAGAACTATCTAATCTACAATACAATTCTATCTACCTGCAACTACCACTATAAATGCCTCCATCTACTTCAGATGAGAGCGTATGGCTCGAGGTCTGATTACATTTTACCAAGGCACCTAAATTAAATGATCTCATTTATATTCAGCGCATCAACATCAAGAGAAAATTTTAAAATTCAAAAACTTGCGCTGGACGTCTTCCAGTTGTCTTCCTGCTTCCACGTTGGTTTTGCTTGTCGTGAGGGATGCTCCTGCATCATACTCCCTCACTTGAAAATTTGCATGGGCTCCTGTCCATGAGCTCTTGTAGGGTATGTCCATGCTTCAGAATTTGTGCTTCAGTCTCCCAGCTAGCATCTTCAACTGGGTGTCCCTTCCACTTAACCAAATATTCAAAATATTCTTTCCTCCTGGTTCTCTTACCCACTCTTTTATTCAGTATCTGCTCCATCTGTGGCTTTTCTGCAATTGGTATCTACTTCTGCCACTGGACCTCTGGTTGATCATCACTTTCTGCTTCTGCTTCATCATCTTTATATGGATATAAATCTGAAACATTAAATATTGGAGATATTCTGATCCCATCTGGTAACTCAATTTCATAAGCATTCTGTCCTATTTTCTTCAAGACATTGCATGGCCCAATTTTCTTCATCTTCAGCTTGTTGTATGTTCCTCTCGGGAACCTTTCCTTCCTCAAATGTGCCAGAACCAGATCACCAACTTCAAACTGAAGTTTTCTCCGATGCTGATCTGCTCTGCGCTTGTACTTTTGACTTGATTTCAACAGTCACTCCTTCACTTGGCTGTGAAGTTCCTTCATCACTTCAGCGAATTCCCCTGCACTAGCGCTACTAGTATCAGCCTGTTCTGACTCCCTCGGTTCAGAAACTCCTCTTGGTTTCATTCCATATACAATATAAAATGGACTTTTCCCTGTGCTCCGATTTACTGAATCATTGTAAGCAAATTATTCTTGCGGTAATATGCTATCCCAGCTGCTATGGTGCTCTGTCACCAAGCTCCTCAACAAATCTCCCAGACTTCTGTTGACCACTTCTGTCTGCCCATCCGTTTGAGGATGATAAGTAGATCTAAACATCAAATTAGTCCCCAGCTTCTTCCACAATGTTCTCCAGAAATGCCCTATGAATTTTGTGTCTTTGTCCGAAACTATGCTTTTCGGCAATCCATGAAGTCGAACAATCTCCTTGAAAAACAAATTTGCGATGTGGGTCGCATCGCTGGTCTTCTGGCATGGAATGAAGTGTGCCATATTAGAAAACCTATCAACCACCACAAATATCAAATCAACACCTCTTTGCGTCCTCGGCAATCCCAATACAAAATCCATGCTGATTTCCTCCCACGGCCTCTCAGGTATGGGCAATGGTTGATAGAATCCCGCATTCTGCTTCCTGCCCTTTGAATGTTGACAAATTCTACATATGTCCACAAACTTCTTGACTTCTAACCGCATCCCTGGCCAAAAGTATGACTCGTTCAGCTTTGCAAATGTCTTATCATGGCCAAAATGTCCTGCTAATCCTCCACTGTGCTTCTCTTTTAATAAGTTCTCCCTCATGGAGCAATTCGGAATACACAATTGATTACCTTTGAACATCAATCCATCCTGGATCACATACTCTATCCACTGGCTTCTGTCTCTGAGAACTAGATTCTCAGCTGCTTCATAAGCTTCTTTAAAGTGTGAATCATCTGCATACATGTCCTTGAGATCATCAAAGCCTAACGTCCTGACTTTGAACTACTGCAATAGCAAACATTTCCTACTCAAAGCATCAACCACTCTATTAGCAGTACCAGAAATATGTTTTATCACAAAAGTGAAATTTTGCATGTATTCAACCCACTTAACATGGCTTTGATTCAACTTTTGTTGTTGAGTCACAAATTGTAATGCATGGTTATCACTATATAAAACAAATTCTTTTGGAATCAAATAGTGCCTCCATTTCTTCAATGCCTATATGATGGCATAGAATTCTTTATCATATGTGGAGTATTTCTCCTTTGCCTCATTCAACTTCTCGCTGAAATATGCAATTGGCTTGTCTTCCTGACTCAAGACCGCTCCTATGGCAAACCCGCTTGCATCACATTTCACCTGAAATGTCCTTTGAAAATCTAGCAACACCAAAATTGGTTGCTCTGTAATCTTTCATTTCAATAAGTTGAAACTCTTCTCAGCCTCTTCTGTCCAGTGAAAAGATTTATGTCTTTTCTTCACTGTATCCATTATTGCTATGCTAATTCCACTGAAATTCCTGATGAATTTTTGGTAGAAACTAGCTAGTCCATGAAAACTCCTCACTTCAAACAAGTTCCTCGGTGATGGCCAATTCTTGATTACCTCCACCTTATCTGGGTCCATCCTCAACTCATTTGCAGATACAACAAAGCCCAAGTAAATGAGCTCTGTCTTCATAAATGAGGATTTCTTCATGTTTATCAGCAGCTTCTCTTGTTGTAATCTCTTCATCACAACAGCCAAATGCTTCAAATGTTCATCCTTTGTCTTGCTGAAAACCAATATGTCATCCAGATACACAATGACAAATTTCCCAATGAATTCTTTCAGGACTTCATTCATCAACCTCATAAAGGTACTTGGTGCATTCGTCAAGCCAAATGGCATGACAAGCCATTCATACAAACCTTCGTTTGTCTTGAATGTTGTTTTCCATTCGTCACCTTCTCTCATACGAATCTGATGATATCCACTCTTCAAATCTATCTTTGAAAAAAAATTTCCTCCACTTAAGAAATCCATTAGATCATCCATTCTTGGCAATGGGAATATATACCTGATATTTATCTTGTTTATCGCCCTTGAATCAGTGCACATCCTCCAGCCTCCATCTTTCTTCAAACTGAGCACTGTTGGAACAACACACGGACTCAAGCTTCCCCTAATCAAGCCTTTGTCCAACAATTCCTGGACCTGTCTTTTAACCTCCTCGTTCTCCTGCGGCGTCAATCTGCATGCGGCTTTGTTTGGAAAACTAGCTCCTGGTATGAGGTCTACATGGTGACTTATGCTCCTCATTGGTGGCAACGAACGAGGTAGTTTGTCCACCACAATATCAGCAAATTCTTCCAGCAGTCCCTGAATTTCTTCTGGCAAATCATCCACCCTTGTGCTAGTCAGAAAAATTCTCAGTTTTCTGACCACAAAGAATTGTGGATCCTCCTTCTTCTTAACTTCTGTAAGAAGTTCCTTCCCACTCATGAGAAGTACTATGTTGTTTACCTCCTGCTTCACCTCTTTATCTTCAATTGGACACAACATGTGAGTCCTCCCATTCTTTTCCAGGGTATATGTATTCTTCCTCCCATCATGAATTACATTTCTATCATATTTCCATGGTCTACCTAGCAATAAGTGACAAACATCCATAGGAATAACATCACATAAAATTTTATCATTATATCCTCCTATCTTAATGTCAACTAAGCACTGTTTAGTGACATTTACCTGATGTCCCTTCTGTAGCCATGAAACTTTGTATGGGCTTGGATGATCAGTTGTCTCTAGCTCCATCTTTTCTACCATCTCAGTTGAAACGAGATTATCGGTGCTTCCACTGTCCACGATGACCTTGCACACTCTATCCTTGGTCTTGCAAGCAGTCCTAAAAAGACTATTCCTCTGTGCTGGATTCTCCATCTCCTTCTCCGGTGTCAAAAGGACTTTTCTCATCACCAGTGATCTTCCGCCTTCAGCGTGTTCTATCTCAACATCTCATCTCTATGCCTCGGCGATGTGAGTCTCTCCAGTTTCTTTCTTTTTCTCTGGACATTCGAACGACTTGTGCCCATTCTTTCCACATGTGAAGCATGTGATTACTCCACCTCTTCCTCTTCCTCTACCTCTGGTACGAGGAAACCTATCATTATCAGCATATTCTTCTCTTTGTTCAATTTGTTGTCCTTGCTGCTCAACATATGGTCTTCTCTGTGAGGTTCCACCTCTTTCAACCTTTCCCTGAGGTTTCTTCCATTCTTCCCTGGTCTTCTGGTATTTATCTTGGGCAACTGCTTTGCCTCTAGGCTGACTCCTGCCTCGACCTTTCTGACTTTGTTTACAACTTAGCTTCTCCTTAGCTTTCAGAGCCAATTGGTAAGCATCCTCCACCGTTCGGATGGTTGCCATATTTAATTCATCCTGAATTTCATATCTCAGGCCATTCATATACCTGGCCACTTTTTTGTCATTGCTCTCGCGATGACTTGCTCTGATATTCAACCTGTAAAACTCCTCAGTATACTCCTTTACTGTCATCAGCTTCTATCTCAGGTTATGCATCCTCCTGAACAGAGAAATTTGATAGTCCCTGGGAATACATTTTGCCTTCATCTTTGCAATCATCCTGTCCCAACTCTTAATCTTCTGTTTGCCTTGGAAATGTTAGAAAAACAGGACCGCGGAGCAATAAAATAAAACAAATGCATAAAAAAAACATAGAAGACACACAATACAAGAGAGACACAGATTTACGTGGTTCACCCAGTGTGGGCTATGTCCACCAGAGAAATTGCCAGGTCCTTCCTTTGTTATTATCCAGCAAATGAAGGGATACAACCTACAGCAAAACCCGCTGTAACTTCCTCTTCTTTCTCTCACAGTCGCCTCTCTCAGAAT
>ML777185.1:912180-928008 GCA_009831015.1 Picea engelmannii
TAATCTCTACCATTAGATCTGCGACCTTATAATGAACGGTCCAGATTTACAATGAAATTACATATAATTTTACAAGGCAATTTTTGCTTCGGGGGCTTCGCCCCCGAACCCCCGCTGGGGGCCCGCTTGCCCCCAGACCCCCCGGACCCTGCAGAGGGGGTACCCCCCCCTCTGCACTCCCCTGCGTGGAAGAGTGTACATACTTCTGGGGTGTAAATACTTCATGGGGTATAAACACGGCTAAAAGCAAAGACCTCTGAATCAGGAAGATAATCAGGCTCCACAGCCAACAGGAAATGCCTGTCAGCTTGCAGTTCATCCCACCACAAGGCTGCATGTCCTTTTAATCTTGTGACGGCATGTCTGATCTTTTTATCATCTTCAATGTCTTCATAATCGAAGTAAGTGTCTAGAGCCTTAATCTAGTCTAGTAGCTCTTTTGCATCCAAACTCCCTTCATAAGTTGGAATGTCCATCTTTATCTTCGAACTCATCCGAGCGATAGCCTTAATTAAATGCTCATTTGCTGCATCTTCTGCTGGAATTTCTTCTTCATGTCCAGCATCACCTTCATCCTCGGATTCATTGATATCTCCTGCATCAACTTTGCGCCTCTGTGATGTCTCCATGTCCTCCATTCTGGCATGAAGATTATGCACTTCTCTCTCCATGTCTGGATTCTGTACTTGCCTACCTCTTTCTCTGGACAATTCCCTTTCTCTGGACAATTCCCTTTCTTCCTATGGATCGAGTGATTGTCTACCTCTTCTTCTTGGCGTCATGGTCAATTCTCCCTTTTTTTCTACTATAGAAAACAAAGAACTTTTCTACGCTTTGATACCACTTTACGTGTGTATCAAAGTGCTCTCTTATCTCCTCCTGCCTCTCTTGCCTAAAATATATAGACAAGTAATAAGCTTTGATACCACTCTAATGCAAATGCGCCTTGCCACCCAGGCACGTCCACTCTCACAGGACCTTCCTCTTCCCGACCCGAAGAACCTCTTCCCGGCACAAAGAACTCGAAGGTTCTTCTATTTCCCTAACGGGAAATCTGCACCCACAATAATCTTCCTCAGATGTCAGCTAAATCTCGCTATCTCGCGAGTTCGTGAATTAAAACCTCCAAACCTTCCTTTCAAACCTTGCGATACCTGATCTGGCGATATGGGTATAGCTCCTTTTCTCTATGCGCACCTTCACCACATGAAATCGTGGGCTAGGCTTAATGTTAGCGCCTCTCACGACTTCGCGACCTCGCAACCTCGCGACCTCGCCAATTGTACCGTCGATTTTTCACCCTCCAAGTTCACGAGTACCCGAGATGCACGGTCCCACTTTATACTCTGCCATGTGTCCACAAGAGTCTCGACCCCTCAGCACTTTGCGACTTGGCATCCTTTGTGCCACCTGTACTCCACTCACACTCCACTATGTCCCACACTACTCCAGCTGTCGGGATATCGCTATCTCGCAACCTCGCGATCCCCACATCCAAATTCTTGAACCTTTTCTTGCAAGGTCCCGAGACACGATCCCTCGCGCGGATCCAACAATCCTCCTGTGCTCTGGATCCAACAGTTCTCCTTCTCTCGCTACCTCGCATCCTCATGACTTTGAGTAGAAAATTTTTGGACTCTCAACCTGCGAACTCCCGAGTTCGCAAGATCCCTCGATCTCTCGCCACCTGTCCTCTCAGATGGATGGCTATGATCCTTTTGCTTCTTCGTCGCCTCGCGTCCTCACACCTCACAACTTTGCACACCCAATACTTGGGCCTTTAACCTACAAGCTCCCGAGTTCATGAGATCACTGATCTCTTGCCACCTGTCCTCTCATATGGATGGCTACCGATCTTTCGCCGCTTCGCGTCCTCGCGTCTCACAACTTTGCACACCCAATACTTGGGTTTTCACTTTGTGAACTCCCGAGTTCACGAGATCACCGATCTCTGCCACCTGTCTTCTCAGATGGACGGCTACCGATCTCTCACTTCTTCGCCACTCCAAACCCTTCGGAATCTTCTCATCGTAACCTCCTTGCACCTCTGCAAGATCTGGCGATCCTCGGAACTTCGCGAAACCTTCTCAGAAGAGTTCGATCGTCTGTTCTTCTTCGGTTAATCCTCGAAATGAAAAAGGGTATCTCTCTCCGAGATTCCTTCACCGCTTCGCCAACCTACAATGTTCTCTCTGAATTCACGTCACACTGAGCTACACTGATCTTCAGCGACTCAGGGGCCTATCCTTCCTAATCTTTGTCAAATTACTTCAACCTCAACGAGATTCTTTGCACGCACCCCTTGCGGTAAGCCAGTGAACACTTCAACTATTTAAGCTTCTTTGACTCTATGTATGCCCATAGAAGCAGTCCTTCAACACTTCTGCTCAGTTTCACGACTGAGACTTTCTCCCTTAGCCTACGCACTCCTTGCATGGCTTAATCAACCCACTTTCACTTTCGAGTGGTTGAGAACAATAGTTTAACTCCCGAGCCTTCCGTCAATGCACTCCTTGCGGATGACTTCAACTGCACTCCTTGCAGGAATCCTTGCTCAAAGGGGAAACAATTGTAACTCACCTCTCTTCCTCTCAAATTTCAATCTTGATGCACGAAATTATACACACAACATAATAACGAATGCATAACAGGAAGTAATGTTCATAAGCAGACCATTCAACACACATACACAGAGAGTAACACAACAACCATGAATTTGAATCAACTTCTTCTATTAATTCAAGATCTATACATGGGTGTTCTTCTACATATCTCTGCTATTCTTCTATGCTCTCTCCTGCTCTGAGTTATGCTAGCTAAGGTTACAATGATACAAATGAGGGTGTCTATATCCCGTTTCCCTCCTTTCTTCTAGAACTATCTAATCTATAATACAATTCTATCTACCTGCAACTACCACTATAAATGCCTCCATCTACTTCAGATGAGAGCGTATGGCTCGAGGTCTGATTACATTTTACCAAGGAGCCTAAATTAAATGATCTCATTTATATTCAGCGCATCAACTTCAAGAGAAAATTTTAAAATTCAAAAACTTGTGTTGGACGTCTTCCAGCTGTCTTCCTGCTTCCACATTGGTTTTGCTTGTCGTGAGGGATGCTCCTACATCACCATATCCATCTAGTGCTTCAGAAGGTAGCAGATCATACTGTTCTTGTGTTTCCAGCAAGGGTGCACCATCATCTAGAGGGAGGTTCGATCCAACTTATCTTGAGGGCCTGTGACCATTCCGACAGTTGGGTTTTGTTTGCAGGGGCAGGACCATCAGTTTGAGGGATTTTCTGGAGGGTTATCATCATTCTACATTTGTCTGCAGATTGGGATGTCTTGGAGCCATAGGGGATGTCCTGTGACTCAGTAAAACTCAGATCTAGGGAGATATGCTTGAGATCTGAGTCCGAAACTTCTCCCACAGGATTCTCATAGCCCGATCTATATTCTTGGAGAGTTTTAGAGCATTTGGAGGCCTCCTTCATCAGGGCCGAACCAGCTAGTGTTTCAGTCATCCAGTGGGGTGCACCATTCAGTGGAGGAATTTAGATCTACAGGGTTTGAGAGTGGATTTGGGAGTTTGGACATCTGGGTTGTCCTTACAGTTTCCCAATCTATCATTTGGCATATTTCTCGGGATGATTGGACACTTTTGGTAGCAAGGCCGAATTTCTGAGGGCTTCAGCATTCTAGCAGGGCATGGCACTTTCCAGCTTGGAGGTTGAGCATTAGTATGGCTCAGATCTACTTGATTCAGTCTTCATTGTATATCTAGCCTTTGGAGGATGATTTTGTATTGTTGGGAGAATTTTGTAGAAGCTCATATATTTTTCTTGTATGGCCATCTGAGGTTTATGCCAGATCGGCCATCTATTGTATTGATATTACATTGCTCATAATAAAAAGGTCAGATATTTGCTTGTGATTCTACATCTTGAATACATTGTGATCTTCATGTGTTGATGAATCTTGTATGCAATTAATAACTCAATAAATACCTGCACATCAATAGATCAGTAGTAGTTAGTGATTCCAAGAAAAGATTTGGCTTGGGATCATTACAGTGGTATCAGAGGTTCGATCCTCCAAACCTGTGGAAGGATCGGTGCATGCAAAGGTACAACAGTATCCTTATGGGTCGGAGGAAGAAACTCAACAGTGAAACAGAGACCGAGATGGAGGGATCCGGAGGTGACCATGAAGCTTTAGACTTAACTCTCGTAGCAACAGAATTTAACAAGTTCCAGCGATCCGTCAACCGCACGGAAAGCACATTGGTCCGATATTTGGACGAATACCATGAAACCAATAGGAAGGGACAGGTTGAGCTTTCTGAAACATTGAATAAAGTTGACGAGAACCTGGAGATAATGAACATGAACCAATCCAAGCTAACTGCATGGAGGAATAAACTTTTCATGGCCTCACACAACTAGACACCTAGGGAGGAATAAACTTGGCTTATCTAAGTCTCCTAGTGGCTTGGAGATCGTGCGACACTGCAACATTTTCCACCGACATTGAGGATGAACCAGTGTATGAATTTTAGACTACGCCTATGCCTAAATTATTATAATAGTTATTCAAAACATTTTATGTGTTTGGTTACTTATCACAATTCAAGAACACAAGAATTCACACAATACACAGTACAATATGTAAAATAAGTAGCCCAACCAGCCTAACACTTGTTCTTTTATATATGACGAAATCGAGTGTACAACTTGTTTACAAAGACAATACAATGATTTTGATAGTTACATAGAGTGCATAGCACAACAATATGAAAAAATATTTCACCTTCACAACCTTGTTATCAATTCTCCTTTGGTTGTACGTTCAGTTCACACCTTGTTGTAGTCCTTTGTCACTTAAAACTATGTCAAGTGCACCTAAAACGCTCCCCACCACACTGTGGGAATGACCAACCTAGGTGCACACTCATCTTCTTTGAAACTCCTCAAATTGTCACAGACCTTGAAGATGTGCACCCTTCAATTAGCCTTTATCGTTAAGATGCTTTATCTTGTGATCCATTCACTTGCTTGAATTTTCCCTCTGACTCGTCGAGTTCCTTGTCTTGTCTCTGACTTCTTGTCTTTTGACTTCTTTCCTGTTTGGAATTTGACCCCTTACCTTCTTATATGTGACTAGACTTGGTGTATAGTCACGTCCTTTGGGCACATCATTATGTCATGCCACTTTGTAAAGGGTGTGTGGGGATTTGGCTCGTCGAGCGCTCCACATGTCAAGGTGTCAGGTATGCCTATGGGCACATTGGTCCATTAAGCACCCCATCAAATGTCAATAGTGTCATTTGTTTGGGTATACTTGTCCCATTGGTTCCCCATACTTATTCACCATATCGTTTTTCCTTAGGCGTGCCTTTCTATTCGATGCCCCAATTCTCTCCCACCATTCTGTTTACTTGGGCGTGTCACTTCATCTGGCACCCCATACCTCTTCTATGTTTTTATTCACTTGGATGTGCCTACCCATTTCATGCCCCCATAAATTCATCTACTATGTCGTTTTGGTCACTCTTTCCCATCCAACACACCGTGCCTTGTCCATTGAAACCATCTCGTGCTCTCATCTGGCCAAGTCATGAGTGTGCCAGCCCATAACTTGGGCATGCAAACCCAACTGAACAACCTTACTCCATCATATAGAAATGTGTCAATCATACTTCATTTAACCAAACCATCAACCTGGGTGTGCACTCACATGAGTCTAACTGACTCGTTGTGGTGCCATCGTGCCTCCATTTTTTCGACTTGTCTCAAGGTATGTTCTAACCCATCGTATGTAAAAGTTGCTCACCAAGGTGTTATGGTGAGTCTCCTTGATGCTTTAGGCAACCAAGGTACTCCTACTCACCAATGTGCCAACATCATCATCAAGATCTATCAAGGGACATCTTGGTTCCCAATATGTCCCATGTGCATCATTTTAGTGCATTGCACATATGCATCCAATGCCAAATGTTTAGTTCAGGTAGGGAGCAGTCATGCACACCCAAGCTCGGTATTAGAGGATTTATAGCATCCCTCTCTAAAAATATAGCTTAGGCATCTCAAGGCTAAAATTAATGTCAATATCTCAACTTTCTGACCTTCAAGAGGAGGGTTGGGATTAATCTCTTGCTTTTCTGTTTCTACCTCTTATTTGGAGTGTTTAAGTTTTGATCTTTACGATCAATTTTTTCAAGGTTAAGAATTTGAGGATATTCCATTGAAAACAAAACAATATTTCCATGTTTGATGAGTACTATTTTTTCATTAAACAAAAAATAGTGTTAGGGTAACAACAAGAAAAATAGAGCAACAATTTTTGGAAGAATAAGAAAAAAAATACTATCTCAACAATGTTTCCCACAACAAATGAAATTTGTCTCCCCCTTTAACCAGTGATTATCATGTGATGCATGTTTATTACTACAATTTTTTTCATTGATTAGATGGTCATGCTTATTAAGGGATGTGGGTGTGTTGTTCTCCACAACTCTATGTTTCTTCTCCAAGGGATTTTCAGTGAATTAGAAATACTCGGGAAGGATATTTTTTTCATGAATATGTAACACATATGTGTTATAACCCATGTGCATTTTTAAGGCATGTTCATTTCTATGGTGCTAATATTGGCATATTCAAGGTTGAGGATTAAAATATCCTTTTTTTATGGTTTTAAGTAACGAAGACACATTGTGAAAATCCATAATGGCATAAATTAAGTGGAGCAACTTTGTGCATAAGCCCAAAAATTGACATAATGGTGTCACCCTAAGAAATCAAATACAAATGAATTTTTATTGAAAAAGTGACACAAAACATAGAATAACTCAAAATGAAGTGGAACATTTGTATTTTTACACCACTTAAAGAAATGCATTCAAAGAAAAAGGGAAAAGGGGCAAACTACTAGTCAAAGCATGTTTAAGCCTTAAAAGTATAGAAATGAGTCACTGACCATAGTAAGGGGTGGGATCATGAGGCATATAATAGTGAACATGGTTTCTTAGGTAACAAGATCCAAGGTAAAAAGGGAACCTAATGACCAAGGATCAAATTTGTGTTGAAGTGGACAATTTCTCTCTAAGTCAATAAATTGAAGCTTATGTTTATTGATTTTAGAATGGTCTCTTTCCCATGGAAATCTAAATGAAACCTGGTATGAATAAAGGATCAAATAAATAAGCACATGAGGTTGGGGAAATCTCATGCAAAGGTTACCTAGATAATTAAAAGGACTAAACTAAGACACAAGAAAGGGATAAACTAATTTTAATTGGAGTAATACCCTTCAACATCATCATCCTAAGTTGATGTGTAATGTGAAAACATAGTTTTCATGTTATGGATCAAAAATGACATTTTAATCATCACTATTAGAAATGTTCCAAGCATAAACATATCCTAGTGACATTAGCCGAGTGTCACATGTTACTAAGTGGAGAGGCATATTCTATAACTTAATATGAGAAAATGTATCTCTAATGAGTGAAACACTAGTATTCATCATCTTTTTACATTAAGAAACAATAGTACATTTTAATAATAAAAATAATATACTTCAATAATAATTAACCTAAATCTAATTTTTAAGGTGAAAATATTTTCCCTGCATTTTGTAAGGAAGTAAGAAGTCACACTAAACCAACTAGGAAAGATAAGGTATATATTAACATAAAGTAAATGACAAACACACGATACACAGAGATTTTACCCTGCAAACCCAACCGGGAAAACTAGCATTACTTGAGCATCTTTCTCTCTTGTTGTCTTATTCATTCATTGAATAAAGAGTTAAATTACCAACCTTGGTATAAACCTGACACAGAATCACCATCATACTATCTTGATTTACATAAGAACAACCTTGCAGCCAAATCATCTTGCATATACATGATGTTCACTATCCTTATAAAGATTCATCTGAACTTCAACATAATACTATTAAAACATGCCTTATTTATAAGCTTTACATCATGAAAAACCCTAAATCATGGTGCCCAAAAATGGTTACAGATCCATGCAAATTATTGGCTACAATTCCATGAATCTCGGCATTATGTTATAGTAGACTTCTAGTCAGTTTACTAGTCGAATACCCTATCGACCTCTATTCGGTTGTCACTCGACCTCCTATCTCCTAAGCTTTCAACTTCCCATAAATCACTTCATCTTCGACTTCCTAGTTGATCATTTCGACCTCTCCTTAACCATTGACTCAACTCACTTGTCAGTTGACTTTTCACCGAGTTGATCCACCTCAACTAGATAGTCAGATGACTATTCTTTCACTACAAAGAATATAACAACCCAACATTCTCCCACTTTTTGTCTTCTTTTCTAGTAGAAGAGAACCTAAAATTATATTCACATACCCAGGGTAGCGATGCCCATTTCTTCTCTACACCTAGAGAACTTTATATTACTCATAGACTTGGTCAAAGAGCCTGCTATGTTTTTCAACGTGTCTATTATCTCTAGTAACACCTTGTTGTTTTCCACAATGTCTCTCATGAAATGGCATTATACATCAATATGATTCATCCTAGAATGGAAAGTTGGGTTCTTTACCAAGAATATTTCACTTTGACTATCTCAATTTATCTTCATAACTCTTAGCTCGAACCCGATATTTGAGCACAATCAATGAAACCATATTAATTCTTTGCTTCCATGAGTAGCTTCCATGTATTTAGCTTATGTTTTCAAAAAGGATATGACTTCCTATTTCTTAATCATCCAATTGATTTATCCACCAAATATATTGAACACATATCCATTGGTCGACCTTCGTCGATCTATATCTCTAGCCCAATCGACATCAGCAAAGCCATGTACATTTACTTCCCTATCACCTTAAGGTTTCCCTTGGTAGCATATAGCATTATATTTCGTGCCACACAAATACTTGAGCACTCTCTTGATATCAATCTAGTGCTCTTTACCAAGTGCCGACATGTATCTACTCAATACTCCCACTACATGAGCAATATCTAGTTGAGTGCATACCATCTCATAAATCGGACTACCAATGACACTAGCATAAGGAACATGTGCTATGTCCTCTATTTCTTCTTATGTATTTGGAAATTGTTCAATAGTTAGTTTTTCTCCCACAGGAATTGACACCTTGACTAAATATTTCTAAATTCCTAATCTCTTTTGATCTCCATTCCTAGAATGAAGTTCATTGCACTGAGCTCCTTCATGTCAAAATTGGAGGATAGCTAATTTTTCAACTCATTGATTGCGTCCATAATGTTCCCAACTAGAAACATGTCATAAACATACAAAGCTACATATATGAAATTCCCACCTTATTCCTTGTAATATACACAATGATCAACCTTACTTCTCACAAATCCTAAACTAAGGATGTAGGTGTCAAAATTCTGGTGCCACATCCTTGGTGATTGTTTTAGACCATAAAGGGATACATTCAATTTGCACACTAGATCTTTCTTTCCTTTTACTACAAATCCTTCAAGTTGTTTCATGTAGATTTCTTCTTCTAGGTCCCCATGTAGGAACATTGTCTTGACATCCATTTGTTCTATCTCAAGATAAAATGTTGTAGCTAGAGACATCAATACTCTAATAGAAGTGAATTTTGAAATAGGGGAAAAAATATCACCAAATTCGACTCCCTCAACTTGGGAATATTCTTTCGCTACCAGTCGAGATTTGAATTTCTTGACTTGACCTATTGCATTCAACATTTTCTTGAAAACCCACTTTCTACTGTCAAGTTTCCTTCCATTAGGTATCTCTACCAAATCCCATGTCTCATTCTTGGCAAAGATTCCATTTCTTCGATGTAACGTACTCAACCACCAAGGCCAGACCACATTACTTCAAATCACACTTCAAGATCTGATTTCAAATTCTGATAATAATTAATTCAAAAAGAAGCATTAAATAATGCAATAACCACACATGCAATAATCAAGATTCATGCTATACTTAAAAAGAATTCTTAAGCATGCCATGCACAACAATAAATAGAAAGAAGACACATTATAAATACATACATCAGAGATAATAATAATATACAACAAAATATAAATATACAAAAAACACATAGAGAAATTATCATTAACTAAATCATTCACCAATTGGATGAAAAACAAGGACGTTCCTCCAAACCATAAACATTGTTGTTCCAAATCTAAATAGAAAGTCATGCCCGAGCCATGGCTATGAATAAAAAATGATGGGTCCTAGGTCGAATCTACACATAACAATTAGCTAACATGCTCTCAAGTTTTCCCAACCACACAACAATCCTTATTTCCAGGTCTCTTCCCCTTTATCCTACATAACCCAAAAAAAAAACCCATTTCTCTTCCATGCAATCCCTCAGGTTGTTCCATTTATCTCTAGAGATCTAGTGCTATTGGTAAGGAAATATCAATGCTATAAATTTCAAGGATTCTCAGTTGGGACAATTATTTCATAACTTCCATCAATATCATGCATGCTGACATCCATTCCCTCTTGGAATGATCAGGAATTCCTCATAGTCATATAGAAATGGTTCACTACCTTCAACCATTCACTTCCATGCACAAACCAAGAGCACACGAATGAGAAAGAATGATGAAGACGAGTTATTGAATAACAATAAAACTGAAGCACCAAAATGAATGAGTGAAAGAGTGAACCCCCCAAACAACCCAAATATGGGTTTATATAATTACACAAACCAAGAACCACATGGCCTCCCCAAGAAGCCCATGTAACCACTTCCCCCAACTAAAAACAAGATGGGTGAATAAAATAATAATAAAATACTTATCCGCTTTAGCCCCTTTTTTTGTGGAATCATACCCCACTATCTCTTTTCCTTGTCTACATTGTAGCCAATGGTGTATTTTATTATTTCTAGGCACCTAAGCCTTTTGGCATACCAACCTACTAGCCTAAGTCAAATTTACATAATACATTCTAGTTCGTAGGGGTTAAAACTAGGGTGTTACATCCCCCTCTTATTATTTTTGGCACTTTCCTTTTTTAAAAACACCATACTGATGTTATTATCATCACAAAGTTAGGATCGTCGGTCTTTGATCTGCATAGGAAGTCCAACCAAATGATTATATACATAGAAAATCCAACCTAAAAAATGCATACATAAGCACTTTGACCCAAAACATGCAGAAGGATTTTACAATTTACATTTTTGGCAGTAGTTCCAACCATCAATATCTCATTCCCCATAAGCCTATGCAACCCAACGAAGTGTTCCCCCTTATCTTCTCTACAGTCCTTCAAGTTGTACCACTTCTCTTCAGGGCTTCAATGCAATAAAATAGGAATTCTTAGAGTTGTTTCCTGAGGAAATTGAGATGCAACAAGTCCACTAGAGTTTTATTTGTTCCTTTCCTTTGTCATTGAACTCAATTTTCTTCTAGTTCTCTTCTTCATGAGCTTCCATATTTAATATCCAACATCTTATCTGTATTACACACATATAGTCATCATAAGATATCGTTATAACAATTTTCAATCATAAATGTCAAATCTGTTTTATACAGAAAAATAGAATTTCCAAGCATGAGCTTCCTTCTCATAATTCATTTGGCTCTTGCAGAAGCAGGCATCAGTGTTTATTATATCTCATATAATTTCCATACCCAAGACCATTATTCCTGAAATTTTCTCAACCTTCACTCAACCGAATCAACTATTAGCATATCACAACAATTTTTAATTATAAATATCCAAATCTATTTTATACAGGAAAATAAAATTCCCCAGACATGAGGTTTTTTCTCATAATGTTTGTCTCTCGTAATAGTTCCATACTTGAGACCATTCTCCTTGAAATTTCCTCAATTTATATGCAACCAAAATGATTGTCGATAATTTTTAAGTTCCAATTTCCAAAACTATTTTATACAAAAAAATAAAATTTCCTAGCATGAGCTTCTATTCATAATGTTTGGATCTTACAACAGTAGATACCGGTCTTCCTTATAGTCATACCTTATTTCCATATCTAAGACTACTCCACCTGCAATTTTCCTCAAATTTCACTCAACCAAACAAACTATCAGTATCATGCACATTATCATCCTATCTTTGTAACATTTTCAACAACTCAAAAAGTGATATAAGAATTGTAACAAACTAACAACTCAATCACCTTTAGCTAGTATTCACATTAAATTTAATGTAACTATCCATCACTTTTCATTTTTGAGACCACATGGTTTTCATAATACAACAAATAATTACCAACAAAGCATCAATGTGCCAATACCCATGGCCACATGTATACAATGCATCTCTACATTCACTACTTAATACCACATATCTATGTCATGCATTCCACCATGTTGAGTTTGGAGGTTTGGCCAACGCCTCAACACATCATTCGAACTCTTCCCAATACTTCTTGACTATTTGGATACCCTCCTCTTCCACCCATACACAACATGAGGAAACATAGTTCCTAATTTCTCTTCAGTGCTAGAAAAGAGGTTGCAGTCCAAACATTAGCTATACAAGGGAAACCATTGAGCACTCACACAATGCTATAGACTTTCCATATCCAACCATCTCATGGTCTCACACATGACTGGCTCTATGGTTATTCATTGCTATAGTAGGAGTATGTCTCCTAATTTGACTTGGTTATGATCCCATATCCAATTATAACACGATATGAAACTAAATTTTATCTAAATGCATTCTATCATCAACAACATTTATATAATCTAGGCCTTTCGCCATCACATATCAATTTAAATCTTGAAAAATTAACTAAGGGGATTTTTACCTCAGTTTACTTCAACATTTATGCCTAGGAAGAAACCAAATGCATTTTTTCATGGTTGTGATCAACTTGCTACCTAATTATATGGTATTTGTAGATGATCACATGCTTCTTGCTCCATCCTTTTGATCACCATTTCTTCCACCCTCATGGGTCCTCACATAGATGGAAGTCATAAGAAACAACAACATCCACATCTTTAACTATGATATATCATTTTTCCTAAATACATAATCCATCATTAGATATACTCAATTGCCATAACATATTTATTGTATGTATATAACAACAAACTATTCTAAGTCCACAAGCATGCCATATGCATATCCAAGCATGTACATATGCACAAATTCACATCCATATGCACCAAGAATTTATTGTGAGCATGCCTACTAATGCATATGCATTCTAACTTCTTTATATGCATCATGCACTCTAGTGCATTTTTTTTTTCAGTTCACTTATTTATTTATTTATGTTGTAGCTAGTTGTCCTTGAATTTCTTCAAATCCTTGTTGTCTTGTGTGCTCCCATTCTGTTGATCTGCACTATCGTTCCCTAGTATGAACACTTTCTAGACAAGTTCCACTTGGTCATTATGCAATCCAACCAATGTGTTCTATTTGCAATAACATCACTTAGGAAGACATATCCAAACCTTACCTTTATGAATCATTACAAAACCTTGGAATGTGGTAGCTTAGAACATTCCATCCCTCTACTACTACAACATCCTTGAATCAACTTAACCATTCTCATTCCACATCCCTACTATTTCTTCTAGTTGTCCATTGGATCTCCCAATTTTGGGAATAGTTCTCAACACTTCAATTAAAAATTCCTTATGAAGCCATACTTTTACCAATGGAAGTCTATTTCCATTTAGTGGGACTTTTCAAGTAAAAAAACCTTCATTATTCTATTCCTGAGTTCTCTACGTTGGTATCACACTTCCACTCTGAACTCTAATATCAAGAGTGTCTTCCTTGCTATCAGTAGTTTTAGACAAGGTAGTTAATTCATAGCTAGAAAATACTTCACAGGAACTCTTGTGCTCCAAACATAGAGATGATTCACACTTCACCTCGTAAGCTACTTTTTCACTTTTTCATCAAGCTTACAACTATCTACATATCCTTCAATGATATGGAGTATTGATTTTCCTTTCTATGCCCATTAATGACATTCTTCACCTGTTGTCTTCATGTCCTATATGAGGCTTCTTGTTGTTGTGCCTGTAAGTCATTCATATTTTGTAGCAGTTGACTAATAATTCTTTTTGTTCCACTCTTCTGAGTTCTTTATCCTTTTCTCATTACTTTCCATGTAGCTCTTTATTACCTCAACCAACTTCTACAAGCTCTATCATACTTCCATGACTTTGATATCCAATTCTATACTTGAATTTATTTGATTATACCTCTAATTATGCAAAGAGTGCAAACAACCATTTTTGTTAGAATTATACATTATAGAAATGTGTCAATTATTGCTACAGGTCCTTTTTCCACTCAACTCATGAAGAATTATATCATAATTATCCAAATTCTAATAATTCTAGGTTATTATTCTACGAATCATATTTCCAATGACTATGCTTATGCCTCATTTCAATCTTTGAGCTAAAAGCTATGGCTTCATGAAAAATCCATTTTCACCCCATTTGTGCATTTTCTCCACTAGTGTAATTTTATTGAAAAACCAATTTCTATTAACTACAAAAGAAAATATGTCAGGAAATAGAGAAAAAATTATATGATAAATAGATAAAAATAATGACAAGGAATTCATGACAACTCTCATATCTTGAATTTGATACTCCAGTAAAAAACAATGACAATCTGGAAATGACAACTTTGTCATTTTCCACAAATTTTTTAGACTCTGAATTTTTGTCAAAATTGGCTCTCTCAATATGTGCACTTATGGAAAATTTTCACTAAACCAAAGTTGTTTCTCTTAATGATTATATAAAATGTTGAGTAAATACAATTTTCCAATTTTGTGATCTACAGTCACTTTTCCTCTAAAAATCTAAAAAATCCCCAAAAAGTGGCCCAAAATACTAGATTTCGGTCTTTTTCAGCATACCCATTCCAATCCCCTTGGATTTTATTCAATTTAATCATGGGTTATTTCCATGTCTTGTTTATATACTCTCTCCAAGAATTTCAGCATAATATGGATCTATGCCAATGATCTGAACCCAGATCTTTAAAAACCACTATTTTGTATTTTTTGACAAATCTAAGCAAAAATAAACCATGAACCTCTCTAGCACTTTTGTATATCTCCTCTCTGTGGAAAAGAATCAAAAGTTTCATCTCAATATGACTTAATATGCTCTGGTTATGGCCAAAATAATAATTCTTGTCTATGTGAATATGCATTTTCAATCTCAAATAAGAAGAAATATAGACTGTTGATCTTCTTAAATTACTAACTCAATCATCAACCATTGACCCTTCTCCTTGGAAACCAATTGCATTGCGTATCTAAACTGACCAACCCAACCATCGACCATTGGACTTCGATGATTTCCATTTGTCTTAATGAAACACCTTACCGATCCTGTCGACCTAACCATCCACCATCGACTGTCATTCATCGATCATTCCTATTGACTGATGTAGACATTCCTCTAATTCAGTCGACCCGACCACTGACCACTTTTGTTTACTATAGAAACACTTCTCTAATTCAACCGACCCGAATGTTGGCCATCAACTACTATTGTTGAATGACGTGTCTTGACACATGGATGGTGATATGACATGACACATATACTTTAACATGGAAATCTGGATAACATGGAATGACATGTTTGTTGATACTGAGAGGGGGGTGAATCAGTATCCAGTACAATTTAAAAACCTTTTTCAACTTATACTTAAACCATTCAATTATATCCAATGAGCAATGAGTAATAGTATAAGAGTTACACCAATACACCACAATACACCATGCACAATATATGAGAAATAATCAATAGTTTTTGTTCAAGGGAAGTAATGACTTCCAAAG
>ML777185.1:968689-984113 GCA_009831015.1 Picea engelmannii
CACTTATTGCCTACACAGATGCAGATTGGGCAGGTTGTATTGATGACCGACGAAGCACCAGTGGAGCAGTGTTCTACTTAGGTGAGTGTTTGGTATCATGGCTAAGCAAGAAACAATCATCAGTATCTCTATCTACAGCCGAGGTAGAGTATATTGTAGCAGCAACATGTTGTACACAGGTTCTTTGGATGAAACAAACTTTGACAGATATACAGGTTGCGTATGATGAGCCCATTCCAATATATTTTGATAATACAAGTGCCATCAGTATCTCAAAAAACTTGGTGATGCACTCCAAGACTAAGCACATTCCAATCAAGTATCACTTTCTATAGGAAAAGGTTGCAGAAAAGAACATCAGAGTGGAGTATGTGGGCACAAAAGAACAAGTGGTAGACATCTTTACAAAACCGCTTCCATGGGAAGCCTTTCAATATCTTCGCCAAAGACTTGGAGTTATTTCTACTCCAAAAATGAATTCTTTTTGAATGCTTATCTTATATGTCTTAGATGTACACGAGGAAGCACCATAAGAGGACAATCTATTAGGGGGAGCAACCTCGGATGGAAAGATACCTTTGCCATTGATGACAAAGGGGGAGAGATTTATCAGATGCAGAGGACAGAGGCATGGTTCCAGGAGGAGCAGATTTATTAGATGAAGAGGGCAAAGGTGTGGTTCCAAGGGGAGAATGAGTGATATGATTTCAGTGTTTCATCAGAGTGTTTCCATCAATGCCAAAGGGGGAGATTGTTGATTAAGGCTGGCTGTCATTGATGTCAACCCTTGAAGAAAGACCCATAGCACAAAGGTTTGGGTAATGGTCCCAATATTGTTTGATGTAAATATTACTCATTATTTTTTTGTCATTGTTGATAAGAAGTAAATATGGATGAACTCCAAAGTGGTCCCCTTATGGTGAAATCTCTCACGGGAAGACACTTTGTGGAGTAAGAGAACCCATGCTTAATTGTGGAATAATGAGATGAAGGAAAGTGAATTTGTTAGGGAAATTATCCTAGATGGATAGTTCTTTTCATGTCATTTCTGGTGGTATGTGAAACGTCACATAATTCCTCATGGTTAGAGAGTTACGACCATGAGAATTTGGAGACCCCAGGTTTGGGTAATGGACCCAAGTTTGTTTGATGGGTAACAATATGACTTATGATATATTTTTATATAATACTATTCTATATGGATAGTACATGTCATGACATTTCTGGTGGTATGTATAATGTCACATAACTCCTCACGGTTTGAGAGTTATGGCCTTACGAAGTTGGAGGACCCTCATATGTCATCTAGAAGCCCCAAAAGGTCAAAGTAATCAAAGTGGTTTAAGAGATTTTAAAAGGTAAATAATGAATTGAAGTGATGAGTATATTATAATTCAAAGTGAACACAAAATAAATTATTTCAATAATAAATTTAATGGAGAAATTAGAAGTGGACCCAATCCTAAAATAAGGAAAGTGGGCCAAGTGACCTAGAAGATGTTTTTAAGGAAGCTACTTGGAGAGTGTAAATAAGAGGCAAGGCCCTCTCATTTGAAACACACTTGAGCATATTGAATATCTATATGTGTCTGAGGTAATCAAGGATATCTAAACCGGAATTCTGAGTGAAGGTGAAGAAAAGAAGGCCGAAATGCAAGGACAGATAAATTCTTTTGATGGTGCTTTCTAAGGTATGTTATTTACAGGTCATCTCACCATTTTCACTATAATTTTTTTTCTATAATGATTCAGACCATGAAATTTCTATTCAAGTGAGAAAACATATCCAAGTATCTATGGTAAAAAATTACGCTTGTGGGTCATTTTATTTTGGGAGTTACACTCCGTGGAAAATAGGATTTGTGGCCAGTCCTGAAACTAGTCAAAATCAGGTGTTTCAGGTAACATCATCATAAATTATTCATAACACATACAAATTCAGTGAGACAAAATGTGGTGGTTAGGGGACAGCCTTTAGTATGTTTTGTAACATTTTTAGATCAATTCATCAAATATTTTTGGCGGGGCACACTCTACAAGGTCGCTCTCTAGAATAAGCCAGAATTCAGCAAGGTATGCCATTTTTTCTATAACTCCTTTTATGAGAGGTTCCAAGTAGTGAAACTTGGAGGAATTGCATAAAACACACTGAAGAACATTGTGTATCAATTTCATATCTTTATACATTACATGTTCAATGTTATGATTACTTCAAGTTAGGGTTGATGACTAATCCAAAACTAGGCAGGTGAGACTAAAGAAAAGTTTGATGAAAATGCTAGTCTCTTATTTTTAAAGTTAGGGAAGGTTTGTAGGAATGTGATCATATATACCAGGTCTATTATAGAGCTACAAATCATATTTGGATGATGAAATTGATGATGGCTTTTGGTTGTGGTACATGTTGAGTACATGGTTGAGACAAGTAGTTGATGAGTTGACGCACACACATGAGGTGTATAGTTGATGATGTTGGTACATATTGACGAGTCATATTTGATGAGTAGTTGACACATTATTGGTACATACTTGGTACATGGTTGGATGCTCTTTTTTATGGTACAGGTTGATTACAAGTTGGTGCATGGTTGATGCACTTGTTTATGGTATAGGTTGATTATAGGTTGAGGTACAGGTTGATGCATGGTTGATGCATGGTTTAGATTTATTGGTATAGGTTTACAGCGGTATATCTCATAGTGATAGTGTGACAGTGGTTCCATCATTCTACTTCTACTTCAGGGTGGTAGGATGGGGCAAGGACAGGTGGCTGTAGCCACCTTCCGGTTGTAGCCAGAGAACATTGGGGGTTGTAGCCTCCTTCTGGTTGTAGCCAGAGATTTGAGGAGTTGGAGCTTCCCTCAGGTTGTAGCCTGAGAAACTAGGGGGTTGGAGTCTCCTTCCAGTTGCAGCTGGAAAACAAAGGAAGTTGGTGCTTCTAATGAATGTAATTCTTCAAGACATATAAGAAAAAACATTCTGTCATTTTCTCCCGATTTGGGTTTCCACATAAAACACTGGTGTATTGTGTATGTGTGTGATTGTTTATTTCTTACTACTCATTATTGGATAATAATTCTACATTGATATAACATTTGAAGAAAAAGGATTATAATTACACTATTACTGATTCACCCCCCCTCTCAATAATCCAATAGTTTCTCGATTTTCTTTTCTTTCAACAAGTTAAAGTTATTTATAAGTGCTTACTTTATCAACAATACATGAAAAATAAAAAACAAAACATAGAAAAACATATTACACCATAAGTTTTACGTGGAAACCCAATGCGGGAGAAAACAACAAAACACATTTCTTTATGTTATTTTGCAAACACCAACTTACAATTTATAATTATTTAGTTTGAGAGGCACCCACCTGTCGCACATGAGGACACCAATTCTCTCATGCACCAACCTATCGCAAACAATGAGGATACTAATCCTCTCAAGCACCAGTATTGTCACAGATAATGAGGACACTGATCCTCTTAGGCATCAACCTATTGTGGATAATGAGGACACCAATCCTCAGTGAGCTTCAACTCACCCTGGAACAACCCTGCCACCCTAAATTCAGTTTTAATAAAAATATTCTTACAAAACTGAACCTTTATCTAAAAAAATTAATCTGATATGTCACAATTTCAGTTTTGTTGAACAATTACAGGTCCTTTTTCTTTTCTTTTCTTTAACACATTACTCGAACACAATGCATCCTTATTTATAATGTTTTTTCCTGAGTTCCCATTCTTGTATGTGGACACATAACAATTACATTGTGGACATATTTTTACCAGATCTAAGTCCCTTCAGTTACACTTTTTTCTAAGTAAAGTATGTAGACGCATGACAATTATATTGTGGATAAATACTGACCAGATCAAGATATAGTTTTAGATGGAAATTCTTTGACTAAATCAAACATACCAAATCTTCTTACGAATGAGCTCTAGCTCATCTCTAGCAATATAACTTAGTCTTATTAGAGAATCTACTAATGAATGATGCAACAAATCACATTCTGGTATATTGAGAACCTGTCGTGCAAATAGAATAAGATCCCAAGGTTTAAGTCACAAGTTGTCATCTTGTCACACTTTCCCTCCAGTGTGCTCACCTAGTGGCTCTGTTCATCCTGTTTCATTCCACTCTATCCCTTGTCACATAGGCTCCATTTCTTCACACTTTACTATGCCATTTGTTGCACTTCCTCAAGGCACCCTTCAAATTTTCTTTTGCACAATCTTCCACACAATCCATCATAGTCCACTCCGTGTTGCAACTTCCACATATTTCATCGCAATCCACTCCATCACACTAGCTTCATCTCGACCCAAAGGTCATTGTTCATCGACGCTTGCAAAGGTTATTCAACTATGTTTTCTTCGATTTCACTTCACACATTCCTTCCAATATTCTCTTTGCAAAGGTCATCTCTATGCCTTCCAATCTTCCTCTGCATTTCTATTTACCTTTCATGCACTTCCACTGCTTTTGAGACATATTTTCTTGTGCACCATGTACATTACTTATTTGACATAAATGACAACATATGCACAACACAAAAAAATTCAATTTGATATGAATTTTTTTTTTCTCATAGCTAACATTACTCTATTGTAACTTATTCCAAACCTACTCATGAATCTCATGCATTCTCTATGGAAAACTATCTTCATCAATGCTCATTTTATTCTCGAATTTCGACAACCTAATTAAATCTATAACAAATTTGTAGAAATTACATTAACTACTTGAAATGAAATTCAACCAATGGGTCAATTCATTAAAGTATTGTAAGAAAATTCATCTTCGGCTATAGGAAAATCACATTGACCCAGTTTCTCTCTAATCAAATTTCTCAACAAGTTTCCTAGACTTTGGCTACCTACCTCCATTAGACCATTTTCTTGCAAATGATACATTGAGTTGTACTGCAAATTGGAACCCATGTTCTTCCAAAGAGTTGTAACATCCTCACTTTCAAACCCCAAACTAGCGATGTATATTATAAATGTAGTACATGGTCGAGACCCAAGTGATGTATATTGTAAATGCAGTATGTGACCGAGAGATAAAACGATGTAATATGTAAACTGAATATAATGGATAAAATGTATCACCATTTGCAGATGGACATGGATGAATATTTGGGGGCTAAGTATCCACTAGAGAGGGAAGGGATCCAAGGGGGAGAGTTCACCCATGTCTATTTAAACTAAAACCCATTTATTATTTCTTTCAAAATTATCCTTACCATGAACCTTCCATTAGTTGTTGAGTGTTCTAGAGCCCAATCACTAAATTCATGTAAGAGCGTGGGTGTGAGATTCAAATCCCATAGTTATTTAGAGAATGGGGGTTGAGTACAAGTATATTGGGGAAGAGTGCAGGTCAATCAAGAAAGAGAAGGGGAGGAAATTCGTATGGGTAGGAGAACAAAATTATGCATTCACGTTTTTGGAGAGAGAGTTGTTTTACATGGAGTTTTCTTGCCAACAATGGAGTTTTGAGTGTTGAAGCTTGAAGGTAGCTTTTGTGGGCATGTTTGGTAGATATTTGGAGTTGTAATTTCATGGAGAAAGAGGCTGTGATCATGTGAGTGATTTTCTATTTGAAATTCATCCAAGGAGGCATGCGTTTTGCTATTGGGAGAATTCATGTTGCAACTATATAATTTCTAAGGTCCCAAAAAGTATAATTCTTTCCCAACCTTTGCTGGAATCCCCAGAGGGGAGTGGAAAGGCCCGAGTTATTTTGAGAAGTGAAAGGGGATTCCATCCATAGGTTTGTGTAGGTTGAGGGGAAGAGATATGGTGGATTGGAATTAGTTGTGAGTTGATTGTTGAGAAGGGAAAATTAGCCATCCTTAGGGACCACCATCTCTTTTGAATTCATAGTCCCAGCTCGGGGGTGTCTTGTTGTTGAGAACTCAAACAAAAAGGCTACAGTTCGGAGGAACTTCCTCCCTCTGTAGTAGGTTGCACATTTTATAACATAAGTGTTGTTATTTGTTGTGCTTATGCATGCATAATGATAATATAGTTCTTATGCAATTTACTCTGAATCATATTTGGTTAATATTGTTTGTTGGGAGAAAAATGATGCATTTAAATCCTTAGCGTTGTTGTACATTATTTAGTTGTTTCTATGCACAATTAATCAATTATATTTACATTTTAAAGAAACATAGACAATTATATGCATATGAATTCCATGTTGTGGGTTATTTCCACATTTAGAGTGAGTATCAAAATTTGTTGTTGGTTCATTTTAGCAGTGACGTGACTTAGCTAGGGGATACGTACATTACAGAGTGGTATCAAAGCTTTTGGTTCAACACTAGACCCATATGGGCCAAGAACCAATGAAAATTTGGATAAATTTGTTGTTATAGACTTTGGTCTCAGCAAATTGAGGAAAAATGGTGGAAAACCATAATGAAAATCCCAAAATTCATGGGAAAAATAGAGATTTAGTTTCGTCAACAATGTCTGAGATGCTTAATTGTATTAATTGGACAGATTGTTGAGTTAAATTTTACTTGCAAGGTTGAAAATTCACGTTTTAATGGAGGTCGATGGGGCTAGCAGTGTTCAATGAATCAACGATCGAAATGATGTTTGATATTGATATCAATGACCTAGATTCATTGTGATAAAATTTTAAAATTTATAATGTTTCTAAGTTTGGAAAGGTTTCTAGTTCGACGACTGAGATTCAATTTTAGCAATTGGGAAAAGGAGACAAATCGTCAACCTAGATTCATCGAGGAATTTGGACAAAGTTTTGAAGTGTTGAAATTCTTTAACAAAATTTGTCAATCGTCGATGATCGAGCATGGATAGATTTGAGAAAACTATTGGAAAACCAATGGTTGAGATCATTTCAATATAGAAGATCAATAGCCAAGATTCATCTTGGTTTTCATAACAAAATTGTAAGTGTTGGAGTTCGCCAACAAAAATCATCGATGGTTGATAATCGGGGATCGAAAAAACTAGCGAGAAGTTTCATGTGTTTGAAGGAAATCTATGATCGTCGATGGTAGATGATCGGGAATCAACATATTTACTGGAGTATTTTAAGTCTTCCAAGAGAATTGGTTGATCACCAATGGTCAATGATTGGGCATCGAAAAATTTAGCAAAGTGTTTTAAGTCTTTCAAGAGAAGTGGTAGATCATCGATGAAGGAAAAGAGGACAATGACATCATTATCTACATGTCATTCCATGTCAACATTCACATGCCATTCCATGTCATCCAAGTTGATATCTCAGAGTGACATGCCATGCTACATTATCATATATGTGCCATGCCACTTCAACATCTACATATAATTCCACATCAACATAGTTTCCATGTTAGTAGAGAGATAGTTGATGGATGATGATCGTGCATTGGAGATGGTCGATGGTCGATGATCAAGTGTCGGGCAGATTTGTGGGAATTTTTGGTTTTCCAAGAAAATTATCCAATGTTTGATGATTGAGCATCAGGGATATTCGTGAGAAGTTTTGGTTCACAAAGAGAAATGGTCGATGGTCGATGGTCGATGAATGAGCATTGGGGAGATCGATGGGAAAGTTTGTTTTACAATAAGAAATCATTGATCGTTGATCATTGACAAAGAGACGATAAAAGGTATATATTTAATTGTTTTGAGATTGATGGATTAGATTTAAAAGACTATTACAGTAGTAAAACAATCGAATGTTTAAGATTTGTTTGGGTTTTTGAAGGTCACGAACTTGCAGGGCAATTTTGAGGCCCTAAATGATGTTTTTAATAAATTGAAACCCATAAGAATAGATTGTATAAAGGCACATTGTGTCCCTACAACTTAAATAAAATAAGTCAGAGAGATGTTTCCAATGAGCTATTTCAAGCACAAAACAGAGCTCATATGACAAAGTTGTGACTAAAATAGTTGAGGTAAAATTTTGACACCAAATTACTTCTAGAGATCATAACTCCTTACTCAGAGGTCTGTTTGAGGAACAAGAGTAGTATGTGGAAATATTATGATCCATAGAATACAATCATGTAGACAAATTCAAGATATGGGTATGTAAACATGTGCAAGAAGAGAAATAAGACCCTTGTACCATACATAGATAAATTGGAAAAAATAGTGAAATCTTCTTTGGAACATAACTTTCATCTTAGATATCGGATTTGAAAAAATGAATAGTCACTGCAAAATTATTGATGGGGTGATCCAGGTGGATATCGGTGGCCACCCACCTTTTCCAACTGGCTAAAAAACAATTTTATGACAATTTTGGCAATTTACTATTTTTAGTAGTTTTAACTTCCAAGGCCATTTTGAGGGACTAAATGAAGTTTTTTCAGGATCGAGCTTCTCAATGATAGAAAAAGGAATGATTGAGCCCCCCAAATAAATATCCTTGATGATACATTTCCAATGGGCTATCATACACCTAAAATAGATATTGTGTGCAAAAGTTACAACCCCAGGAAGTTGATGTACTAACTTACCCAAACGGGGCCCACATGACTTTTGGCGCTTCATCTCCTAGGGTTAGGTTTTTGGATGTCTAGGGTTTTTGGAATTCCTATTTATTGTAAAAATTCCTTCAAAGCCTCATTGTAATCATCTTCTTGCAAATGAGCACAACCGTCACATCTCTTCTCAGAGATAAGCCACTACCATTCCAACAAGCTTGTTTCCGCTGCATTTTACAGTTTCAGCTTATTTCCTTATTGAATAGAAAACCAATTTTATTGTATCTCTGTTATTTTTTATTAAACACCTATTAATAATCTGTAGTCATTTTGTTCTTCTCATAAAATTTGGATTAGTGGTATCAAAGAGGTCTTCTCCTTATCATCTTAACGCATGTCCCCAATGAGGTTAGAGTACAAAGAGTTGGGTCTCGAGCTTGTTTCTCTTGAGGAAAAAAGATCTTGCACTCCCAAGTGACCTCTCATGGGAGGAGAAAAGAAAGATGACAGGTTATGATATCCTTTCAAACTGTTGATTGAGGAATCCCTCACACAAAAAAGGAACGAGATGATGGATAGTTTCGCACAAATCCTTCGGTGGCTACCAACATGCAACACATATTCTTCAAGCAGAGGTGCCACCCCCTTCAAGGTACAAATAAACTTCGATATTTATATATTTGAAGGTCATATAGATGCAGATGCTATAGAAAAGTGGTTGAATATACTAGAAGGGTATTTTTCTTTCCATAACTTTTCGAATAGATAAAATATTACGTTTGCACTCCTCAAAGTTGTTCCCCGTGTCAAAGATTGGTGGGAAACTTTCTGTGAGAAAAGGGAAATAGAGAAACCCTAATAATTTACAGTCACGACCACCTGGGAATCCTTCAGGGATGATATGAAGGAACAATAATACCTTGTCATAAATTATGATGACTTGTATACCAAATGGACCACACTGTGCCAAGAAAGAGACCAAGCAGTGTCAGATTTCACAAATATCTTTCATACCTTGTGCACCAAGTTGGGTATCAAAGATTCAGAGAGAGATCTAGTGCTCAAGTATTGTGGCTCTTTGCATAGATACATCCAGAGAAAAATGGAATTTTTGGACATCTCATCCTTGGGTGCGGCCTACCGATATGCTGTCAAAATCGAACAGAAGATCAAACAAAAGATGCAACAATTTGGGCCTGGGAACCCCTCACAACAAAATCCAGGAAAGTGCGGCCCTAACCCATAGAACAAAGGAAAGAGAAAATATGGATAATATAAGGACAACCAGTCCAAGCCATAAGAAAATAAGGACATGGGAAAGACAAAGAAAGATACCAGGAAGTGGTGCGACTTCCATAAGAGACCTTGGCATAACACTGCTGACTACCTCTCAAAGAAGTCATTGGTGGCTAAAGTGAAAGCCTCTGAATTAGATACAGGTTTAGACTCTGAGCTAGAACCAGAAAGGGGAAGACATATCATTGACATGGAACCCAGTGCCACTGTTTCTACCACCAAGCTCCAGCCTGGTGAACCAGATGAGATAGAAGAAGGAGAATGCCTCTTCCATTCACAGATGTGGGTAAAATGCACCCTGCTACACTTTATCATGGATATCAATAGATAGAAGAACCTCATCTTAGTAGAGGTCATCAAGCGGCTGGCCCTACTGACAACATCGTACCCACGACCCTACACCATTGGATGGCTCCGACAAGGAAGCGATCTTTGTGTCAGCCAACAATGTCGACTGTCGTATGGAATCAAGACCTTCAAAGACAAGGTATTGTGTGATGTTTCTCCTCTCGAAGATCATGATATTATTTTGGGCCAACATTATTTATGGAAACATCATGTTGTATATGAGTCTAGGCCTCGTAATGTTATTATTACTTTGAATAGGAAATTGTACAGGATACCTGAGGCAGTCCCACCTAGTGCTATTTCCTTGATCTCTACTATGAAATGCAGGAAGGTCGTATCTTAGACAGGGAAGTTTGTCTTCTTCATGATTCACTCTCAGAATAAGAGAAAGAGCATAGCCACATCCAGGGTCTCTACGACCGACCTCTCCACACAGAAGAAGCAAGTAGATAAGGTCATGGAAAAATACTCAGATATCTTCTCCTCACCTATCGGGGTACCTCTGCACTACCAGGTCAAGCACCCCATCGATTTGACACTCGATGCACCACTTCCCAATGGGCCAGTCTATCGCCTCTCTCTATTAGAGAATGAGGAGATCAAGCGGCATATCCAAGAAGTGCTCCACAAGGGGCACATCTGTCCCAGTACATCACCTTGCGGGAGCCCAATCATGTTGGTACAAAAGAAAGATGGAACCTGGCGACCCTACATTGATTACCAAGATCTGAATAGAATCACAGTCAGAAACTGGTACCTGATTCCCCGAATCGAAAACCTTCTTGATCAATTCATGGGGGACAAATACTTTAGTAAGATTGATCTGAAATCTGGATACCACCAGGTCCCGATAGAATAGACAGATGTATGGAAAACTACCTTCAAGTCAAATGAAGGCCTTTTTCAATGGTTGGTCATGCCCTTTGGTTTGAAAAATGCTCTAGCCACTTTCATGAGGATGATGAACGATATTGTGCAACCATTCAACAATACTTTTGTAGTGTTGTATCTTGATGAAATTATCATTTACAACAAGACTTGGGCCGAACATTTGCAGCATATTCAACAGGTTTTGCACACCCTGCGGAAGCACAAGTTATATGACAACTTGGAAAAATGATCCTTTGGCATGGATAGGGTCCATTATCTGGGCTACATAATTGATCAGCATGGCGTACATGTGAATCCAACCAAGATCCAAGTCCTTCGTGACTAGCCAAAACCAACCACACTCACTGAGCTTTGGAGCTTCTTGGGCCTTACCAATTTCTACCATAGATTCGTGTTGGGATTCTCCCATATTGCATGGTCCCTCAGCCGAATAATGAGGGGTGGTGGTAAGGAGAAATTTGCGTGGGGCCAGTCCCAAAAATAAGCGTTTGTTGATTTGAAGCAATTCTTGTGCTCAGCCCCAATACTTTCACTACCAGACCTGCAACATCCCTTTGAGATTGAGACATATGCTTCAAACTATGCAGTGGGTGTCATTCTCAATCAGCACTGGCACCTCGTGGCCTATCATAGTGAGACACTATAAGATGTTGTTTGTAAGTACCCTACTCACGACAAAGAAATGTACTCCATTGTGAAAGCCTACCACCAGTGGAGACATTACATTATTGGGAAGGAGATAGTCATCCACACTGATCATAAGCCATTGCAATTCATCCAGACACAAGGAAAATTGCAGAATGATCACCATCAAAAGTGGTCCACATACTTGCAACAATTCAACCTCAACATCAAGTATAAAACATGAAGCACCAATCGCGTCATTGATTGCCTTAGTAGACCACCAATCATGGCACTCACCATGGTGCTAGATTCCTATGGCCATGAGACCTATGGATGGCCCCAAATCTATGAGATAGACCCAGACTTCACCACCACCTACCAAATGTTAGGTGCAAATGCATTTTTCGATAATTTCCATATTCAAGATGGGTTGTTGAGTCGTATGGGCCATATTTGTGTTCCATCAAGAGAGTGAATGAAGCTGATATGGGAATCCCACTACAATCAGCTGGAAAGACACTTCGATGTCAAAAAGTCGGTGGTGATGCTACATAAACATTTCTACTGGCTGAAGCTTCGACACAAGGTCAAGAAGTATATCAGGTCCTGCACTACCTGAGCTATTGCCAAATCGACCACTAAGAAATTGTGCCTATACACCCCTCTTCCTACTCCTGATAGGCCATGGGAATCCATCTCAATGGACTATATGTCGGGCCTCCCATCCACCAAGCAGGGAAATGACTGTGTTTTTGTGGTTGTTGATCACTTTTCTAAGATCGTGATTCTGGTTTCCTACAAGAAGAACACCACAACAGAGGCCACTGCCAAGATCTTCTTTGAACGAGTCTGGTTACATTTTGGAATCCCACAAACCATTGTCTTAGACTAGGACAACCAATTTCTCAGCACATTCTGGTCGAGCCTCTGGTCACTGCTGGACACCAAGCTCACCAAATCCACAACCTTCCACCCCTAGACATATGACCAAACCGAGGTCGTAAATCGAATGATTGTGCATATCCTTCGCATGTATAATTCAAATAAACCTCACACATGGGATGAGAGCCTTCCCTATGTCCAACATAGCTACAACCGATCCCTGCATATCTCAACTGACCACAGCCCCTTTCAGGTGGGGTTGGGATTCCAACCATTGGGTCCCATAGATGTTGCACTTCCCCTTGCGGTCACCTCGACCGACTCATCTCCTGCTCCAACTTAAGCTAACAAAGCCACCCAATTCATCGAACGGATCCAACACATTCTCCAATAGGTTCAGGATATCCTATAGAAGTCCAATAACAAGTACACGCAATGCCATGATCAACATCGAGTGCCACATAAGTTTTTGGTGGGCGAAAAATTTTGGTTGCACTTGTAGAAAGAACACCTTACAGGACCCCATAGGAAGCTTATACCACTCCGTTATGGGCCGTACACCATCACCAAGTTCATGGGGGATAATTATTTTGAGCTCAACATTCCTCCTTTTCTTGGCCTGCACCCAGTGTTCAACGTGGATCTCCTTCGCCCTTATTTCCCACCATTATTGGACACCTCAGACGTAACAGAGTAGCTGACACCAATAGAGATCAACCCTAACTGCATAGAACATGCATCCAATGATCATATTGTCGACACAAATATCAAGGGCACTCGATAATAAAGGATTCAACTTTATCTCGTCGTCAAAGAAGGGCAGCTCCTGCACCAAGGCAAGTGGCTCACTCGAGGCCAAATTTAGTATAAATTTCCTCATTTGATGGGGGAACTCAATGAAATGGAGACCATTTATTCCTAATGAGGGAGTATTGATCCAGGTGGATATCAATGGCAACCCACCTATCCAATTAGCTCCAAACATTTTTTTGACAATTTTGGCAATTTACTATTTTTAGCAGTTTTAACTTCTGGGACCATTTTGAGGGCCTAAATGAAGGCTTTTAGAGATCAAGCTTCTTAATGATAGTCAAAGGCATAGTTGAGTCTCCAAAATGAATATCCTCGATGATACCTTTCCAATGAGCTATCATACACCTAAAACAAAGATCGTATGCAAAAGTTACGATCCGAGGAAGTTGATGTACTAACTTACCCAGACTGGGCCCACATGACTTTTGGCGCTTCATCTCCTAGAGTTAGATTTTTGGATGTGTAGGGTTTTTGGAATTCCTGTTTATTTTAAAAACACCTTCATATCCTCATTGTAATTATCTTCTTATGAATGAGTGCAACTGTCACATCTCTTCTCAGAGATAAGCCACCACCATTCCAGCAAGCTTGTTTCCCCTGCATTTTACAGTTTCAACTTATTTCCTTATTGAATAGAAAACTAGTTTTACTGTATATCTGTTATTTTTTATTAATCATCTATTAATAATCTGTAGTCATTTCATTCTTCTCATAAAATATGGATCATGGGGATAAAACATCTATCAACCCATAATTTTTATTTTGGAAATAAAATGTATTAGGAAGTGATAGAAGGTAATTTTGTAGCAGCAAAAGAGTGGAAATTGCAACTTGTAAATGTTGTATCTTTTCTCTTAGAACTCAGAATGAGGCGTTTGTACAACCGTTGGAAATTTTTTGTAGAGAAGAATGAATTTAAGAAATCATATTTTGGAACAGTGCATTAATTTTCTTCGTAATTTAAAATGAATAATAACTTGTAATCTAATTAATAAATATTTTGCAATATGCTTAATTCTAAAAAAAATTATTGCATGCACATTCTTGCATAATTAAAGATACATAACTTAGTTCCTATATGAGAACTAAAGACATGTATGATGCACAAGGGTCTTAAATCCATGAAGAATAAATTATAGGTCTATATGTTAGCATGGGTAAAGCCTCGACCGAGTATAATTGTAAAGCCTCCTCCCTTATATCGGGGTTCATATTTGAACAATGAATTTATTCTCTAATTCATGTTTGTATATTCATTAAGTAAATATAATATTTAGTTCTAATATATATAGATAGTTAAATATCAGGTTATATGTATGCATCTTTAACTTTTAACTACATAAAAACAACAATAAGTAAAATCAATAGTGAAATACTTGTTGAAGGGAAGTTTCTCTTTTCCATGTGTCCCTTTTTTCTGCCTCTACCTACCAATCACCTGTCTTGATAATTGGATTAAGTTTAATCCTCCCAGCCAACTAGGAATAGAGCCTCTCTGGCTCCCTAGCTCCAAGAAATCATATTTCCTACCCGCCTAGCCAAAAATCCCAGCTACACCAGTGCCCTAGTAAAAATCCCCAAATAAATTTTTCCTTCCATTCTCCTCCTTTCTCCTTCCTCTTTCTCCCAATATTTCCCAAAAAACATAACCCTCTTCCAAGTCCCCTTCCTTCTTCCTTATCCTTCTCTCTCAAATCCCCCTCCCTCATTCTATTCCCAACTTCCTTATCCTCTCATTAATTCCCTCACCCACCTTTAAATAATAAAATAAAAAAATGATTCAAATATAGTTATTTCAATAATTAATTTAATTTAACTTAGCAAATTATGATCATTAAAAAATCAAATTGGGATATTGCATACACTTGCCCTTCAAGAAACTTCATCCTGAAGTTTATTAATTTACAATAAAAGGGTAATGATACATGATTCATACATCCATATCAAATAAACAACATCATCAATTTAAATCACTTATACATACTAGTGTACATGTGCAAGGCATGTATGTGTAGCTAGCACATACATGACTCACACGTGTACTAATGAAAATATTTATCACACCTAATGCAATTCATGTATGCTCCTAATCCAATCA
>ML777185.1:988956-1000087 GCA_009831015.1 Picea engelmannii
TGAGAAGTGAAAGGGGATTCCATCCATAGGTTTGTGTAGGTTGAGGGGAAGAGATATGGTGGATTGGAATTAGTTGTGAGTTGATTGTTGAGAAGGGAAAATTAGCCATCCTTAGGGACCACCATCTCTTTTGAATTCATAGTCCCAGCTCGGGGGTGTCTTGTTGTTGAGAACTCAAACAAAAAGGCTACAGTTCGGAGGAACTTCCTCCCTCTGTAGTAGGTTGCACATTTTATAACATAAGTGTTGTTATTTGTTGTGCTTATGCATGCATAATGATAATATAGTTCTTATGCAATTTACTCTGAATCATATTTGGTTAATATTGTTTGTTGGGAGAAAAATGATGCATTTAAATCCTTAGCGTTGTTGTACATTATTTAGTTGTTTCTATGCACAATTAATCAATTATATTTACATTTTAAAGAAACATAGACAATTATATGCATATGAATTCCATGTTGTGGGTTATTTCCACATTTAGAGTGAGTATCAAAATTTGTTGTTGGTTCATTTTAGCAGTGACGTGACTTAGCTAGGGGATACGTACATTACAGAGTGGTATCAAAGCTTTTGGTTCAACACTAGACCCATATGGGCCAAGAACCAATGAAAATTTGGATAAATTTGTTGTTATAGACTTTGGTCTCAGCAAATTGAGGAAAAATGGTGGAAAACCATAATGAAAATCCCAAAATTCATGGGAAAAATAGAGATTTAGTTTCGTCAACAATGTCTGAGATGCTTAATTGTATTAATTGGACAGATTGTTGAGTTAAATTTTACTTGCAAGGTTGAAAATTCACGTTTTAATGGAGGTCGATGGGGCTAGCAGTGTTCAATGAATCAACGATCGAAATGATGTTTGATATTGATATCAATGACCTAGATTCATTGTGATAAAATTTTAAAATTTATAATGTTTCTAAGTTTGGAAAGGTTTCTAGTTCGACGACTGAGATTCAATTTTAGCAATTGGGAAAAGGAGACAAATCGTCAACCTAGATTCATCGAGGAATTTGGACAAAGTTTTGAAGTGTTGAAATTCTTTAACAAAATTTGTCAATCGTCGATGATCGAGCATGGATAGATTTGAGAAAACTATTGGAAAACCAATGGTTGAGATCATTTCAATATAGAAGATCAATAGCCAAGATTCATCTTGGTTTTCATAACAAAATTGTAAGTGTTGGAGTTCGCCAACAAAAATCATCGATGGTTGATAATCGGGGATCGAAAAAACTAGCGAGAAGTTTCATGTGTTTGAAGGAAATCTATGATCGTCGATGGTAGATGATCGGGAATCAACATATTTACTGGAGTATTTTAAGTCTTCCAAGAGAATTGGTTGATCACCAATGGTCAATGATTGGGCATCGAAAAATTTAGCAAAGTGTTTTAAGTCTTTCAAGAGAAGTGGTAGATCATCGATGAAGGAAAAGAGGACAATGACATCATTATCTACATGTCATTCCATGTCAACATTCACATGCCATTCCATGTCATCCAAGTTGATATCTCAGAGTGACATGCCATGCTACATTATCATATATGTGCCATGCCACTTCAACATCTACATATAATTCCACATCAACATAGTTTCCATGTTAGTAGAGAGATAGTTGATGGATGATGATCGTGCATTGGAGATGGTCGATGGTCGATGATCAAGTGTCGGGCAGATTTGTGGGAATTTTTGGTTTTCCAAGAAAATTATCCAATGTTTGATGATTGAGCATCAGGGATATTCGTGAGAAGTTTTGGTTCACAAAGAGAAATGGTCGATGGTCGATGGTCGATGAATGAGCATTGGGGAGATCGATGGGAAAGTTTGTTTTACAATAAGAAATCATTGATCGTTGATCATTGACAAAGAGACGATAAAAGGTATATATTTAATTGTTTTGAGATTGATGGATTAGATTTAAAAGACTATTACAGTAGTAAAACAATCGAATGTTTAAGATTTGTTTGGGTTTTTGAAGGTCACGAACTTGCAGGGCAATTTTGAGGCCCTAAATGATGTTTTTAATAAATTGAAACCCATAAGAATAGATTGTATAAAGGCACATTGTGTCCCTACAACTTAAATAAAATAAGTCAGAGAGATGTTTCCAATGAGCTATTTCAAGCACAAAACAGAGCTCATATGACAAAGTTGTGACTAAAATAGTTGAGGTAAAATTTTGACACCAAATTACTTCTAGAGATCATAACTCCTTACTCAGAGGTCTGTTTGAGGAACAAGAGTAGTATGTGGAAATATTATGATCCATAGAATACAATCATGTAGACAAATTCAAGATATGGGTATGTAAACATGTGCAAGAAGAGAAATAAGACCCTTGTACCATACATAGATAAATTGGAAAAAATAGTGAAATCTTCTTTGGAACATAACTTTCATCTTAGATATCGGATTTGAAAAAATGAATAGTCACTGCAAAATTATTGATGGGGTGATCCAGGTGGATATCGGTGGCCACCCACCTTTTCCAACTGGCTAAAAAACAATTTTATGACAATTTTGGCAATTTACTATTTTTAGTAGTTTTAACTTCCAAGGCCATTTTGAGGGACTAAATGAAGTTTTTTCAGGATCGAGCTTCTCAATGATAGAAAAAGGAATGATTGAGCCCCCCAAATAAATATCCTTGATGATACATTTCCAATGGGCTATCATACACCTAAAATAGATATTGTGTGCAAAAGTTACAACCCCAGGAAGTTGATGTACTAACTTACCCAAACGGGGCCCACATGACTTTTGGCGCTTCATCTCCTAGGGTTAGGTTTTTGGATGTCTAGGGTTTTTGGAATTCCTATTTATTGTAAAAATTCCTTCAAAGCCTCATTGTAATCATCTTCTTGCAAATGAGCACAACCGTCACATCTCTTCTCAGAGATAAGCCACTACCATTCCAACAAGCTTGTTTCCGCTGCATTTTACAGTTTCAGCTTATTTCCTTATTGAATAGAAAACCAATTTTATTGTATCTCTGTTATTTTTTATTAAACACCTATTAATAATCTGTAGTCATTTTGTTCTTCTCATAAAATTTGGATTAGTGGTATCAAAGAGGTCTTCTCCTTATCATCTTAACGCATGTCCCCAATGAGGTTAGAGTACAAAGAGTTGGGTCTCGAGCTTGTTTCTCTTGAGGAAAAAAGATCTTGCACTCCCAAGTGACCTCTCATGGGAGGAGAAAAGAAAGATGACAGGTTATGATATCCTTTCAAACTGTTGATTGAGGAATCCCTCACACAAAAAAGGAACGAGATGATGGATAGTTTCGCACAAATCCTTCGGTGGCTACCAACATGCAACACATATTCTTCAAGCAGAGGTGCCACCCCCTTCAAGGTACAAATAAACTTCGATATTTATATATTTGAAGGTCATATAGATGCAGATGCTATAGAAAAGTGGTTGAATATACTAGAAGGGTATTTTTCTTTCCATAACTTTTCGAATAGATAAAATATTACGTTTGCACTCCTCAAAGTTGTTCCCCGTGTCAAAGATTGGTGGGAAACTTTCTGTGAGAAAAGGGAAATAGAGAAACCCTAATAATTTACAGTCACGACCACCTGGGAATCCTTCAGGGATGATATGAAGGAACAATAATACCTTGTCATAAATTATGATGACTTGTATACCAAATGGACCACACTGTGCCAAGAAAGAGACCAAGCAGTGTCAGATTTCACAAATATCTTTCATACCTTGTGCACCAAGTTGGGTATCAAAGATTCAGAGAGAGATCTAGTGCTCAAGTATTGTGGCTCTTTGCATAGATACATCCAGAGAAAAATGGAATTTTTGGACATCTCATCCTTGGGTGCGGCCTACCGATATGCTGTCAAAATCGAACAGAAGATCAAACAAAAGATGCAACAATTTGGGCCTGGGAACCCCTCACAACAAAATCCAGGAAAGTGCGGCCCTAACCCATAGAACAAAGGAAAGAGAAAATATGGATAATATAAGGACAACCAGTCCAAGCCATAAGAAAATAAGGACATGGGAAAGACAAAGAAAGATACCAGGAAGTGGTGCGACTTCCATAAGAGACCTTGGCATAACACTGCTGACTACCTCTCAAAGAAGTCATTGGTGGCTAAAGTGAAAGCCTCTGAATTAGATACAGGTTTAGACTCTGAGCTAGAACCAGAAAGGGGAAGACATATCATTGACATGGAACCCAGTGCCACTGTTTCTACCACCAAGCTCCAGCCTGGTGAACCAGATGAGATAGAAGAAGGAGAATGCCTCTTCCATTCACAGATGTGGGTAAAATGCACCCTGCTACACTTTATCATGGATATCAATAGATAGAAGAACCTCATCTTAGTAGAGGTCATCAAGCGGCTGGCCCTACTGACAACATCGTACCCACGACCCTACACCATTGGATGGCTCCGACAAGGAAGCGATCTTTGTGTCAGCCAACAATGTCGACTGTCGTATGGAATCAAGACCTTCAAAGACAAGGTATTGTGTGATGTTTCTCCTCTCGAAGATCATGATATTATTTTGGGCCAACATTATTTATGGAAACATCATGTTGTATATGAGTCTAGGCCTCGTAATGTTATTATTACTTTGAATAGGAAATTGTACAGGATACCTGAGGCAGTCCCACCTAGTGCTATTTCCTTGATCTCTACTATGAAATGCAGGAAGGTCGTATCTTAGACAGGGAAGTTTGTCTTCTTCATGATTCACTCTCAGAATAAGAGAAAGAGCATAGCCACATCCAGGGTCTCTACGACCGACCTCTCCACACAGAAGAAGCAAGTAGATAAGGTCATGGAAAAATACTCAGATATCTTCTCCTCACCTATCGGGGTACCTCTGCACTACCAGGTCAAGCACCCCATCGATTTGACACTCGATGCACCACTTCCCAATGGGCCAGTCTATCGCCTCTCTCTATTAGAGAATGAGGAGATCAAGCGGCATATCCAAGAAGTGCTCCACAAGGGGCACATCTGTCCCAGTACATCACCTTGCGGGAGCCCAATCATGTTGGTACAAAAGAAAGATGGAACCTGGCGACCCTACATTGATTACCAAGATCTGAATAGAATCACAGTCAGAAACTGGTACCTGATTCCCCGAATCGAAAACCTTCTTGATCAATTCATGGGGGACAAATACTTTAGTAAGATTGATCTGAAATCTGGATACCACCAGGTCCCGATAGAATAGACAGATGTATGGAAAACTACCTTCAAGTCAAATGAAGGCCTTTTTCAATGGTTGGTCATGCCCTTTGGTTTGAAAAATGCTCTAGCCACTTTCATGAGGATGATGAACGATATTGTGCAACCATTCAACAATACTTTTGTAGTGTTGTATCTTGATGAAATTATCATTTACAACAAGACTTGGGCCGAACATTTGCAGCATATTCAACAGGTTTTGCACACCCTGCGGAAGCACAAGTTATATGACAACTTGGAAAAATGATCCTTTGGCATGGATAGGGTCCATTATCTGGGCTACATAATTGATCAGCATGGCGTACATGTGAATCCAACCAAGATCCAAGTCCTTCGTGACTAGCCAAAACCAACCACACTCACTGAGCTTTGGAGCTTCTTGGGCCTTACCAATTTCTACCATAGATTCGTGTTGGGATTCTCCCATATTGCATGGTCCCTCAGCCGAATAATGAGGGGTGGTGGTAAGGAGAAATTTGCGTGGGGCCAGTCCCAAAAATAAGCGTTTGTTGATTTGAAGCAATTCTTGTGCTCAGCCCCAATACTTTCACTACCAGACCTGCAACATCCCTTTGAGATTGAGACATATGCTTCAAACTATGCAGTGGGTGTCATTCTCAATCAGCACTGGCACCTCGTGGCCTATCATAGTGAGACACTATAAGATGTTGTTTGTAAGTACCCTACTCACGACAAAGAAATGTACTCCATTGTGAAAGCCTACCACCAGTGGAGACATTACATTATTGGGAAGGAGATAGTCATCCACACTGATCATAAGCCATTGCAATTCATCCAGACACAAGGAAAATTGCAGAATGATCACCATCAAAAGTGGTCCACATACTTGCAACAATTCAACCTCAACATCAAGTATAAAACATGAAGCACCAATCGCGTCATTGATTGCCTTAGTAGACCACCAATCATGGCACTCACCATGGTGCTAGATTCCTATGGCCATGAGACCTATGGATGGCCCCAAATCTATGAGATAGACCCAGACTTCACCACCACCTACCAAATGTTAGGTGCAAATGCATTTTTCGATAATTTCCATATTCAAGATGGGTTGTTGAGTCGTATGGGCCATATTTGTGTTCCATCAAGAGAGTGAATGAAGCTGATATGGGAATCCCACTACAATCAGCTGGAAAGACACTTCGATGTCAAAAAGTCGGTGGTGATGCTACATAAACATTTCTACTGGCTGAAGCTTCGACACAAGGTCAAGAAGTATATCAGGTCCTGCACTACCTGAGCTATTGCCAAATCGACCACTAAGAAATTGTGCCTATACACCCCTCTTCCTACTCCTGATAGGCCATGGGAATCCATCTCAATGGACTATATGTCGGGCCTCCCATCCACCAAGCAGGGAAATGACTGTGTTTTTGTGGTTGTTGATCACTTTTCTAAGATCGTGATTCTGGTTTCCTACAAGAAGAACACCACAACAGAGGCCACTGCCAAGATCTTCTTTGAACGAGTCTGGTTACATTTTGGAATCCCACAAACCATTGTCTTAGACTAGGACAACCAATTTCTCAGCACATTCTGGTCGAGCCTCTGGTCACTGCTGGACACCAAGCTCACCAAATCCACAACCTTCCACCCCTAGACATATGACCAAACCGAGGTCGTAAATCGAATGATTGTGCATATCCTTCGCATGTATAATTCAAATAAACCTCACACATGGGATGAGAGCCTTCCCTATGTCCAACATAGCTACAACCGATCCCTGCATATCTCAACTGACCACAGCCCCTTTCAGGTGGGGTTGGGATTCCAACCATTGGGTCCCATAGATGTTGCACTTCCCCTTGCGGTCACCTCGACCGACTCATCTCCTGCTCCAACTTAAGCTAACAAAGCCACCCAATTCATCGAACGGATCCAACACATTCTCCAATAGGTTCAGGATATCCTATAGAAGTCCAATAACAAGTACACGCAATGCCATGATCAACATCGAGTGCCACATAAGTTTTTGGTGGGCGAAAAATTTTGGTTGCACTTGTAGAAAGAACACCTTACAGGACCCCATAGGAAGCTTATACCACTCCGTTATGGGCCGTACACCATCACCAAGTTCATGGGGGATAATTATTTTGAGCTCAACATTCCTCCTTTTCTTGGCCTGCACCCAGTGTTCAACGTGGATCTCCTTCGCCCTTATTTCCCACCATTATTGGACACCTCAGACGTAACAGAGTAGCTGACACCAATAGAGATCAACCCTAACTGCATAGAACATGCATCCAATGATCATATTGTCGACACAAATATCAAGGGCACTCGATAATAAAGGATTCAACTTTATCTCGTCGTCAAAGAAGGGCAGCTCCTGCACCAAGGCAAGTGGCTCACTCGAGGCCAAATTTAGTATAAATTTCCTCATTTGATGGGGGAACTCAATGAAATGGAGACCATTTATTCCTAATGAGGGAGTATTGATCCAGGTGGATATCAATGGCAACCCACCTATCCAATTAGCTCCAAACATTTTTTTGACAATTTTGGCAATTTACTATTTTTAGCAGTTTTAACTTCTGGGACCATTTTGAGGGCCTAAATGAAGGCTTTTAGAGATCAAGCTTCTTAATGATAGTCAAAGGCATAGTTGAGTCTCCAAAATGAATATCCTCGATGATACCTTTCCAATGAGCTATCATACACCTAAAACAAAGATCGTATGCAAAAGTTACGATCCGAGGAAGTTGATGTACTAACTTACCCAGACTGGGCCCACATGACTTTTGGCGCTTCATCTCCTAGAGTTAGATTTTTGGATGTGTAGGGTTTTTGGAATTCCTGTTTATTTTAAAAACACCTTCATATCCTCATTGTAATTATCTTCTTATGAATGAGTGCAACTGTCACATCTCTTCTCAGAGATAAGCCACCACCATTCCAGCAAGCTTGTTTCCCCTGCATTTTACAGTTTCAACTTATTTCCTTATTGAATAGAAAACTAGTTTTACTGTATATCTGTTATTTTTTATTAATCATCTATTAATAATCTGTAGTCATTTCATTCTTCTCATAAAATATGGATCATGGGGATAAAACATCTATCAACCCATAATTTTTATTTTGGAAATAAAATGTATTAGGAAGTGATAGAAGGTAATTTTGTAGCAGCAAAAGAGTGGAAATTGCAACTTGTAAATGTTGTATCTTTTCTCTTAGAACTCAGAATGAGGCGTTTGTACAACCGTTGGAAATTTTTTGTAGAGAAGAATGAATTTAAGAAATCATATTTTGGAACAGTGCATTAATTTTCTTCGTAATTTAAAATGAATAATAACTTGTAATCTAATTAATAAATATTTTGCAATATGCTTAATTCTAAAAAAAATTATTGCATGCACATTCTTGCATAATTAAAGATACATAACTTAGTTCCTATATGAGAACTAAAGACATGTATGATGCACAAGGGTCTTAAATCCATGAAGAATAAATTATAGGTCTATATGTTAGCATGGGTAAAGCCTCGACCGAGTATAATTGTAAAGCCTCCTCCCTTATATCGGGGTTCATATTTGAACAATGAATTTATTCTCTAATTCATGTTTGTATATTCATTAAGTAAATATAATATTTAGTTCTAATATATATAGATAGTTAAATATCAGGTTATATGTATGCATCTTTAACTTTTAACTACATAAAAACAACAATAAGTAAAATCAATAGTGAAATACTTGTTGAAGGGAAGTTTCTCTTTTCCATGTGTCCCTTTTTTCTGCCTCTACCTACCAATCACCTGTCTTGATAATTGGATTAAGTTTAATCCTCCCAGCCAACTAGGAATAGAGCCTCTCTGGCTCCCTAGCTCCAAGAAATCATATTTCCTACCCGCCTAGCCAAAAATCCCAGCTACACCAGTGCCCTAGTAAAAATCCCCAAATAAATTTTTCCTTCCATTCTCCTCCTTTCTCCTTCCTCTTTCTCCCAATATTTCCCAAAAAACATAACCCTCTTCCAAGTCCCCTTCCTTCTTCCTTATCCTTCTCTCTCAAATCCCCCTCCCTCATTCTATTCCCAACTTCCTTATCCTCTCATTAATTCCCTCACCCACCTTTAAATAATAAAATAAAAAAATGATTCAAATATAGTTATTTCAATAATTAATTTAATTTAACTTAGCAAATTATGATCATTAAAAAATCAAATTGGGATATTGCATACACTTGCCCTTCAAGAAACTTCATCCTGAAGTTTATTAATTTACAATAAAAGGGTAATGATACATGATTCATACATCCATATCAAATAAACAACATCATCAATTTAAATCACTTATACATACTAGTGTACATGTGCAAGGCATGTATGTGTAGCTAGCACATACATGACTCACACGTGTACTAATGAAAATATTTATCACACCTAATGCAATTCATGTATGCTCCTAATCCAATCAGCAATGCCATATATTTCATAAAGAATGGTAAATCATTTGAAATATTTGCATAATCCTTCAATTATACTAATTTAATGCAATCAACATTTACATAGATAATTGTAGTTTTTTTTTGTGAAAGGAAATCAAGCAGTTTTACTATAAGATTTAAAAAAAAATCAACACACTCTCAACTACTTCTAGTCATCCTACCTCCCTAACTTACTTCCATCTTCCATCCCTATCCTTCCTCTATTGGAATATCTTGGAGCATCAACTATATTGAACTAACTCTAGATAGAACCTGTAAGTGGAAGTGCCAACTACCTTGACCAAGCTTCCCCAGAAGAAAACTAGCAGTCATCATCAGATGTCTAGGGGATTGTAATACCCCTAGGCTGAACCTTAATTGTAATGTACTTAAGCTGGTGAGTTGTTTGATATCATATTTGCATGCACCTTTCATGGTATAGTGCGCACATGTACTGCACACTAAAATGATGAAGTGTAACGACCCTGCTTAAATAGGTGTATATGATAATTAATTATAATTAATTTAATAATATAACTATCCTAAAAGATTAGCTAAACCATAATTATTTCTTAAAATAACCTTAACTAATTAATTATTATTAATTAGTTATTCATGACTGTCAATGATTAATTTAAGTATTAATTAACTCATAATTTAATAAGGTAAATAAATAAACGGAGGATAATAAAGTATATTATTAAATTAAGTTACGTACCCGAAAATGGATGACATATTAACTACAAGGGATAAGATATTAAATAAAGGGGATAAGGGGCATTAACAAGAAAGGATAAGAAGGTAATAAATGGGTTAGGTAGGGAGTAAATGAAGGGGGAGTCGATGAAAGGAGGAATAAGGAGGGAAAGGAGGTTGACGGGAGGGGATTCTATGGGAGGTTGGGGGATGGATTTTGGGAGCTCTGGATTTGCATAGAGGAGTGGAGTTTTGGGAGTGGGATTGTATCAGTCAGGCACCAGGGTTGCTGGAGGTTTTGGGCACAGGGGCCAGGATATCCATATGATATCCTGGAGCTAGGAAGTTACCTAGTTGGCAGGGAGGAACTAGGTTTTGGGTAGTGTTTTGCAGCAGTGGTCAAGGAGGAAAGTGGCAGACAAATAGAGGATTATTAGCATTAGACTTAGGTATTTATCTAAAAACTATGCATTGTTGTATTATGTTAGAAAAAATTATTATTCATTGTAAAATTTAAGTTACGGAAGTTACTATTATGAAGATTATTATGCTGTTATGAAATTACTGTCATAGTTTATGAAATAAATTGATGTAAAATTAATTCGGTCCCTACATTTGGTATCAGAGCTTAGGCTCGAATGCTAGGGCCAAAAATGGCCACCATGTTTGTGTAAACTACTCTAAACAAATAGTAAAGTGATTGCATAGAATGATATTGATACATAGATTTTCAAGGTCATGAATATATATATATATATATA
>ML777185.1:1024932-1036171 GCA_009831015.1 Picea engelmannii
TCTTAAAATAACATTAACTAATTAATTATTATTAATTAGTTATTCATGACTGTCAATGATTAATTTAAGTATTAATTAACTCATAATTTAATAAGGTAAATAAATAAAAGGAGGATAATAAAGTATATTATTAAATTAAGTTATGTACCTAAAAATGGATGACATATTAACTACAAGGGATAAGATATTAAATAAAGGGGATAAGGGGCATTAACAGGAAAGGATAAGAAGGTAATAAATGGGTTAGGTAGGGAGTAAATGAGGGGGGAGTCGGTGAAAGGAGGAATAAGGAGGGAAAGGAGGTTGACGAGAGGGGATTCTACGGTAGGTTGGGGGATGGATTTTGGGAGCTCTGGATTTGCATAGAGGAGTGGCGTTTTGGGAGTGGGATTGTATCAGTCAGGCACCGGGGTTGCTGGAGGTTTTGGGCACGGGGGCCAGGATATCCATATGATATCCTGGAGCTAGGAAGTTACCTAGTTGGTAGGGAGGAACTAGGTTTTGAGAAGTGTTTTGCAGCAACGGTCAAGGAGGCAAGCGGCGAACAAACGGAGGATTATTAGCATCAGACTTAGGTATTTATCTAAAAACTATGCATTGTTGTATTATGTTAGAAAAATTTATTATTCATTGTAAAATTTAAGTTACGAAAGTTACTATTATGACGATTATTATGCTGTTATGAAATTACTGTCTTAGTTTATGAAATAAATTGATGTAAAATTAATTCGGTCCCTACATGAAGTGTGCATATTCTAGCATACTGCGCGCAACAAACCTAAGTGCATGCGATTTTGAGGCTAGGGATCCTTTGTGTATATGTTATGTTGTATAGGTTGATGAGCCAATTATTATAAGCTAGGAGGCTTATGTGGTGAATTAGGCTAGAGGGCCTAGATGCTAAAGTCCAGTGAGCCTATTTTTGTATATGTATTATCATTAATATAATACATCAATGAGTGTAGAATGACCATGATAAAAGAGTATGGGGGACTAAACTCCACTAGTTATGGAAAGAGGGGTCTAAAATTTAAGGATAAGGGGATAGTCTAGGGAGCTTAAGCCATAAATGAATATTATATTAATATTCCTTAAAGTATAGAGTATGGATAATTATTTTATCCTACGTTCTAAGGATGGGGACAAGTGGGCCAAAGTAGCTCTCAACATGACAAGTGTCAAGTTGGGAACATGCATACATATAGTTTGGACTTAGTGCATTTTCCTGATCATTCCATCATCATTCACTCACTCATTCAGTTTTCCTTCGTACCTTCCTATCCTTATACATGTATCTGTACCTATACTTGTATTAGTACCTAGTTAGCTTGGGAGTTGGATGCAAGAAGCGAGATGTCAAGCCCATGGGATACTGAAGAGGAGGGTTTTCAGGCTCATGAGAAATTCTCTCAAGGTGGTGACAATTGTTGGGAATTTATTTCCTGAAGGTTCCAAACTGTAGCTACAGGGCTCTGAGACTTCCTTTCCAGCCTATTGTTGAAGCCTGGAAAGGAAGTGGGGTAGCTGAAGGACTGTTGAGAAGAGAAAGGGAACACGTTGTAGATGTAGAACTATCATAATAAAAGAGCCAAGAGCCAAATCTTTGTGGACATAGCCCAGGAGGAGGTGAACCATTATAATATCTGTGTAATGTGATGAATGCATGCATATATTTATCCTCTTTTCAGTAGTTAAATATTGCGCTTAATGAATGAATGGGTTATTATATTGCTATGAAATATGGTTGTGCTATTAAGGAAATAAGTTCCTGAAGGTAATGCACAGTCGCGAATAATAGTAGGTTATAATCAAAAGTTATAGTAAATGGCTCTGAATACAAATCTCATATCTCATACTCAATCTTGGGTTGTGAACACCTGAGTCTTACAACCACCCATTAAAGCTATCTCGGGTGAGACTGCACAGCACATTATGTGTGTTGCATTTCCCTCTGGTTTACTAGGAGTGGTGATAGTCTTAGAGGCTTTGCTAGAAACCTGAATGACATGAACCCTGGGTCAATAACGTAGACAATATAGAGGAATAATTAAACCAACAGATGGTTTTGTTGTCGTTGGTAGGAAGAAAGGCGGATTGAGTAGATAACATAGATTGAGTGAGAAAAGAACAAAGAAAAGAAGAGAGCAATGAGCCATTAGAAGGGAATGTTGAGACCGTGGAACCCTACGAAAGCAGAAATCGAAAGCTGGTTGAGAACCAAAGAACTAGATTTCGTACATAAAGACAATAGAAACCCTAGAATAACACCTCACAAATATCTGGACAAATACGTGTTTACTGATTTACACAAAGTCTTTTTCTGTGATTTTCCACATCTATTGAAGGAATGGATACTAAGGTTGAAGGATAACCACGCGACGAACTAGATTCAACAGTTAGACTAAACCTCAGTATATATTGAGCAGTTACAACAGGTGAACAACAAATTCACCCGCGTAGTAGAATTTTGGCTTGATAGTATTGTGGCAGGCTTCATAACAGATTTTGCAGTTGACACAGCGAAGTCATATAGTGCAACAGAGCACAAATTTCTACACAAACCTTGAGGAAGGTACATTCAATCACTGTATACTTATATTAAGATACTGCTATATAAAAAAGGTGTAATGATAATGGAATCAAACAACTAAACTTCCCTGCATGCATGGGGAAAGGGGGGAAGCACTGACAGGGAGAGGATAAATGGAAGGAGGTAAGGATAAAGAGAAGAAGGAGGAGGAACCTTTGGACCCGATCATGATGGATGAAGACCAGATCAAGTGGATATTGGCATCAACGAGAAGGACGCATAGTAGAGTACCCTACCAATACAAGATGAATACCAAGAAGAGAGTCATATCCACGAGGGAAGGCTTGGCGAGTGATGAGAAAGAGGTAGAGAATCTACGGGTTGTGGAGCAGATTGAGGAAATCTTGCATGTAACATATGAGAGGAAGACGAGAGGTCCAAGAGTGGGAGGAGAAGGCAACCATTCTATCCATATTAATGTCAGTGTGGAACCCATAAACCCATGTGCGACTAATACACCAAAGAGAACATCACCATTTAGAAAACCGAACTTTGGAGGAAGTCCGACGGTAGGAAGTAAATCTACACAAGGAGCAAAAACTGGAGGAGCTAGTCCAGGCAATAGTAGTCAAGTATCTACACCATGTGGAGGAGGTAGTAGTTCAATATTCAGAATGGAAGGGCATGATCCCACCATCAAGTTATCATAATTTAGAGGAGAAGCAACAAAAGACTCTAAAAAGAACTTGTTCATTTGTGCAAATATCTGGGAAGCAAAATAGATCATTGATGAAGACACCAAACTTGTGTAGCTAGCTATTATGCTAAGAGACCGCGCACTAAACTAGTACATGATTCTAGACACAAACAGTGCCCTGGGGATGAGAAGGACACTTGCCAACATTAAGAAGTTACTGATAAATGAAGTTGAACTTAGAGGATCAGTACACGAACAAGATGATCTAAATAATATAGAAACCAGGAGAGTCTGTATGGGAGATTGATCATATATTTAAGCAACTAAAGGGAAAGTTAAAACATATCATGAATGATATGCAACATCGACACTTGTTTGTCAACTCACTACTCCCACACTTAAAATACCCTTTACGACAATAGAAATTTCAGACACAGGCAGAGGCTCTACAAGTAGCCTTGCAACTGGAAGAGAACCAGTACCAGCAGATAGACCCATCTATCGAGGAATTGAAGGAGTATTTGAAGAATCTAACATTTCAGCTGAACCAGAATAAGAACAAGGACAAACGAGAAGTTGTTTGTTGTACCACATGCATGATGGAAGGATACTACAAGAATGAATGCCCAACATTCATGCAGTATATGGCAGCAGGTATGCCCAATCCATTACCACCAGGAGGACTATGGTGCAAAATCTGCAAGAAACCAGGTCACGACCCTTATCACTGCATGATGATGAAGAAATACCAGATAGCCCCAAAGAGTTCATATTGCACCTTTTGCAAGTCAGTGGTCCACGATGATAAAGATTGGAGAACTATGGAGATGATGTGAGAAAGGACATCAGATGCATATAGAGTACAGGTTGAAATGATGATTGAGAAAACAACGCCATAGTTCAATCTAGTCCCAACTCCATACAACACTGCATAACAACCGTACAACAACACAAAACCACAGTACAACCCAACACAACCTTAGTAAAATACAATGCAGTATAATTAGGTGCCACAGTTTAATGCACCGAGAGGCGATCGAGCAGGATATAGAGGAGGAGGACGAGCTAGAGGAGGTTTCAGATGAGGTAGAGGACCCCTCACATGTCACAATTGTCAACAACCAGGGCATTATTGTTACCCATTATTTTCATCATCCCTATGACCGTTAATGATGTAAACTTATCTGTTTCCTTCAGAGGGGTTAGTGGCCTGAGTTCCTGAAGAGAGAAGGGAGAAGAACTTTTCCTGAGAAAAGAAGTTGCATTTTCCCTTGTAAAAACCCTATTAAAGAGGATGTTTGCAGGTTTCTATATAGGTAGGGTGCGAGAATGATTGATTCTCATAGGTTGCACCATAGCTAGGTTGACAGAGGTTTGCAGGTTGCTCTATAGGCAGGGTGCAAGAATGCTTACACGTGGGAAAAATGAGCATTTTCTCGAATCTTCTAGAAGGAGAAACTTCCATGGTGAGGTGGCATCTGAATGGTTTGGATCTTACTTGCTTTCATAATTTAGTGGGATCATCCTAACCTCCTCACCTTATCCTCTTCAACTTATAAAAGGAGAGGAGCTCTCATGGAGAAAGCTAGCTTGGAGCTTGGATTGGGCTAAGTTGGATTTGGCTTGGAATTATTAGCTTGGTTAGAGTGGTTTTGACTTTTGCCTTTGTTAAGATAGATTGTGAATATTATCAGATCTATGCTCTCAGAATTCTTGGAGTGAAAGTGTGTGGGGAATGAAGGATAGTTGGAAGGGACCTTACGACATCAAGGCCATGGTTGTAATCTCTCTTTCGCATTTAATATGATACAATAATATGATTCTTTCCTATAAAGCTTGTTGTGTTTTATTGTATGATTCCTTGATCACATACATAGGTTTATATTGAGTTTATGCTATTGCTATCACTTTGGTTGGTTGCGTTCTTTTGCAGGTTCATCATCGTATGAGTGTTGGAATGGAGCTAGGATGGCGATAGAGAGAGGAAGTGAAATTTAAATGGTATGTCACCCATCCCTCTTTAGTTAGTAAATTCAATATTTAAAACTTAAGGAAAGCGTCATGTTATGGTGTGTTTTGTTCTAGATCTAGGTGGATCTAGGGAGATCAGTTAGTGTCCGCACCTACCAATTTTTCCGATAACATAATTGGCGACCATACTGGGGAACAAATTGTTTCCTAGTTAGTTTAGTTTCCCTTCCTTTGATTTCTTGTTTTCTAGTTTCTGAGTCTGTGGGAAATCCATCCAGACTCTCTGGATCTAGAGGTTCACTTAGATTCCCTGTCCTTTTTCAAAGTTTTCTTTGATTACAAACATTCTCGCACTGTACCTCTCTGTGGCCTACAAGAATCATTGATGTTCACACCCTATTGTTCAGTTTAGTGTGAACTTCTCACACCCTACTAGTGTCTAGACTGTGAGAATACCTAATTCTTGCACCCTACCAGTGTCTAGCCTGCGAGAATACCTAATTGTCGCACCCTACCAGTGTCTAGCCTGCGAGAATACCTAATTCTCACACCCTACCAGTGTCTAGCCTGCGAGAATACCTAATTATCACACTGTACTCCACTGCTAGGCTGCGAACTTGTTTGTAAATTTTTTTGGATTGGGTCTTGTCATCTTTTGATGACCTAGTTTTTCTTTGATCAACTAGATTGAGTTTTTGGAGCCTATATTGATCTGTTTATAGTCTTCTTGACATTCTTTGAATTGCTTTTAGTAATTCTTTGTTTGGTTTTGAAGGATTAGTCTCTTGCTTTGAGTATATTTCAATTACAAAGTGTGTGTTTTCTTTAGAATTGTTTAGGGAAAGATTAGATTTCTTCTAAATAGTTCGCTTTAAAAGAAAACTTTTAGTTTGGGTTTCTTTGTTTTAAGAAAGTTCATTATTGTTTTTAGTGAAATTTTTGAAACAAAAAGATTTAATTTCTTGCTTTATATTGGCTTGGGGGCATCCTTGCATTTGAAGTAGCGAAATTGCATGATTCTTGGCATTTTTGGGAGGGGGCATGAATCGTGCATTGGTGTACAGTACCTTTTTCTCATTTTTTGAGAATATTGATATTGATGAGTTTTAAGTTTTTGGGACATTGTGCATATGGGAATGATAAATGTTTTCTCCTACTCGTAGCATAGCTTTCATTGAAATGAAAATATTGCATCTTCATCTCTTTACATAAATTTCGAGTTGGTCAAAACACCATATTGTCCACTCCATTTTCCTTTTTAGTAACAATAACCATAAAATAAAGCGCTTATAAAAATTGATTAGACATTTTTTATACTTTCTGGTAGAAACCTACATTAGATTAGTTATAGGGCTTTGGAATAGGTGTGAAAGATAACTTTCCAAAGTTGCAAACAAACATAGAATCTTGAGTTAGGGAGCAGTTAAATCCACTTATTACATTTTGTCCTAGGAAGCCCTTCTAACACAAGGATCAATCATGAGGTCGCATTGAGACTGGTAGAGTTACTCACCCTGCTTTGTTGGTCTTGGTGTAGGGATTGCATGTATTATGGGGGTCATTTGAAGGTATACCCACAATGATGAGTGGAATCCTTTCAAGTTGATTTCAGGATAGATACCCTACCCTTGTGTGTGGATCGGACTGTCGACTGTTTCCCTAGGCATCAATGTAGTAATTGGTAACCTTAGTGGCCTATCTCTCTAGGTTCTTTACATGAGGTGATTGTGGAGGGGCAAGTCTTCATGGTACCTGGAATCGAAGTTGGCCAAACTCACTCAAGCTCCTTGGAGGGTATACCCACGATTATGTGTGGGAGCTTGCATCAGGGTGTAAGTCCATTAAGTAGGTCGTCAACGTAACTTTTCCACCCACTCTATCTCATCCCCTTCTTACATTGTTCCCACGACGTTGGATTTCATCACCAACTAGTGCGTTCATTGTCAGAAGGTTTTGTTTGCTTGCTTGCTTACTAGATTTTTAGTGTGTGTTGCTTGTTTTCCTTAGAGGACTCTATATTGGATATTTATTTAATGGCGTCAGTTCCCGGAATGACCAATGAAGGAACCCTACTCCAGGGGAAACTTTTGTTTTTCCTTCTTATGGAAACATTGGTCCTCCTCATATTTCTACTTTGAGCCTTCCAGGTCTCACAATTGGATTACCAGTATGGTTGTTTTCCACTTAGGTAATCCTGAATGCAGTTAGTGCTTCAGTCACAAGAACTTCCCCCCACGAGAATCAACCTCATGTTGATCCTTCACCTTCTTTACCAGTAAGGTCTTCTTCTCCTTCTTCACTTGCAAGGTCGCCTTTCATTTCATCTTCTTCGTCGAGTGAAAGTTCTGAAGCTAATAACCCAGTGAATAAGAAGAAGAAGAAAAGAAAGATTAATAAGAAGAAATATAAATGAGGGTCAAAACCTCCAACCATTGTCAAACATGTTGGAAAACAATGAATTACTGTTAATCATATTGGGAGTGTTGATGATGTCAAGATCACCCAAACAACCCGTAAGCCCAAGTACCCTTGCAGGCTTTGTAAGGGTAGCCATCTTCTTAGGTATTGCCCTGGTCTACCCAAGGTTATAGAAGTATGGTCCACACATCCTATCCAACCCATGTCGTTAGCCTTTGAACAACATCTTGCTGACTTCCCGTCGACTAGTCGCGATATGGTTAGGAAGAAGAAAAGTAGAGCCAAGTTCCCATGTATGTTATGCAAAGGGAGTCATCTCACTCACCTTTGTTCTCATATGGACGAAGCCTCAAAATTACTGAAAGACATGACGAAGCCTCAACTTCCAGCTGCTTACCATAAACTTTCTCTCAACCCTCCAATAGTTGATGGAATGATCACTCTGGTCCCTTCATCGGTCAATCCAGTTGATCATGTCATCAACTGGTCACGTTCTTAGTTGAACCAGTTGAAAAAGTGGTTGATCCGATACCATCCTCGGTCAATCCCACTCTCCCCTCAGAGAGTGAAACCCAAGTGGTCGATCTGTTTCCACCTGTCGGCCCCATTCTCCTCATGGAGAATGAAACCCAAGTGGTTGATCTGATCTCTCCATAGGTCAATCCTACTCTCCCGCTAGAGAGTAAACTTGATATTTCCCATGTTTTTCTCATTGATACAGAATCTCCCGTGCCGAGGGGTATTCCTCCTTCTCCTGTAGGACCCCCTCCAAGTAATGAGGCCATTCATTTTGATTGGGGTGTGCTAATTGGACCTCGTCTTCCCTCTCACATTGCTTTCCAGATTACAGTATAGGTTTGTGGTTGAGACGTTCCTTAGACGCTGATAGATGAAGGTTCATCTATTAGTATTTTGTCCTCTATTGCTTGGAAAGATTTGGGGTATCCTCCACTTGCACCGATTACGCAAAATCTGTTAGATTTTAACAGAAGAACTAGTCAACCTTTAGGGACCCTTCCTCAGTTTCCTGCAACTTTGGGAGGGAAAAATGTCTTTATTGATGTCATGGTCATCCAAGACCCCTTGGATTTCACTTTACTCCTTGGGTGAGATTATGTCTATGCCATGAAAGCTATTGTGTCCACTCTTTTTCATGTGATATCTTTCCCTCACAATGGACGGGTTGTGACTGTTGATCAACTTTCATTCATTGACCCCGCTTGGATTGCCTCCCTGAATGGTTCTTACATGCAGACGGTATTTCCTTCACCATAGGTCAATTATGTGGTGTTGTCACCCATGGCTTCAACTTCTGATGACTTAGATCCAATAGTTGACATGGTGATCTCTTCGATAGGGTTGTTAGAGCATGATTTCTTTACTCCTGTCGCAACCCTCGACATGGTGTCCTTCCAGAGTGTGTTTCTTCCTTCTAGTGAAGACCTCTTGGAAGCCATGACCGAGTTTTGTCCCTTGACATGATGTCATTCTGGAGCATTGTCCTCTTGGAATCCATGATCAAGAAACCACTTCCGAGGATAGTTTTTGCATCTCTGAGGCAACCTCGTTAAAAAATGAAACAAAGGTCTTTGAGCATGATTTTCTGATTTCAAGCTCATTAAAAAATGAAACCAGACTTGAGCATAGTTTTCTAATTTCAATCTCATTAAAAAATGAAACCACTTATGCAGATAGTTTTTGCATCTCTGTGGCAACCTTGTTAAGAAATGAAATTGAGGTTACGAGCATAGTTCTTGTTTCTATGTCAAGCTTGTTAAAAAATGAAATAGTTTTCCCCCTCTCTATTTGAGTCAAGTCCTTCATCTAGTATTTGAAGCTTCATTTCATTCTCCTTTTCAGTTGGATGAAATGAAGCTTGGGGGGCATTTGCCTCAGCCTCTGGACTTCATGCTGAAGTTGAGCTGCTAGTTTCTTAAGCTGGGGGCTATGTACCAACCATCCATGTGTTATGTGTTGGGAAGTCGCAAACATAGTTTTATATGGTTCAAGCTTGTGTAAAATGAAACCACTTACCTCAAGCATAGTTTCCTCTGGTTCAAGCTTGCGTAAAAATGAAACAAGGTCCAAGCATAGTTTTGTTTTGTTTTAAAGCTTGTGTAAAAATGAAAACAATCCTGAGCTTAGTCTTTGTTCTTTCTCATGCTCGTAAATACATGAGAATAAGTTACCGAGCTTAGTCTTTGTTCTTTCTCGTGCTCATAAATCAATGAGAATATAACCGAGTATACTTTTATCACTTTTTCGGACTCGTAAAGGTATACGAAAAAGGAACCCCTTGGAGTTCCCTTTAAGCTCTTTTCAGACTCTCTAAACACGAAAAGATTGCCAAGTGATCTTGTTCTCTTCACGCTCGTTAAAGTATTTGAAGTCTGTTGAGTGATAGTTTATCTCTTTTTCGGTCTCATCAGACTACTTTACGAAAAAGGAACTAAGAGAGTTCTATTTAAGTGTTTTTCAGACTCTCTAAACATGAAAAACCCCTGAGTTTTCTTTCTTTGGACTCATTAAACAAACATTGAAAGGCCCATATGGGACCGAACCACTCCTTCTTAGGGTTCGTTAAACATACTCTGAGGTACTCATCCAAAAGATGAGCTTAAATTGACAAGCATATGTTATCCTCCTCAAGCTTGCGTAAAAATAAAGAGGTACTCGCCAGAAATGGTGGGGGAAAAATTGGGAAAGAAATGTATCTAAACCTATATTCTGTGGAAGATTCGCTTTTGAAAATGACACCCTTTCACTCACCTTGTGTCTAGGTTGGAAAGTCCACTTGTCTCTTGATCATACTCCTATAAGATTACAAATTGGTCTGTGATCCTTGTTGTTGAGTCAGTATTTCCAAGGCAGTTGTCGTGTCGTCAATATGTTCAAAGAAAAATTCAACCTAGAAAGCCTTCTAGTGTGTCGGCCATTTCTGCAGTCTTTAAGCCTTCTATTGCGTCGACCATCCCTGAGTCAGTTCCAAATCACTTGTTACTCTAATCTACATCAAATCTTATTACTTGTTTCATGTCATTGATGTGGGATACCTTAAGGCCCTCCTATGACGAGTCGTTTCCTATCGACTTCAACTCATTATCCAAGAATTAGACTTAGAAACTAATTGGTACCTTAGAACTTGCATGCCTCAATGGCAGGTTTCCTTGCTTTCGACAGTGGCTTTTCATTATTGACCTCTGATTGGGAGATTTTGTCGAGTGTTCGACCTCAGCTCATTGATTCACATTCATTGGATTGTACTAGTGTACCTTGGGAGTCATTGACATTAATGGTTATTTCCCTTGTGTGATCCAGGTGGATATTGGTGGCCACCCACCTTTTTCGACTGGCTCAAAACAGTTTTCTGGCAATTTTGGCAATTTACTATTTTTAGCAGGTTTTAACTTCCAGGGCCATTTTGAGGGCCTAAATGAAGGTTTTTTGAAATCGAGGTTCTCAATGATAGCTTAAGGAATCATTGAGGCCCCAAAATGAATCTCCTCGATGATACCTTTCCAACGAGCTATCACACGCCTAAAACGGAGATCGTATGCAAAAGTTACGACCCCGGGAAGTTGATGTACTAACTTACCCAAACGGGGCCCACATGACTTTTGGCG